>JAFIDM010012231.1:116233698-116265320 GCA_023159025.1 Thereuonema tuberculata | reverse complement strand
TATACAGTAGAAGGTCGGAAACGTTGTGGTTTGACTCATATCTAATTGATACCTAGTTCGTGCTTATATAAGGTAGGCTACTTTTAATTAAAATAAATGTAAGTATCGCCAAAATTGTTTAAGCTTTAGAGTTAGGTAAAGCAGCATTAGGGTAATTAATTTTGAAATCATACTTGTAAATAAATATTTCAACTACAATGACAAATTTTCAACGGAAATAAAGAATGTAAAGAAAAAAATTCACGTGGAAAAAAATATGGATAAATCCAAAAATTAAAAATGCACATGAATAAACAAAGGTTCTCACACCCTAAATCTGGCTGAAGAAGTCTAATATGGCTGAAACAGCTGTCCCAGCTTCCCAACATGATAGCTCAGGATGTGAGAACCTTTATTTATTCATGTGCACTTTTAATTTTTTGATTCAGAAATAAAGAATGTCTAAGATTTAAAATTTGATTTTACTTACGTAAATTGTACTAAAAATTGCAAATTGTGTTGATAAAGTAACATATTTATCTTTAGTTACTTCTTTGAATAAATCAATGTTTTTCTGACAGTTTTCAGAAAAACGCCCAAATGAGAATCTGTTAAAAGGACTTAAAAACAGCTATTTTCAATAAATTTGCACAATGGCAAAATCGAAGTAAAAATTATACCTTTTTTTTTTCTTTTCTCATTTGTATTCTATCTTTTTAGACCAAACTTTTAAGCTAACTTTCTAATTTATCATGTTAAATATTCATAGATGAAAGAACTTAACATTAAAATGTATGTTATGTATGTTTGTGTCTATAGTTTTTGTTATTATTATTTTGTCGTTATTATTATTATTAGCAGTTGGATCAACCATTTTTTTGATCCTTTCCATATTTTGTTGCTTGTTTTCGTCTTTGTTGCTCATTGCCTCTGAAATACTTGAGTTCAAAGCAAAACAACACTGACATTGAAGTTCTTCGAAACGGAATTGAAATACATAGTTTAAAAATATCCTATTCATCCTGCAGGTGAAGAGAACGTCTCAGTGATACGCCTGTTTATACAGGATGTATCAAAATTCTCTACACAAATTTTAATTGGAGATAGGAAGCACACGACAAACCTTTTTCGTCTATGAATGTATGTCCGCTGACGGCAACCTTCGGTGTCAGAGGGCGCTATTTAGGGACGCTGCAATCCGTTAGAGAGAAGAAATGTAACACCAAGACAAGCCTTAATGAATGGAAACAAGTGTTAATGACATCTTTATTCAACAACTTTGAGCAGCTTCTATGGATAAACATGTTGCTCACACCTCTTAGATTCATTTAGGTTTGTCTTGGTATTCCCTATCTCCTCTCTAGCCGATTGTGGCACCACTAAACAGAGCTCTCCAGTTGTGGTCAGCGGACATACATTCGTACGATTTGTATTGGGTGCTCCTATCGCCCATTACAATTTGTATAGAGAGTTTTGATACACCCTGCATAGTCGTTCGAGTTGATTTATATACTGTACATGTAATTGATTAAAAGAGAAAGGAAAAAAAAAAAAAACTTTGAATACATTTTTTTTTTATTTCTTTAAATTTTTTTCCCCAGGAAATTAAAATATTAGTCCGGTTTCCAATTGTAAGATATTCTACAGGATTTATAAATTTATAATCTGATGCAAATTTGAAAGAACTGAACAAATTTTTATTCATAGTATGTGTATGAACACAAATTTGTTCAGAAAAAGTCCAGATAAACTGCTATCCAATATAAGCTTACATTGAATAATTTGTGATCTCGCAGCATCATTCTCTTTTATTTTCTTAATATTCTTAAGACTGAAAAGTGTAAATAAAATACTTAAAGCTTCTGAATCTAGGGAACTAAATTCAAGAAATAGATTTTACAAAATAAAAAGAGAATTAATCTTCTTTTATGTAAGGGACTTTATCGATTAATTTGCTAATTAAAACTCGTTTGAAGCTCTTCTAGAATCGCTAATTAAAGCTGTCCATTAATAAGCATTACCGTTGCAATAAGATCTCTTTGAATTTCTCCAATTCCATTTATTCAGTCTGTGTAAAACCCTTATTTACCTAAGCTTTTACCAATGCTAACACGTGACTGGCCTTTGCAAAACACGTATTTCCATTTTAAAGAAGTTTCTTGCACTGACACTAAAAGAAGCATTCCTAGACAAATGAGCTGCCACATAAAAAGGTTTTCATATTTAGATTAGACAAACCTTATTCACTTGACCCTTGGACTGGCGGGAAAAAGGAAAGAAATGTAAAAAGTTACATTTCAATAACAAGAGAGTCATTCAAATCAAGGAAACGAATTTCACAATAATTCATGAGTTTACGACGACAAGAAAATTGTTAAACAAGTTTTTTTTGGATTTTCAAAGATATATGTTCAAAAATGGATATAACCATTCAAAGAATGTAATCTATTCTTTGAGAATTATTACTAATCCCTTGGTAAGTAATCCTGTTATTTAATTTTGGTTAAATATCATCCTCTTCAGTTTCTTTCGTTGTCTCTCAAATTTGTGTAAAATTTCCTTTACTAGAAATCGCCTTGTTTATAGTTAGCGATGTTCTAGAAATTTCACTGGTTGTTGAAATAGCACAACTTGAAAACATCTGGATGGAGTTTGTAGAAAAGATTATATATGGAATTTTCTTTTAATTTGACAGTAGAAGGTAAGGAAACCAATATAAATTAAAAAAAAAATGATGCCCATGTCAAATAGTTATTGTTTTATTTGTTTAAAATAGGATAATGTTCAAAACTAAAATCCTTTCTATTTGAATTTACATTTCAGAGATTTTCTTTCTTTTTATCAAAGTGGAACGAAAATGCCTTCCAATTATCCTAATCTTTTGAATTCGAAATTATGAGTCTCTATTGTGTTCTGAATATATGTTTAATTGTTATGATAAACTTATTCCGAAGCGTGGTATTTTCTTTTTCTTTTTTTTATTGAGGCTCAAGTCGTTGTACGTATTAACGAGATCCTTGGCGACATATTCAACCACTTCACACAACTTCAAGACCTTTGGGACTTTCTGTCGACACAACATAAATATTTCATAAGCTGGTATTGATCGTGAATATGCAAAGCAACTTAACAAAAACCCATCAGTGAAGAAGAGTAGTATCTGCTTCTTACGCTGCCACTCGTTCAGAGTCCAAAGATCTTGATTAGATTTCGCATTGGTATTTATAGAAATACTGAAGTCACTGCCGAATATTCAAAAAATGTAAACGAAGTCTGGATGACTCACTGTACGCTTTGGAGAAATGAATTTTAAACATCACTGATGGAAGGAAAGACTGGCTCAAAATAAACAGTTTTCTTATAACCGAAAAACTGGAAAAGAAATTTTTAAGAAAAGATAAAACTACTACTTTTCTTTTTTTTAATAGAAATTATATCATTTCGGTTATTATATACCAAAAACTTTTTTTTAAGTAAGTGGTTGTGTATTTACTAAAAATGATAAATCTTCATAAAAGTAAGAAGAGTGAAAAAAAAAAATCTCAAAAAGGATCTTTTAATAAATTAACAAAGTTCTCCAAATATCTAATTCATTGTTAAAAGTCTTAAAGCAATTATAAATATATAGGATTTTCCCATTAAAAAAAAAAAATGTATTTCGGAAATGGAGCTCAATGATGCACCTGTTACCATTCAAAAGCTGAGATAGAAGAAAGTAATTGGTAGCGCTAGTGAGGGAATCCAAAACTATTGATATTACGGTATTTATTTATTTATTTATTTATTTATTTATTTATTTATTTATTTATTTATTTTCAATCACTTGTGCAACTAACTTTAAGTAATTAAAGTTATTTGATTGTACTTTTGTAGATTTCTATTACTATTTCTGAAGGTTGAAAAAAATTTTGCTCTAGCATTTGGAGACAAAAACATCTGTCCCATTATTATCTCATTATTTCTTCTGGTTAAATTATGTAAAATAATAACATATCTCCTATATTGCATATCTGCTAATTATATAATTATTATCTTGAAAAATCCGAGGTCTATATGTTATGTGTCTGTGAATATGTATATATAAACTGTGTATAACGTAAATGTATATGTGTGATACATATATATATATATATATACAGTATGTGTGTGTGTGTGTGTGGGTGGGTGGGTGCATTACTTTTTTTTTTCATTTCAATTAGCAACACAAGATTTTCTTACAAGGGACATGTAAAAATGTTCATCAATGCAGGTAGATAGTTAAAATTAAAAAAAAAAATAATAAATACAAAATTTTAATTATCCTAACCATCATAAAATGAAAATCTAACTTAAGAAGTTTTATCGCCTTTAAAGTGATCTTCCAACTCCAACAAACTACCCATATTCCCAGCCAATCTCTTTTCAAGGGTTAGAAATTTCTTAATTAATTAATGACTCAATAAACGCAGCAACTTTTAGCAGAAGTGTCGTTTTTTTATTTTTTTATTATCAGTTAAAAAGAAACCCATTTTAAACTTTGTATTTTAAAACTGGCACACATAAGCGCAACTATCAAAGTGGTGTTGTATGTTTGATCTGGTGTTTACAACACATCTTGAATTGCATCTGAGAGAACACCACACAAACAAAAAATGTTTAGATTGCAATTTTATATAGAATTGTGCATGTTCGCTTCAGGTCAACCATTTACTCACAAACTCATTATGCTAGGAAGCCAACATTACAATGTATATATAAATATGATTTGACTGACAGACAAAATAAGTTGAAGTTAGAGATTGTAAAATATTTAAAGATTAAATGAAGTTATATTGAGATGAATATAACAGATTGAATTATTACCTGACTTAATCTGAAACTATTTTAAATATTGAAAGCCGTTTCTTCTATTTTATTAGCTACTATCAGCTTTATTGGCTGCACTCAACCCTTTTACAAACTTCCTGGTCAAAGTTTTGTATCGTTTACGAGAAGGCTGTTGACGAATACTGTGAAGTTCTGCTGATAGGTATTAACCATCTGAAACCCAACGAGATGTTTTGAAATTCTAAACGAGGTTCCATTGGATTTGGTGATTTGCATAACTAATGACGACGAGTCCAGTGCTCTGCTATTTATTAATCATTTGCCTCAAGTCGATTTTCGGATGTTTTTAATTATCGAGATTTCAGCCAATTGATTTGGCGCTTCAATAACAAATGCTGAATATCGTTTACTCGTTAATTGCAAACAGCCAATTTCCCCGATTCTCCCCCGCGAATAAAGAAAACCTTTCCATTTACAAAACAATGAAGGTGAACAATCGGAACTATCTGAAAAACTAAACTTATCTCAAATTAAGAAATGTGAGTGCTATTAACATTCAAACATAAAGTGCTTATTAAGGAATAAACATGAAGTGTAATTAAGTGTCAGGATTTCTTATAATAAAAACTTTAATATGCTATACACTATAGCAATGTTAATTGAGAAACAAAACCTCACAAAAATATGAATAACAAGGCATTAGCAGAAATCCAAAATTTATGTTTTGCGAATTTTAAATTTATTATGAAAAAAATAATAATACGATGATAATAAAAACAAAAAATCCCAAATTCGACTAGTAAATGTTTACTCCTGAAGAGAAAAACAAACGAAAAATTAATTCTCGAAATAAGGCTGATATTCGCCGTATTAGCGTGAAACAGCTGTACCAGGATGTCATTTTGTAAACAACTTGGTCTCACCCATTGTTATTATTATAAATATCTTATAGTTCTAGAATTAAGTGCAAAATACTGTTGATAATTCAATAAAATATTTTTTTATGTAATATTAAAAAACAAAAAGAAACACTTTTATATTGGAACTCATTTAGAAAAATTTAGAATTCCTCAGAGGGCTTTTTTTTTCTTTATTTCTTTTTAATTTAAATACTTAATAATAATAATAAAAAAGCTCGTTTTATAGTTGAAACTCGAAACATTTTTATAAAGATTGAAGTGAAGTTATTATGACTGATAGACGGACACTTATGATAAAATTTGAACACTTGATTTAGGAAAACCTATTTCGTACTGAAAGTAAATATTAATTATCCTGTTTTTAATTTGGTGGGTTAAGTAAAAAATGTATCACATGTGACCAATAGAAAATGGTCTTACTGTCAAGTCATTCCTTTCACGATAAACTGTTTCTCGTAATGTTCAATGTAAATAAATGCATAATCGCACAACATTCAAAAATTTCCTACATGATTAAAAAAATTAAAAAAAAAAAAAGATTAAAAAAAAAAAAAAAAAAAGGCATGAAAACTTACAACTAGAAATTGACTTTTCTATTCGACAATTTTTAATTTTCTCAATGTTGAATATGATTTAAATTTAAAATTTAGATTCCTACTTAATTCCAATTAAAGAAAGATTATTATTATCGTTAAGCCTTAGAAATTAGAAATTTGAGTTCATAAATAATTATTTTTCGATTTGTTAACCAAATTAATGATCGTTTACAGCATTTTTAAAAGCTAAAAAATAAAAACTAAGTCAATCTGTAAATTATTAATCCCACGCTAATAAAATTTCAGAAAAGACAAAGTAGCACAACGTTTTAAGGCTGCTATTTGTCAAGAACAGTCTATTTAGATTTCAAGGTTGTTGTTGTTTTTGAGATGAAGCATCTGCTTTCCACAAAAGCGGTTTTCTTCTGTGATTTCAGAAAAATTCTCCGTCAATTCATCAAGACTGCAGTGGACTGATTCAGTGACAACAAAACCATGTTGTGGCTGTAATATAACGCGCGGCAGTAGCCAGAATAATTATTAGTTTAACCTCGACAGGTTGGGGAACTGTACAGGTATTCAATTGCGATGGTAATCGAATGCTTACACGCGTCCCTGGTCGAAGTATCGCCACATACAAGAGATTATTACACTTCATTACTTTGGAAAGGGAAATATTAACGTTCAACCCTTGGTATTTGGATATGATCATTGGCGTTGAAGTAAATAGCGAATCGGTTGCAATGCTCCGCTCGCTAGAATTAAATGGCAACAATAAATTTTAAAAAACAATCAAACAGAGCAGATTATATCTCCAATCACATTAACTGGAACTTGAAAATAAAAATTCAATCATTAGATTAGAATAATTAAATAGCACTGCACATCAAAACTGCTTAATTTATCGAACCGATGGGATCAAGTTGAAAACTTGGCACTTTAATTTATAAAGGGATCCCAAACGAAGAATTTTCACCTTTAAAATCCTACTTTCCAACTAACTTAAAACCCTGAAGATAGCATTATTGATTATGAAAAGTGCTTTAACTAACGTTTTAACAGTGTTTTCGGGTATTTTTATATCGATAAACAAAACAGGCAATCTTAAACAGACTTAAAGAGAATTGTCGAAATGAATTGCCGTAAAAAAACTTTAAAAATTTACTTGTACCGAAAAGACAGTCGACCTCAGTGTTTTGTTTTTTTTTGTTTTGTTTTTTTTTTTAAATAATAGTAATAGAAAAGAATCATTTTCAATCATGCATCACCATTTTTAAATAAATTTACAGAAATGTCTCTTCATTAATAAATGAAGACCTCATGAATTTTCGTTTTTAAAGTGGTTTTTTTTTTCTTAATCTTCTTAATTTTTTGAAGAACCTATCTTTTCTATTATCTCTGAAATCTTCACAAAGCAGACCGCAGTGTAGAAGTGATCGGGCTGATGATCTCAGAATCATCTGTTCCAGGATGTTACTTATGAACAAAAGATCTACATTTATTATTACATCGAAATTAATTGTACCATTCCCTCTGGATATTCAGTGAAAGATATTTACTATCTAAAAACAGGATAGTGGAATTGGTGAATTACTTGAAGATATATAATATCAAAATCTTGCTTTTAAAAAAATCACTTATTAAGAAATTATAAAAAGCTTACATAAAAAAAAATAGAAATAATTATATCATGAATCCTGAAGAAAATGAAACTGAAACAAAACCTTACTGCCATCTGGCGATGAATGGCTGTAATGAGCAAAGTAGAATAAGTCATTTTTATTCGTGTCGTGATAATGATATAAACAGTACCACAGTTAATATTCGCCCTGTACATGTGTGTTCTATGAAATCAATTTTAGTATCATCTTTACTACAAGAAAAGAACATGTAAAGGCAAAGTAAAAAAAAAAAAAATCCCGGTCGTGATAATATTGTGGTTTCAATCAAGCCTACACCAAAATACTTAATATTCGTCATTAGCAGATAATAATAAGAGTGCAGCAGAATTTTTCGAAGGAAAGAATTCCATTATCCTACTTTGAAAGAAATATCAAAAATAATGCTTTTTTTTTTTTAATTTTTGTCTTAACTCTTTAATATTGTTAATGACCCCAAGAGGGACATAAACTAATCCTGAGGGAGATGTGGAATAATTTATTAACTATTTTCTTTCATAAACACCTTTCTTTTCTTTTTTTTTAGTAATTTAATTTCTGCCTAAAAAAAGATTGAAAAATAATATGTTATTATCTATGTTGTTATTTACAACAAAGCTACAATGACAATTCCATTAAATATTTTCATTTTACATTTATACTATTTACGTAAACCTAAAGCTTTTAGCACAAAATATTATAAACACTGTATTATCATTTTATGTTTAATTATTATGCTATTATCTGACAAATAATAGAATAAAACAACTTAATTGAAAATAGAGTTAAACCAAAAGTTAAGTCTTTTATGTTAATACATAAATTATATACATAATTTCATGCATAATGACTTGTAAATGCTGAATTTGAGGCTTTGTAGTATCGCCTCTTTATCCGCAATAGGCAGCAAGAAGATAAATTTCCTGCTATCAGCAGAATTGGGACAAAATAATCCATCATTATTCAGCCTCCCTTCTGTAAATAAGTAAATAAAAAATATTCTTAATTGAATATCAATGTATTGAAATTTGAAGCCATTAATCACTCGTGATAATTTTCCGTTTCTTTTTTATCCTTTAGGTTGAAGGGTTGTGCTGAGTAAGTAAGTAAAGACAAGTGAGAAGCCACTTCAATTGGAACAAACATTGACATTCTTTTCAAATACAGTAGAGCCCCGATTATCCGCGAATGCCGCGAAAATTTTTTTTAATTACGAACTTCAAAAAACCAATTTTAATCCAAGCCAACAACAGGGAAAATACAATAGGCCCTACAGTATGAAGGTCGAAAATAACTGACAGGTTTATTGTACATCGTGATCCTATAGGCCATCTCGGAATTTGTGGATGCAAACGTAGAGCAAAAGTTTCTGCTTTACTGTACATATTTTAAAAGTTTTACATATTATGTTTTTTGTACAATAAAACGTAATTTTTAATGGTGAAATATTTTTTTTTTCGTGTTTACACCTCATTTTTAGTCTTTTTTCGGGTTATCCGCGATTTTTGTTATCCCCGAAGCCCTTGCCACCCAATCCCGCGGATAATCGGGGCTCTACTGTATTCCTAAAAGTTTACGTTAATAAGTCTTTAAAAGAAAACGACTTTCAGTTAATAATTTAAGTTAACTGTTAAGTTCATTACTCTCAAAAAGTTAACACCTAGCAAGGAACTTTATAAGAACAAATCGGAGCTGTTATTTGTTACCAGTGAGTTTTAACAAAATATTAATTAACTACAGGGAAAATTACTGCATGTTTTTCCCTCTCTTTGAGTTAACAGAAATAAACTCCACGTGATTTTCATTTCTCGTTTTGGTAGTAATTTTTATATTGATTTCATAGAAGCTTGGATTAGCTAACTCGTAAATTATAAGTGCGGGTATAATTTAAAATTATTAAGGCAACTAATTGACTTGGAAAGATACCAGCGCCTTAGATAAACCAACTGAACCGAAACTTGGTTGTATTCTCTTTCAACAACATCTTTGTTCAAGCAAACCATAATATTGAAGGGACTAAAACTTTATATATAAAATAGCTGTTTGTATACTTTCAATTGTGTATTTGCTTTATTCCTGTAAAGTTGGCAAAAGGCGAAATATTAACGGATGGAGTAGTTTCGTGTACATATTTAATATGAAACCTCAAAACTATTGGGTTGTTTTTGTTTTGTTTTTTTCTACTACATTATTTAGTCTACGTAGGCTGTTGCCCATCTCGTATTAAGTAGACAGTTGTTAAGCAGCTAATAATGATTTCTATCTAATAGATTCATTGATGAGGCTTGCATGTCATTATTATCTATCTGATAACAGTTCACAGAGACTGGTACTTTTTGCCGTGTAAGTCACTGTTTAAGGCAAGGCTTCCGTATTGATTTCTGTATTAGTATTAGCCAAATTAGAAAGGTACGGAAATCAAGTTAAGTCACTTGATATATAGAGATGTAAAAGGAAATATCCGATTAAAGTGTAGCTTCCCAAGCATATTGAAGCTTTATTCTAATCTTTATGACATCTATTAATTTTTAACGACGCAAAAAATAAAAAAAAAATAGAAATTAAAAATTTTAGCAAGCAACTTGAAATTCGAAATCCTTACGTCTTTCTATGCGTTTATACTTAGCGTAACTCAAAACCTACTTATCTCAGAAAACTGAAACTTCAACGGTAAATGAAGTAATTAAAGTTTTATTCCAGTGATTTAGATTAGGTTCGAAATGTGAACCCAATCTGGAATATAAGGGAGACAAATTAAGACTAAAATTTGTCATTACATAAGACTCTTCAATGATCTTGTCACATGAAATAAACTAAAAGTTACTGGTCCGTTTACATGATCCAATGTCGTATTGAAGAAATACTTTTGAGTCTTACCATATTGATACTTGAAATTCAACAAAATCTACAATCATTTCCAATTGTATTAAATTGCGGATACTATAGAATGTAGGCCACTTGAAAGTTTATCAATGATAATTTCCTTTTAAATGTGATAATTCTTGTTAGTAAATATTAATTGATTAATAAGTAGCTGCTATGCTAATAGATGGCGCCAGTATCAATAACCGCCAAAGAGTCGCTGAAAATGGTGATAACTTTTACTCCGTTATCTAGTGAGGATTCTGATGTTGCTATCAGTACGATATTATTAAGGAAATTTGCAGAAAGGACCTTGAAGTTTGACGGAAGAAACTGTTATGTAATCCATAACAAACACATTTTTATTAAAAACATATTTTTGGCTAAAATCAATTTCCCCTTCATCTTTAACACTTTAGTGTAATTTTAACTCTACTGTAAAATAAAAAAAAAAATTCGATTATATGTCATCATTTTAATATTTTGAGTAGTTAAACGGGACTTCTATTAAACTATTAATTACAAGATTTTAATGAACTATTAGCAGAATTATTATTCATCAATTGATTACTGCCAATAGCAGAAAGTAAATCGATTTTGCATTGTAGAAATGATTAATTCATTACAGTGTAATTCGATGACATTTTGATTTAACCCTAGTTTTCGATAAATGTTGTATATCATTTTAAACGTTGTAGATTCTTGAATTGAATCACAATAAACGAAATAGAAATATCTTTTTTCGAATTAACAATATCGTCGAAAAATCAAAATAATGAATGAACAAACGGAATTTTTGTACTCTCGATCTGTGATAGTATTACGTGATTAATCGAAACCGCGCCAAGATTTGATCCGATTTTAACAACACTTAACACGCCTATCAAACAAGAATCATACTACCTTATATTTCTTACGAAACGAAGTCTATTAAAAGAAATTTCAAACCATCAAGCTTTAAAAAAAAAAGTACAGTTTCAATATTAAATTATCAATTACACAGAAACTTCATTTTAAAACAAGCAACTTCCAAATATCAACAAACTTCTCGAAAGTCAGCGTGATTTAAACTGGAAGAAAGTGTTTTCCTCGCCTTTTTCTTCTTTTTTTCTCCTTCTTTTTTTAACATTTTTTCTTTTTCGAATAAGATTAATTCTAAGCTAAAACAAAGTAATAATTAATAAAATAATAATTTTTTTTAAAAAGCTTAGCTTATAAAAATATTACATTGATTTTTTTTTTCTTAAATTTACATTGAATATTTTTAATTTAAAAATTTAATACAAGCCGAAAAAAAATTATAAATAAGTAAATATAACAGCAAATAGTTTCAATTTTTTACGAGTTTAAAACAAAGTTAACTTACACATGTACACAAATATATCAATTTCAATTCAAATTAATGCAAAATTTTGCACCAAACGTCGTTTAATTCATTCCTTTCCTTCTTTCAAGTTTTAGTCAAGACATCAATATTTATTTCGCTAAAATAGTTTAATTCGATAAGTTAAAAAGATTAAAATAGGTGAAAAGTTATTTGTTTACATTGTAGAAAAGAAGAGCAAATGGTTTGGTTCGAAGTCCGTAAATCATTTAAATATGGGTTGCCTCCACAGATACATGATTCACTATCGAAGAGCCAACTTACGCGGGGCCTGCAAGCTAAATTTACCGCAGACGCCGTCCGCGAACCGGGGCTCTTCGAAAAACCAGTCCTTCAATTAAATCACAAAACGGGTGTTTCTTTGGACTTACCTTGTCTTTTGTCACGGATGACATACTGTTTACTGTCGGCCACTTGTTGAGTACTGACAACCACGTGGTGAAACAAGATTAAACAAACTATCCACAGCTGCATCACCGTCGTCATGGTTTGTCCGGGGGAGGATGTCACGTCACGCCGGCGAAACAGCGATCGCGGCCCGCGAAGCCGCACAGATGGGCTGCGAGCGCACCACTGCACTGCTACCGTAATAGGCGGCCGGCTGCTGCTCTCTCGTCACTCGGTGGCCTGTGTGTAGAGCAGCGGCGGTTGAGCCGTGGTGGTGCCGCCGTCGGACATGCGGCGTGCCCGGCCGCGAAGAGTAAAATCCCGGTGGGTCCGTCGGCAGCCGGATTACGCTCCGCAGCGCGCGATGGAACTGTGCTGTACTGTGGCACCGCCAGCCAAGGCAGTGCAGGGAGGGGGAATACCAACAATTGGGGAATCTAATTTTTTTACTTTCTTTTTTTTTTTGTTGTTGCCGTCGTCGTCGTCGGAAACCTCCACGCCGTTTGGATCGATGAATTTCTCGAGGTTCCTACCACGAGTCGGGTCAACTCGCATTTACAAGTTACAATTCAGCTGCAGCCTTCCGTCGCCGAACATAAATAGTCTATCAGAGGCACCTAGCGGAGAATATCAGTACTACTTGCATAAACTTAAATGAGTTTTTTTTTTTATTTTTCTAGTAAATTGAAGGTTTATTCGCAATTAGTACAAAGAACCCTTCCTTTGTAATTTAAATGCGACGAAATAATTTAGTAGTAGTAGTTAATAATAATAGTAAATAGCATTTAAGCCAAAAAAATTTAAATTTATTAATTAGCAATTTTTTTTTAATTACAGTTTTACATGCTTAAGCTCTTTAGAAAATTATTGCATATTTAGGAATCTCTGCATATTACATTACATTACATTGAATCTTAAATCGCAAAACAATTTTAACAATTTCAAAGTTAAGATTTAAATTGTTGTAAAATTTGTTAGAAAGATTTAAACACATCTTCTGAGATTATTAATTACAACATATTTTTTTATTTAATTAAATTTTTTGTTTCTTTTTATTAGTATTAGGATTAATTAGTTAGAAAACTTTACAAGAAAACAAATATTTTAATTTGTGTCATTGAAATACAAAACTAAACCTATTCAAACAGAAAATTTCTGTGCATAGAAAAAAACGGGTATTTCGAGCCCGTTTTTTAAATTTTAATTAAATGAATTACGTAATATTCTGAAAATTAAAAAACACGAAAGTATATTCTCATACATTTCACAAGGTCATATTTAAATTTTCAGAATTTTAAGAATTAAAAGAGTGCTTTGAAATCTTCCGTGAGTCCTTGAAATTGGCTGAGTGTTTAATTCCTGTAATGAAACTGATTATCTGTCACTTCACAATAATACATTTTATAATTCTTTTCTTTTAGTATTGTGCTTACAATTCAGTTATAATGAAATATAAATCATACTGCATTATAGAATATTTTCTAATATTTTATTTTTTGCACATCAATTTTTAAACAAAAACAAAAAACAGCAATTTTTCTTAAAATATAAATTTTGCTAAAATTCATACAGTACATTAATCAAAATAGCTAAAGATAAAATCTTACTTTTTAATGGACTTTGTAAGTTACACTTAGAAATTAGAATAAACGAATGTAATAAAGGAAGTATCTGTTTGTCTATCTGTCTGTTCGCCTATCTGTACTACCTTATTATACGGTAAGCTCTTTTATTTTAAGGATGTATATTCTACCGGTTGTCTATTTTACGTATATATACGATTGAGAAAAAATATTTATCGGAAATAAAAAAGAAATAAAAAAGAAATTTTTTTATTTTAAATATGGTCCAAAGCGGCCATATGGTGTTCGCTTTGGACAGAGGATAGCTTTCTTTTCTATGAACACTGGTAATAATTAATGGATGAATAAAAAATGAATACATGTGATTACACTGCTCACAAAATTTAGCGGATATGTGAAATGAATGTAATACACCAAAAAAACAGAGGCATTTGAGTTTATTTATTAAAGAACATCATCAGAGAAGCAAATGACACGAAAATGGAAGTTATCTGAATATGCAAATGTAATGCAAAACGTTAATTTGCATGTTTGTTCACAATCCTGTATAAAGAACTGGCGCTGCTGGGTTATCTCCACTTTCTTGGATCACAATCGTTGAGTGTCACCTGAAAATGCCCCTGCAACCTGATTTACCCAAATCTGAAGCATGGAGAGTCAAAGGGCATCTTGAAGCTGGCCTAACACAGATGACAGTGGCAGCAGCAGTTGGAATCTCCCAAAGCGTGATTAGAAGGCTGGAATCGTTTCAGAGAGACTGGCTCAATACAGGAAGAGCAGGGCAGGGCCGCCCACCACTGCAAGAGATTATTGTTACTTGATGCTAATAGCAGTTACTGAACAACGGGTATGAACTCAGATCGTGCGAAATCGACTCCGTCACGGTGGATTTTACGCCCAGCGACCAATAGTATGCATTCCGTTAACTGCTGAACATCGTAGAACCCGCAGAAGGTGGCTGAAATGTATCTTTCATTCGTCGTGCACTGATCTGGCGTGAACGTGGAATAAGGGAGAATCCACGTTTCGTACAAGAAAGACATTCCTTTGGTGGAGGTGGAATCATGGTGTGGGAAGGCATCAGCGTTGGTGGTCGTACTAACCTCCATGTTGTTAGAAGTGGAACGGTGAATGCTGTAAGATATCGGGATGAAATTCTACAGCCTGTAGTGGTACCTTACGCTGAAGCAGTTGGGGCCAACTTTCTTTTTATGGATGATAATGTACGCCCCCACGTGCGCATCTCGTCAACAGCATGCTGCAAGAGGCTGGAATCGAGGGCATGGATTGGCCTTCACGTTCTCCAGACCTGAATCCTATTGAACATACTTGGGATGCACTAGGAAGACTTTTTGCCAGTCACAAATCACTTCCCAAAACACTTCCTCATCTGGAAGATACTCTGGTGCGCGAATGGCCATGAATCCCACAGGAACTGCTGTGGGATTCCACATCATGCCTCATCGCCGTCAGTGTGTTGTAGCAGTCTCAGGTAATCATACACCCTACTGAACAGTCAATTTTCATTTCTTTCACGAAAACATTTTTCACGCTTGACATGCGAATGTTAACCCCCGTCCATGTGTCACATCCTGATCAATCCCTGTAAATGGATTCTACATCTCATTTGCATATTCAGAGATTTTCGTGTCTATTTTCGGTCATTTCCTTCTTTAACGATGTTCTTTAATAAATAAACTCAAATGGCTCTGGTTTTTGGGTGTATTATATTCATTATGCAATCTTCCCCGAATTTTGTGAGCAGTCTATTTGAGATTAGCCAGCTACCATCGCTTTGTTCCGGAAGCCTTGCTTATGTAATGTACAGAAGACGTTTTATTTTTTCAAAACACCAAATTACATCAAGTAAACTAAAACTGAAACTTAGAACTAAAACTAAATTAAAGCTTAAATTCTAAAAAATACATACAGTACAATATTGAAATCTCTTTATAACCATCGGAAATTTGCGCAGTTGAATCGATCATGAATTTCTGGTGCGATGCAAAGGAATCGATGCGTCCTAGGGATTTAAAACTTGGTTGTATGAAAATCGGCCTCCCCCCCCCCATCTTTCCCGTTTACCCCCCTTATGACGGGAATATAGAAATTCGTCGAATACGTATCTTAGATTTTGAAAAAGAATATTCTTGTTGAAATTTCGTGTTTCCAACTAAAGCGGTTTCAGAGATATGCGTACCCTTTAAAAAAAGTTTGTTCCCACCTTCCCGTTAGTCCGGATCCGTGTTTTTGTTGTTCATGCATTATTCTGGGATGCATGCAAAACTCCTTGCCAAATTTGGAAATGATCCGTTGAGAAATGGAGACTTTTTTTAAAGTCAAACACACACCCAGACATACAAACAAACAACAAACAAACAAATTTCTCGCTTATTATTTAGATAAATTAATTAACTCTTGGATAGTGAATTGCACAATGACTTTCCATGAATATCAGGCGCTATTTCGAAATTGTATTGTCCAAATTTAACACTCACGTCAAATAAAAATTCAGTAGAACTTTGAAAATATCAGGATGCAGTAATGAAGAGAACACGATGCTTGGAGTTTGTCTCATTTCACATCATTAAATTTTTGCAAAATTTTTATTTTCTAAATTAACATTCCTCATTCCCACAATTTCTTGTTGATCATGCAAACACAATTTGGCGTTTGCACTTTTAATTTCTCGCACCAACGAAATTGATAATACGTCTCCTTAAACAAATGTACAGTTTTTGTTTCCATTTTGATAACAAAGTCCACAATTATAGAAATTGAGCAATCTATGACAATCCTCATAGAGTAAATGAAATCATATGAAGTCTCTATATGATGTGTTCATTTACAAATATAGGGACAATCTTATTTGTCCAAAACCTTTGCGAACAGGACCTATCATTTTTTCTAGCATCAATTTCGAGAAGCAGTTCTAGACATAAAATCGCACTTTTAGAGTCTTTAAAATAAACTTTTTAAAAAGGCCTTCGCACAACGTAAAGCTAATGTCTGCCCTCTCCACATTTTCATAACACCCACTAGCCTGGCGCTAAGGACTAATTACTGCTAAGGATTTATTTCATCTGCCAAAAAGTGGTAATCGCAATTTTGACTTCAAATGGTACTGAATCACTGGAATTGACTTCCATCGACTTAAGCATGAAATATATCATATTTCAGAATGTAAGCCGCCTTTGGTCAAGCTCTTTCAAAACACTGTCGAAAACATTCTCTGTTGTAATATTTTATCGCAATAAAATATATAGCCTGGAATTAAGTCACTTTTAGATTGTAAACTGATGCCAACTCGAAATGATAACAAATCTCCGCAAGTCGAAGCACTTTTCGTTGCATATACTGAACTGCAACGATTGATGTAACTGAAGCATTTGTTATATAATAAAACAAATTGATCCACAGCGAACCTTAAGTCAACGAACGGTGACACCAATTGTTGGAAGCCGATCTGTGGTAGCATCATGCTGCAAAACAGTCCTAATTCCGAAGCAAGCGCCCAATTTTGGGCAATGGTGGCAACTCAAGGGTTAAAACAATTGTTCATACGTTCGAAGCTTCGAAAGTCTAAGAACAGTAACCCCGGTTACGACCGCATGGAATAAGGTTTTTCCTTCTGTGCAATGCAATGCCGTTCCAGCATAGAGTTGTGATCAAGGCGTCAACCTTCCATGAGGCAGATGTGTCGGAAGCTGGGATCGAATCCCTGCATCGGCATGAATATTTATTTCGTTTCCTGCCTGATTCTTCATCTTTCGGCTTCAAGTCTGAAGCCATTCCGTAATGGCTTCCTGAGGAAGTAGTAATTGACAAACCTCCTCTGTATCTTTCCCAAGATATTTAAAACAAAGGGAGTCCAGACGCCTACTCGGGGCGCCCTTGGGTGGTGACTGAGGGAAACCCCAATGGGTTGCTCCGAGTAAGTAATAAGGAGCCCATAGGGTCCAGCAGAGGAATGTCAAGCCTGATGCCATCATCTTTCATGGCAACGTTGTTCTTAGAAGCCTCAAGTCAAGAGCATGAATGAATGAGTGCGATGCAAATGCTAAATTTTCTTCGGGAGATGAATTTTCGAATTTTTATTTATTGATTTATTTCTATCTGATGAATATCTATCTCCAATATGTCATTTATTCCAAATTTTTAAATCTCCATCTGACTCTCGAGCTAGAGATCTTTCAAAACGAGTGTACATGTGGATTACAATGATATATAATATAATAAGTTAAAATAAAAAAAATATTAAAAACATATATGTTTAAAATCTATTTGTAAAGACAAATTTCTTTATCAAGATTTTTTTTGTTGTTGATGATGGATCTTGTCTTTTAAAATATTAATGTAATTGATTTTTGATTTTTCTCTTAATAATATGTTTAAGGCTTCTGTGCGTTTCAAGTTTTATTTATTAACTTCCTATCCTCCAGAGAAGATTAACTGAATTTCATCCATTCTATTTATAGTTCCAAGATATTATCAGTACCTTCTACTATTCGACTGGATATAATGGACTCCGATTCTATTAAATTAAAGGAAAATTTTGATGCGTCATTCCATTTAGAAAATCTTTATTCGGATACTTTTCGAGATATTTAGAGAATTTTGTTGCAGCCTGTCTCCTATTGTATTTCTAATTACTTAAGAACTTCACTCAGACATTCATTCCAATAATCACCACATCTTAAATATTAACTAATAAAATTCAAGTATTAGAAAAATTGATCTTTCTTTTCTTAATTAAAATCATTAATATGGAGATATGAGTCAACGACGTTAAATCTTGAAATTATATATAATATATAAACAAAATTTATTAAATTATTTTTTATTTCTTTTTTTTTTTAAATTTAATTTCCATTTATTTTGATAACATTGCAATTCTTTCCCGTACATTTAGCTATTTTTTTAATTAAAATATGTAATAATAAATTATTAAATTTAATGTAGTAGTTCCATTTTTTTACATGGTTTCAAGATATATTTTCGAACAAAAAAAAAATGCTTTTGGAAGGAATAGGCCTATCTATGTGCATTGCTTTCGAGTGCCTTATCTAGGCATATCGATTAATTCAGATATATCTAATTAATCATAAAGAATTTAAAACATGGTCCTATGATGTATAACGCACCATAAAGAAAATAAGAGTAAACAAGATGACGTTGCAATTATGGGTGAGGGGTAAAATCGCAAGGCCCTGTTAAACATTCTATCGTATCAGCTCTTCTATATCTAAAGACTGCTCTACATAGAAACATGATCCAACGGTTTTGAGATTCTTTCGGGCGAGGTCTATTTATTCACTGATTTTCATGTCTCCAGTCCTTGTAGTTCCTGAGTTGGAAATGACGCCGGAAGGACGGAAAGTGGCGCCCGACAGTCACACTCAACTTCTCGCTCTGTAAAGGAACCTAAAAGCCACGGGATTAAATTCCAGATGTGAAGATTTTAAATTAATAATTATCATTATTGCTTTAGGAGACTATTTACATTTCTATTCTAGTTATTTCTTTCTTTATTATTTATCGTGCTTTTTTCAATGTTTTGTGTGTGAATTTATTATTCAGTCACATCTAAGCTGGGCACCTGTAGCTGACAAAACTTAACAGACACCACAAAAATAAAGCGAGAAACTCAACAAGTTGCAAAACCTCTGAAGACTTAAGCTAAAACTCTACAGCTGAAACCCTATGAATGATCACTTAATAGCAATTATTTAAGCCAGTCACTAGGTCTCCTCACGTCTGAATTCCAAGATGATTTGGCAAAGAGTTCCCAAATGTTGGTGGCTGTATGGAGAGAATTAAGTCATTGAGCCATCAATCTTCTACTGTTTGGAAATCTTCCAGTAAGTTACTAATAAGAAACACAACCTCTCTTATTTCAAATTCATCTTAGAGCTGTTTAAGAAAATAGACATTAAAGCGTACAAATCTTGAAGTCATGCTTACCAAATAATCTCCTCACTGTAGTAACAATATTACTACCTTCAAAGTAACTTTAATGTTAAGGTCAAGCGCAGCATTGTCTAAGGTACTTAATCAGCAAAGATGCTTAAATAAACTTTGGCAGAGGTTTTGTCATTCCAGTTCAATCAAGCAAAACAAGATTTTGGCAGGAAAAGAGCAGCATATGACAATTCACTGTTTGAGTAGAAAAGTTAAAAGTTGTTCTCTATTATAGGTAGAATCTCGATTCAAATATTTTAAGATTGTTGGTTCATTGAATTGTTAAAAAACTGTTTTCTCCTTATGAAATTTATCATTACATAAAAGTATGGTAAAGATTCACTGGTTCATAAGAATCAAGACATATTTGAAACAGATCGATCAGAATAAATCAAATAAATAAATACACAAGCCTTAAAAACAGTATAAGAGAATTATAATTGGTGTGCCAGTCTTTGAATACTTCGAGGGAAAGTTCATGTCAGTCTTCAACTTTTCGTGGAGGATGCATTAACAGCATTAGTCTGATGATGGATTTGGGTTTCTCACCTAACAGTTGGTTTTTGTATCAAAAATCAATGGAAAGTTTATTCAAAGTAGCATCGGTGAAGCAACTCTATTTGGTGAGAAATGGTTTTGGCTGCGCATCTTTTCCTTTTACATTGATGTTAGGAACATGTAATTCTTATCAAAATAAATTAATGAATTTATTTATATGAATTGCTTTCTTTATTAATTCTTAAAACATATAAAAAGAAGTAAATTTCAAAGTCTCGACGGCGCATCCATCGATATGGCGCCTGGTGAGGAGCACCACTCTCACCAATTCCGGTGCTGCCTAATTAATAACTAATTACGATTAAAGACTGTACTTTCTGATAAGTTTTAAACTATTAAAATCTACTTAACCTACTTTAATTTAAATAATAAAAAATGTAGGAGTACATGTTCCAACATTAAAGGTACATATTCACTTAATGGTGATTCTTTACAGCTGAGCTAATATACGTATATACTTAATTGCCTTTATTACATACACTTCCTTTTTTCGAGTACATCACAAATTTATTCGTAACTAATACAGTGATATACTTTAACTCGGCCTATACTTTTTATATAGTGTTCCAGTTCTGTGTATGCCTCAGTGTGTAACGCAAGAGAAAGCAGCAAGTCTCACAAGTACTACAGCGCAGATGTAGTAGTGTCGGATGATCGAAACTATTCTGCAAAGTTTCTTCACACTCACATTTTCCGGCACGCCACTTCATCAACTGAGCCTGAAGAAAGGATCAATTGTGATGCTCCTTCGCAATCTCAGTCCAAAGATTGTAATGGCATATGATTGATCGTTAAGGAGTGTCATCGCAATTTAATCACGACAGAAATTCTTTCGTAAAGCAACAGAGGTGATATCGTCACTATTCCTAGGATCGATTTTAAATCGAGTGATTTCAATTTGCCATTCAAGTTGAAGCGCCCTCATTTCCCAGTAATGCCCGCATCAAGCCTTCCAATAAACTGATCTTTTATATTCATATCAATGCATTCATTTTAATTTTCTATCCGACATAATACACGACAGGCAAATTTAAAATAAAAGCCGTCGCATTGTTATCCCGTCATGCATTTATGCTAGTTATATTGTTGAAGAACTAACAACACTGTATTCATGGATAACAGTATTTCTTTTCAATATTCACAGAGGAGACAGTCCATTGATTTCAACCAACAATGAAGTTCTAAGAAAACAAGGAAAATATTGAGTATTTGTATAAATAAATATTTATATAAATTCCAAGAAAATTGAAGGTTGGAAAAAAAATATCAGTCAAATAAACTTCAGTTATTCTTTGTAATGTTGTTACATAAATATATATATACTAAATGGAGCAAATATTTTTATCAAAATTATCATGAATTACAATTTCGACGGGATGAAATTCAGATATTTGGTTTTAAAGGAAACGCTGTTCTTATTTAACTTTCTTTGTGCTAAGGAGGGGATTTTTCTGGAAACAATTAAGAAAAAATTTGGACCCTGCATGGGAAGAAAAAGATAAATATCTGAGATGAATATCGCTCAAAGAAAGAGTGGATTTTATTGAAACAGTACAAAGAGATCCAAGTCCTTATTTGCCCGCATCCCACATACAATGAGACTAAAGCTCTGCAGGAGTTTCAAAATATCACCTGACAATAGAGAAAATAAAGAAAGAAAAGACCAATAGGTCAAGTGACAAAAAGAAAAGAATGTCTCCAGTAACTCTTTAATTTTATTCTTATTACGGAGTAAAAAATAAATGCAAGAATAAAAAATAAGATAAATCCATATTTATGTTATTGAAAAATATCAATAATAGCCTTACAAATATGAAATTGTACTGATCCATTTCACTTATTTCTCAAATATTGTTACGATCTCAACAAAAGTCATTATCTCAACCTAAGACCACACATTCAAAAAAAAAAATCCAAACTTAAATTGTGAATTTGATGCACGTATTTAAGCTTATTCACTAAATGAAATCTTTTTAAATTGAATTTGAAAACAAATCCTTAAGATCTATTATAGTGTTTTATGGTTATTCATAATATTTCTAAACAGGATTTTGAAATATTTTATGAAAATCTTCACAACCCAATCAAAGCTTTTAGAGATATATTTCTTGATTAAATTTCAAGATTAGATTTCAAGTCTTGCTAAGTAGGCTGATTATTCATTTGTTGTAATAAGATAACAAAAAAAAATCGATATTTTGATAATGAATCAATTTAAGTTTTAAAAAATGCTCTTCTAATGTTCTCCACATATTGAGTTGATTCATTTTTAGAATTAAGTTAGAGTAAGTTAGAATTTGGCTTTTACAGCTTTTCTATGGAATTTTTGTCACGTCTGGTGAAAATCTCAAGAATTTACAGGAAAATTACACATAGGAGAAATATTAAATAGAAAAAAAAATAGATCGTTTCTTGTCCATAAATGTGGATACTAAGTTTTAAGAAGATCTATCCATAGGTTTAAAAGTTAAACACAGACATACTTTTTCCTAATATATTTACAATTTTGAGAGTCAAAAGTTATGAAAATGAAGTACAAAGTGAGATTAATAAGAAAAACAGAAATTAACTTATTATTGTTTTTATATCTTATTTTAGCACATTATTAATGATAACTTAACATACATTTAGATAAAACAAATTGCTGTATGAAACTTAAATACGAAAAATAAGAAAAGATGATTTTCAAGAAAATTTAGCCTGTGACAGAATGAAGGATTTTTTTTGTTTTGTTTTGAAAGAGCATGTGTACTCGGGCTTCATAGGTTTATTTTAATTATGTTTATGTAGTGAATGTGGGTGGCAGAGAAGCCAAGCACTGCGACCGGAGGTCTATTGTACTACACCACGGAAATAATGACAGATGGAGAGAAAGACTGAGAAAGTATGGTGGGGGAAGTGCAGGGGAAACGGGAGAATCGCGAGAAAACCATCACGAAACCAACATCAGAACCGAACCCCGGTACTCAGAGGTGAGAGGCCGATGTCATAGCGACAACGCTAACCGCGCGACCTTCAAAGACCCTTAGAATACAGAAATGGACAACCCGAAGGGAGGGAAAGCAGAAAGAAGCAGTTAATACAGGAAATAAATAAAGCATCCATGCAGTCTTGAGATTCGAGCCCAGATTCCAGCTTATTAGCCAAATTAGTAGATCACGTCCTAGACTTCACGGCTGTATCTGAACAGCAAGAAGTGGATGAAAAGAATATCTTCTTAGCCTATCGTATCTTTTAATAATAAAAATACTTTTATATTAATAAATACCTTTTAGACATTTCTTAGATATGAGTTTAATCGCTAAAAATAGAAATCGGTAAGAAAAGAAAAGTTAAAAATCATTAATTTTAAAGGCATTGAAAGTTATCACTTAAGTGTAGCTCATTTTCGTCTGGGTTTTGAAGACCAACTTATTCCGTCTTCTATATCCCGTGTTTTCCAAAGCTTTTACAAACTAACTACTTACTGTATCTGATTTTTTTCCCATCTTATTCAGATGTGCTTTCAAATTTTCTTTACATTTCATTATCTTATCTCCTTTACAGCATTTTTTGACTTATCTTAAAAAGCGCATGTATATTGAATATATCGGTATCTTTTTTTATTAAAGAGTCAATTTTCACTTCTGTACATAACAAATATTACGTAATAAAGAAATAATTAATTACGTATAATAAAGAAATAATTAAATTAAAGCTTTATTTTTTTTAATATATTTTTATTTATATTTCTGATTTCAAAAGTTACTAAGCATATTTAAATGATAGAAAGTCTGTTTATCTTCGAAATGGAAATTGTAATTAGTCATGAAATATAGTAAGGATTTCAGCAGCTGAAAGAGAAATATGTCAGTTGGGTGAGGAATGAATCAGATCAAAATGTTTTTAGTCAATTTCTGTCTCAACAACTTTCAAGATTCAATCAGCTCTTTTTTCAATATTTGTCGTGGAATTTCCAATTTGAAAAACATTTTTTTTTAACTAATTAACTTTAAAAATCTCCTTGATGTATTACGATAACTGTGGTTCAATGAAAAAATACTGGACTGTAAGACATCGGTTGAATCCATTTCTTCTTCGTGTTAGGATCTGACTTTCATATCAAATTGTATAATAGGGTGATTACACAATTGTAAACATAGGGTAATAAACACGCTGTCTTCCTTTTTTGTTGTCTTTTATTTCTGAATCTTAGTGTATCTTCTAGTACATTCGTGTGGCGTTTGCGGACGTATTTCTACTGTGAATAATATGTTACGTTTTTGTATTCCTTAAAATGACTGTTAGGCCCAACACAAGACTAAACAAAACAAACAAATGCCTGTTCGATTCACCCTTATGAGGGGGACTAGAATACAGCTGTTTCACAATTCTACTTGATCATCAGCTCTAGCCAGTCCCCTCGATAAAAATGAATCGGAGAGGCAAACCTAAGGTGAAGTCATCAGTCAAGCAGACTGTGACCTCGCCAAAGGCAAAAGGCAATATAAATTAAACCCGAAAAGCCGAGAGGCAATATTGGGAATGTTCCCTACAACTAGTAGGCGAACAACATTAAATAACAAAAGGACAAGAAGAACAAAACAACATAGGCCGCAACAAAGCTAAAAAATTGGGTTTAACGTGCCCTCAATTCAACTTAAACTTTTGTTTGTTTTGTTTAGTCTTGTGTTGGGCCTAACAGTCATTTTAAGTTGAATTGACGGCACGTTAAACCCAATCTTTTAGCTTTATTGCGGCCTATGTTGTTTTGTTCTTTTTGTCCTTTTGTTATTTAATGTTGTTCGCCTACTAGTTGTAGGGAACATTCCCGATATTGCCTCTCGGCTTTTCGGGTTTAATTTATATTGCCTTTTGCCTTTGGCGAGGTCACAGTCTGCTTGACTGATGACTTCACCTTAAGTTTGCCTCTCCGATTCATTTTTATCGAGGGGGCTGGCTAGAGCTGATGATCAAGTAGAATTGTGAAACAGCTGTACTCTAGTCCCCCTCATAAGGATGAATCGAACAGGCATTTGTTTCTTTTGTTTAGTCTTATGTTGGGCCTAACAGTCATTTTAAGTTGAATTGACGGCACGTTAAACCCAATTTTTTAGTTTTTGTATTCCCCTGACCTATCTTTAAAGTTTGTACAGGGAATTTTGAATCACCCTGTATACATGTAATTTGCGCAATAAAGAGACGTTAGTTACTCACTATGACAAAGTTTCCATAGAAAAGCATTAAAAGCGAAACAAAAATTTCTATAGATATCCAACATTACATTTTAATCCTTTTGTGCGAACTTTGATTAAAATTAATTGTATTTGGACAATTTAAATAAGTATTTGCAAAGTTAATCTCTTTTTTTTTTCAGAAATTAGAAATATGCATTGTTTGTATTTGTAATATTATAATTAATAAATACGGAGATTGTCCTTTACTTTGTTTTCACGACTTTAAAAAGAAACGAAAAGAAACAAAACTGCAACATTTAAAGGAAAATTTAAGTTAAGTATTTCAATAACCTTTTTTTTTTTTGAAATTTCCATTTATGAGGCGAAAGATATAAAAAAAAATGAAAGATAAATGTCGTAAGCAATCTTTGTTTTCTAACGACTTGCAACTATATTATAATGGGTTATTCTTAATATGAAAAGTTTTCTATCTCTTAGCGTTTGAAGTTGGCCAAACATCGATCTCTTGGCTTCCGCCATCAATCATCCCATTCCACTTCATGACAGTTTTATCTCAATGCCTTTCTCGCGGAGTGATCAGGTCGTTTCGCTTAGACTATCCACCGCTCAGACTTCATCTGCGTAGCAGTTTTCATGACTTTAATTCTTATTTTCTTCAGTAACTTTGTTTCCTGTGTTTTTCAGTTTTTAGTTGACCCTCTATTTCAAGTCGAATTCTTTGTCGAATCTCTTTTGGCAACTAACAACAGTCTCCTTTGCCCCTGACAGAGGGCGTACATTTACGTTACGCGTGGTGGAGATGTCTTTCTTGTCTTTTCTTGGTGGTTAATCCTCTACTTGGCATTATTCCTATCTTCCACCAAGGAGAACTGTCGGGTATCTCCCAAACAGATGTTTCTGAAATGGTGTTTCTGTTTCTGTTATTTCAGTGCCAAGCTCGGTAATTGCAATTTCTTGAGGCATTTTTCATAACAGATGAAGCTATGTAGTTGATATCGTTCTTGAACGATAATCCGTTTCTGCTGAGTCTTCACTTAACATCCACATGTTTCTTGTAAACTATGTCGTTCGTTTTGTTCTAGTATCAACCACATTACTACTGTGAGGACTAAGTTTGGACTTTTTTTCTGACTGTATCTCCTTAATGTTATTAACTTTAGACATTTTGACATTTTCGACTGAATGTAATATATTAAATTTCCTCTTGAATCTACAGACGCGATTCTTCCATGTCGATTTCCAAGATTTGCTGAGCATCTCTTCCAATCAGAAAAGATATTTCCAGTCAAGACCGGCACGAGGCCTTTGGTGCTCTTCTGCAAGATAGGAAATGCTGCCTCTTAATATGTTTGACCCTTGTCTTCATCGGACTACAGTTTTTAGCTAACTCCGCACAGCCAAAAAAAGAAAAATATGCAAATTCAATACAATTATCCACTGACGGATAATTATCCACTCACGTCCCTCTACAATCTGCATTACTTACCGTTTGACATCATTACTTACCATCCATTACTTACCGACCTTGTTTCAGTCTGGATTCACTAGCTTTGCCATTTTTGTCGGAGCTGCAATCTGGCCGCATTTTATTGGATACTGGTTCTTCAAACTGAAGCCACTTGTGACAGGTGACTTCCTTTCTGAAGAAAATTAGGAAATTCCTTTAAAATGCTTCGGGGAACAACTTACCATTACGTGAATTTCCATATTAATCTTATTCCGCGAATCTCAACTCATCAGACATCTACATTTGGGTTAAATTTAAGAATTCTTTTTTTAGGAAGTGTTCACTGATTATTATTTCCTGAACTGAGCTTGAATTACAAATAATAACCTTCTTTCAATTACTATGTCTGTTTTATTACAATATAACATTTATTATATAATCTGTCATTTAATGTCCTGTTTAACCTTCATTCGTATTTAGACTGTATTCTTTAATTCCTAATACAATAACTTAAAACATCAAACTTAAAAACATTTTCTAGTTCAGTGATATACAAAATTCTAAAAGAAAATAGTAAAAACTTGTTCAAAGAGTTAAAATAAATTCAAAAGTAGATGATAGAAATGAGTGAAATGAAAAGAGTCATTTTCAAAATCAATGATAGCGATGTTGATCCATTCGTTGCGTAGTAGTTAAATAAAATATAACAAGTGGAAGTTGTTCAGTAGACAGTGGAAATTCAGTAGGAAGCCTTTATGAATACATAGCGAAGATAAGACTTATGTTAAAAGCAATCTCCGCGACGAGCCTCGCGCATCCTGATTCTAGACATGATAAGAAGGGATTGGAGAGATGAAAGTTATTTAAGGTTTGATGGTTTCCCTCGCTCTATGATATCGTTGCAGGTCGTATCTTCGCTTTACTATAAGGAAAAGAACTAATTTAAAATAGGAAAATAGATTCATCTCAGAAATTCGGTATCAGAATACCTATAGGATTAACAACCCTGTATGACTGATACACTTTATCTTAATACAAATACTGTAGATGCTAAAAAGATATCATATTTGAAATCAAAATATTAAGGTTTGCTAATACAGAAATGATAGCACTTCCGAATGCTGTAATTGTAAAGTGCAAAGTAAATTTCGATGCTCAAATAGGAAAAAATTCCCCAGAGCTGAACGCTAAATGCTAAAACAGTTTGTTTGAAAAGTTCTGATTTACAAGGAATTTTACCACTGATAAAAAAGTAATGAATATTATTGAATGACTATACTACAGACTACACTCTTGATGTGGCGATTTTCAGATTGAATATTTTATTTTTTATTATATTTTTTAAAAATTAAAATAAAAAAGGATTAAACTACTTAAAATTCAACCACCGGCGTAAATTACATGGGAAAGCAAAAACTAACCTATTAAAATAGAGATTTCCTCAAAAGTTTTTCATGTGTAATTTAAAAATCCCTTATGGAGAAGCTTTTAAAATCAAAAACATTTATTCAAATTTGTAAAGAACTTCGGACGACAATGATGTAAAACGATCTTGACTTTTCATGACTAGATCACATACCATACAGAATTATTCTGCAAATATGATAGTTATAAAATACTGATGAAGCCTAATAAGCTTATGGGCAGATGGAATCTCTATAGAAGAAGATTTTTCCATCAAATAATAAATAAAATCAGTTTCATAAAATGACGCCAACACATAATTAAGTCAAAAATAAATATATACAATTAAAAAATGACCGGTTTCACTAGCGAATGTAGTCGTCTAGCATCCCCGGGTGTTAGTATCAAAAATGGTCCATGAATTTAAAGCCTAAAGAATAAGACCGCATTAACACAAAGATTAATGACGTTGCCGCCATTGCTGTTGTATACACAATTTTAAATGAAGATTCTTCTGCAACTGAGTTTGCCATCAGTGTTCCTGTGATGCACTGTTACCCGGTTCAATAGGTAACCCTCATCTTCAAATGTAACTGCTTGGCAGTGAAACTAACTGTTAAACCCCCACCCCCGTTTATTGACATTGAAGTGTGCTTTGCTGAAGTCTGATGGGATGGCGGCAACGTCATTAATCTTTGTGTTAATGCGATCTTATTCTTTAGGCTTTAAATTCATGGACCATTTTTAATATCATCACCTGAGGATGCTAGATGGCTACATTCGCTAGTGAAACCGATCGCTTTTTAATTATATATATATTTATTTTAACTTAAATTATGTGTGTAGGCTTCATTTTATCAAACTTAACTACTTTTATACAGGTTAATAGAGTTTCAGTAAATAAAATCAGCTTTAGCTATTAGTAAATTTAATAAGTAATGGTTTTATTTTTCTTTCTGAAATAATGAAGAATGAAATAATAATAATTTATTAGTGGAATGATTATTACTGTCGTTCTGAGATTTTCAGTGCAAACTTTAATTTCCAAGAAAAATTGTTAAATTTGTATCTATCAGTTATTTGCGATTGTAACTCGTAGCAATACGAATATTTTTTACTTACATAAGGTGCTTATTGCAGCGAAAAATATTGTACAAAATCGAAGCCAATAACTTTAACTATTTATGTAGTTTTTTCTTTTTGTTAAGTTATTATCTTATACGTACAGAAAAAATTAATAAAAAATTTTTTATTTACCGATCGTTACAACATGAGTAACTTAACATTCGCATTTATATCAAGAATCTATTCCTTATTTCCTCCTTTCCCGTTTACAAGCAGCAGCTCTAAAGCTTTTAGAACTGAAGCACGAGATAGATATGGCACAATTCCTTTCTTAAGCTTTATTGCCGATTTTATTTAGAATTTCAGTAATTAGCCAACATTTGGAATAGGGGGAAATATAAGATGTTTATGGATTAATTACAGGAACTCAATGTCCATAACAATGCTGTTAACAGCTTGAAACCTAGGTCTGGTTTCTCTATTATATGTTTTTTTTTAAGGATTTTTTTAGTTTTTTAAAAATTTTTAAAGAAAAGATTTTAAGCAAGTGTGTTAGCTTTTTTTAAATTCATCCGTGGTATGATATAAAAAAGAAGAATTATAATTCAAGTTTATTAAGAGTTTAGACCCTAAAAGGCCCACGGATAAAGTTTTGATTTCGTGGTGTAGGCTAAACAAAATTAGGAAAAACAAGGAACTTGAATCGTATAGTGCGCACATATAAACATCCTGAATCAACAAAATTAATACCTCGTATTGGATATAGAGGTCTCAAATGCATTTAGCTACCTTTCCAATTTGGATCTACAACATACTGATATGCGCGTATACCTAAGTTCTTTGACCCTTCTTTACCAAATATGCGCACTATATAATTCAAGTTTCATCTTTTTCCTAATTTTGTCTAGCCTACATCCCCAAATTAAAACTTTATTCGTAGACCTTTTGGGGTTGAAACTCTTAATAAACTTGAATCATAATTCTTCTTTTTTATGTCACACCAGCTTGACGTTTTTATAAATACTAATTTGTTGAAACTTTTTTTTGGCTTTGAGAAAATAGGTTTTAATCTAATCACTATTATTATTAGAAATAAATAACTAAAAATCAGCAATGTGTATGTACTTAAACTTGTAGGCGATGCAGGTACCATATTTTTGGGAATTTTTCGGAAACTAAGAGATATCAAGAAAATGCACATGGTTAGATCACTTCGCTCCAATGAGACGAATCTAATAACATATCAACCAAATTCTATGTGCTCTAGTTTGACTCTAGGTCCGGTCGAGTAAAGGGTAACAAGAAAAACAATAACAATGTATGAACAATGGCAAAATTTCTGAGGTCCATATTTCCGTTTTGACTAATCCGATTTTAATTATTTTTCATACACTTATAGATTATGATATTTTGAACTAGTCTGCAAAATTTCACTGAAAAATATGCAACAGAGCCCGAGATATCAGCTGCCAAAAACAATTTAACATTGCAAAAGGGGCTTGAATCATAATATTAAGAGGCCAGTGGCTCTAATGATTCGCAAGAAACACAAGAAAAAACATACCAATATGAAAAAAAAAAATAACTGGAGAATTAGCTGACTTCTGTTGTCTGTTAAAGTAATCATAGACTAAGAATATATAATAGACAAAATCACCGGATAGAAAGAATGAATAAAAGGAATCGCATTCGATCGTTAAGATTATTTCCATCTGTTTCTGTCCACGCTTTACCTTATCTGGGGGCACGACAGTGCCCCCGCCAAGACGAGCCGAAGGCAGGAAGGGCACTACGTACCTTTTCTGGAAGTGTTTCGTCGTATTTTCGAACCCTCATAGCTTCGGCCTAGATAATACTAGAGAGCTCAAATTTTCAGGATATGATGCAGTTACCAG
>JAFIDM010012231.1:116209192-116233688 GCA_023159025.1 Thereuonema tuberculata | reverse complement strand
TATACTTTGGATTTTATTAATACCTAAAATACGTCGATTCCGTCACTCACTCACTGACTGACTGACTGACTGACTGACTCATGATCATCAAAACCTCTAGGGTACTTCCTGAAGTCCTAGAAAGCTGAAATTTGGTATGAAATTTTGGTATTTGAAAGCAAACAACAACAAAATTAAGAAATCTGTAACTTTCACATTCCAACCCCTCATAAAGGGGGGGTATGGTTATGTATTATCGAACCCTCATAGCTTCGGCCTGGATAATACTAGAGAGCTCAAATTTTCAGGATAAGATGCAGTTACCATACTAATGAAATACGCTAAGTTTCATTTATCTAGCTTTTATACTTTGGATTTTATTAAGATCTGAAATACGTCGTACCCTCAATGCTTCGGCTTAAATAATACTGTGTAATAATGTGATTTCTTCCAAAGTGCAAACAGCTTGTATATACAAGTTGACCAATAGAAAAACAGAAAAGTAGGGTATTGAAAAAAAATCCATTTTCTAAATAATCTTAAAACTAAATTTAGTTGTAATAGATAATCCCACCCAAAACATTTCATGTAAAATAAGTTGCCAAGATTCACATGCTCATAACGCTTTCACTGTTAAAAAGTTATCAGATCTCATCTTACAAAAAGAAATGAAATCCCACCCAAAACATTTCATGTAAAATAAGGGGTTGCCAAGACTCGCATGCTCATAACGCTTTCACTGTTAAAAAGTTATCAGATCTCATCCTACAAAAAGAAATGAAATCCCACCCAAAACACTTCGTGTAAAATAAGTTGCCAAGACTCACATGTCATAATGCTTTCACTGTTAAAAAGATATGAGATCTCATGTAGAGCCAAGCCCCAACTCAATGAGGCCTAACTCTACAAGCCCCAACTCTAAAAACCCTATATCTTGGTCAAAAAGTATGGCTTGGCCGTTTCATGGAACTTTTTCATCTCACCCAAAACATTTCATGTAAAATACGTTGCCAAGATGCTCATAACGCTTTCACTGTTAAAAAGTTATCAGATCTCATCTAGAGCCAAGCCCCTCACTCTACAAGGGGGCCTAACTCTAAAAACCCTAATATCTTGGTCAAAAAGTGTGCCTTGGCATACTCCATACCCTTTACTCCATGGGATTGTCTGTGTGACAGCCACGAAACGGCCAAGGCATCACATTTTAATGAATGTGAAAATATATTCTGTTGGACTTGCTTTGCCTACACGACAACAATTATTGAGATATAACTCAAAACAATGAAATTAATCGAACGAAAACATCATTAACAAAGACAATTCAATCCTACCCAAAACATTTCATGTAAAATAAGTTGCCAAGACTCATAATGCTTTCACTGTTAAAAAGATATGAGATCTCATGTAGAGCCAAGCCCCTAACTCTACAAGGCCTAACTCTACACGCCCTAACTCTAAAAACCCTATATCTTGGTCAAAAAGTATGCCTTGGCCGTTTCGTGGCTGTCGCACAGACAATCCCATGGAGTTATGTAAAGGATATGGAGTACGCCAAGGCGTACTTTTTGACCAAGATAGTAGGGTTTTTATAGTTAGGCATGTAGAATGAGGGGCTTGGCTCTACATGAGATCTGATAACTTTTTAACAGTGAAAGCGTTATGAGCATCTTGGCAACGTATTTTACATGAAATGTTTTGGATGGGATGAAATAGTTCCATGAAACGGCCAAGCCATACTTTTTGACCAAGATATAGGGTTTTTAGAGTTGGGGCGTGTAGAGTTAGGCCTTGTAGAGTTAGGGGCTTGGCTCTACATGAGATCTCATATCTTTTTAACAGTGAAAGCATTATGAGTCTTGGCAACTTATTTTACATGAAATGTTTTGGGTGAGATTATCTATTACCACTAAATTTAGTTTTAAGATTATTTAGAAAATGATTTTTTTTTCTATTGGTCAACTTGTATATACAAGCTGTTTGCACTTTTGTAAGAAATCACATTATTACACAGTATTATTTAGGCCGAAGCATTGAGGATACGAAGTATTTCAGATCTTAATAAAATACAAAGTATAAAAGCTAGATAAATGAAACTTAGCGTATTTCATTAGTATGGTAACTGCATCTTATCCTGAAAATTTGAGCTCTCTAGTATTATCCAGGCCGAAGCTATGAGGGTTCGATAATATATAACCAGACCTCCCCTTTATGAGGGGTTAGAGGGTGAAAGTTACGTATTTCTTAATTTTTTTGTTGTTTGTGTGCTAATCCTAGCCTGCATACCAAATTTCAGCTTTCTAGGACTTCAGGAAGTACCCTAGAGGTTTTGATGATCATGAGTCAGTCAGTCAGTGAGTGACGAAATCGACGTATTTTAGGTATTAATAAAATCCAAAGTATAAAAGCTAAATAAATGAAACTTAGCGTTTTTCATTAGTCTGCTAACTTCATCTCATCCTGAAAATTTGAGCTCTCTAGTATTATCCATGCCGAAGCTATGAGGGTTCGAAAATACGTCGAAACACTTCCAGAAAAGATACGTAGTGCCCTTCCTGCCTTCGGCTCGTCTTGGCGGGGGCACTGCCGTGCCCCCAGATAATAAGGATAGCTTAAACTAGGTCATGGCTGTTGTCTAACCAACTTAGAAATTTATTTACTGAAAACTTATCTTATATGGAAAAGAAAAGTCACTGAAGCAACCGAAAGGGAATCACAAGCAAAAGAAAGTGAATGAGACTCAGTCAATTCATCTAAATATCCATCAATTTAAAAACTGTGAAATTTAGAAATAAAGATACTGACGCACAAATTGTAGACAAAAAATTTATAACATATTAAAATACAAAGGCGAACGACCGGATTTGGTTCTTTAACGAAACTTTGACTTGTGAGCACAAAATAATGCGTTACATACAGAAACCGGAAAGAAAAAATAATTTGAATATGTAAAAGAGGAAAGTGCAGAATCCGCGACATAGAAGGTGCGATGATGATGCCGTGTGAAGGATCCAATGAAATGCAGGAACAAATGAAGAATAGTCCGCGACGTAGAAAGTGCGATGATGATACCGTACGACGTATGATGAAGTAACAAGAACACGGGGATGCTGACAAGAGAATTGAAGATGAAGGCATGCTTCAAAAGCAGACATTGGCGAACAACATCTGAGTAACAGGATCCGGAGAGAACATCGGAATATACCTAAACAAAAACAAAAAAAGGAAAGAACAAGGGAAGAGGGTGGCAGAAAAATAAAAACTACTTTTTGTAGCCTATTGCTCAATGCTTTGTACAGAAATACAAGCATAGTAACAATGTGGATCCGTGAGGATATGAAAAGACTCTTTGCATTTACGCAAAAAATGGTTCTGTTCAAAACAAAGGATGGAGGGGTTGGAAAAATCGATAACGTGGCTATGTGAATGGACATGCTGAGCAGTACGGTAATTGAAATCTTCATTATTAATAGCAGACTGGTGCTGTGTTAAGCGGTGGGCTAATTTTTAGCGGGTTTCTCCAATGATTTCCATGGCATTGAATGCAATAAAGTAGAGGTTGAAGGATCAACTCTACGATGTACTTTATTAATTATTCTGAACAATTTATTGTTAGATGGAGATGTTTAATGAGTGAAGAATGGTTTGTAAGGCTTTGAATATAGAAGGATGAAAGGGTATGGACACATATATACGGGAAATTCGTTGTTTAGGATTGTAATTTTAAAAATCGTATGATTTTAAAGTGCGTTTTTGAAGTGTGTCCAGTAAGTTAAAATCATTAAAAAATATTAAATAATATTAAATATTAATATTAAAAATTATTGAAAAATTACACACAAAGGCTAAAAAGTTATTCAATTTACTTAATTTCTTTTATTTTCATTAATTTATTCGTTTTGTCATTTTTCTCATTCGTTCACTAGCATAACTTTCGGATTGTCATTTTTGTAATAAGGATGAATGGATGAATGTATTTGTTAATGAATTTCAAAGAGCAATCATTTAACAAAAAAAAATTGCGAATATTATTTATTTCAGAGAGAAAATTGTGGCGGTTACTTGATAGTGAAAAGGCTCGCATAACCGTTATTCTGATATTATTCACTTTAAGGGCAGTAGGGCAGTAAGAATGGAAATTAAGGGTAAAATTTGATATGATGGGTTTTGTTAAACCGAAATATGGAAATTGGCGTCCTTACGTTGATTAAGAACATCAAGGAAAGTAATGGAATTATTATTTTCTTTTTCTAACTTACATTTAACGTTAGGATGAATTCCAGCTAAAATATCCCAAATATCTTCCTGAGACGACTTATTACTGAAAAGTAGCAAATCATCTCAATAACAACAGAATAAATGGAATCTTTTCTCGTCGTAGATGGTAAGAGCGGAATCCTGTATGTCAGCTGCGATAGGATTAACTGCGATAGGTCAACGATCAAGGAGTTGTCATCCATAATTTATAATAAGTTACTGATTAGTGAACTTCAGTTTCAATGTCACTTCCAGTTATGAGTTCCAAACAGATCAGCGATAATTCAGAAAATTAAAATTCTTCAGTTTAGAGATAGTCATGCTTTTTTCTCCCCTAACGTAGGTGCTTTGTTTACGTCAGTATTAGATAAAATTAGATAATTCCACAAATCGGAAACGTAAAATTTCTGAAATTGTCAGTTATTATTAGCAGGGCAAGTTGTCATCCTGCAGACACTGAGAAGGCGAATACAAATAGAACAATAGAATGTTTATTATCAAGGCCGCCCAGAGGGGGGGGGCAAAAGGGGCAGATTGCCCCGGGGCCCCACAAAAAGAGGGGCCTCATGAGGCCCGAGGGGCCCCACCGTATTGATTGACCTTTTTTTTTTTTGGTTGTAGATTTTGGGGATGGGGGGGGCACAAATCCAAATGTTGCCCCGGGGCCACCACTAGTCTCTGGGCGGCCCTGTTTATTATTGTACTTAAAGAAATATATACGTGAAGCTGATGTGCCTGTTTTAAGAAATTTTGTAAAGAGCTGTGAATCCGAGTGTCATAACAATTCCCAACGTGAACACTCAAATATAGTATTTCACACGAGCGTCTACGTTTCTATTGAGTCAGTCAGCCATTGGTATTTTGATACATTCTGTATAAATTATCCTAAAAAGCCTAAAGTTTCAATTTCTTAATAGCACCCAAACAAAAAGCAGTCTTTGAAAGCTACTGTTTGGACAATCCATTACTTTCATTACTTTTATTAATAAGGGCATCATATTACAATTAATAAAATATTCTAAAGTTGTACATGCATTTTGACAATTTCAGATAATAATTGACAATTTCAGAAATTTTACGTTTCCGATTTGTGGAATTATCTGTCATTATATTAAGGTCCAGAGAAGGCCGCGCGGTTGGCGTTGTCGTTATAACATCGGCCTCTCATCTCTGAATACCAGGTTCGGTTCTCATGTGGGATTCGTGATGGTGGACGATCCGCGCTGGGCAGGTTTTCTTGGGGTTCTCCGTTTCCCCTGCACTTCTCCCACCATACTTTCTCAGTCTTTCTCTCCATCTGTCCATATTTCCGTGGGATAGTACAATAGACCTCCGGTCGCAGTGCTTGGCTTCTCTGCCACCCACATTCATTACATAACATAACAAGGTCCAGAGAATAATCTCTTAAAATGTCTATATTTGGTTAGAGTTCTGGCAGTATCTGCTTATTTTAAATGGATATTCTTCTTCCCGGTATTCCACGTGAAAAGGCTAACCACAAGGTTCATCCTTTCACCCCTTCTCTTCAACCTATTTATAAATGATCTTATGAATGTCTCCAAATTCATCTTCGAAGCAGATGCCGTAAGTCTTCTTTTTGCCAACAAAAATATAGAAAATCTCAAACAAGACATCCAACTTTCTTCATGTTTATGCTAATATATGTGAATCTATAAAGTCCTTACACTTGTTTCAATTTCTTGTTTCAATTTCTTGTTTCAATTTTGAAAAACAAAAATCTTAAACAAAGCCCACATTCGTTCTTAATTAATTTCTTGTAAACAACAATATTCCGCTAAAAAAAATGCAAAAAAATAAATAAATAAATAAACCTGGTTCTTCTCAAATGTGATCAACCTTGATTTCTGACAAAAAAAAAAAGAATCATTTTGTTATTTATTTAGAATATTTAAAGAAAATACAAATGAGCACTACATTGCCATTCAATTATACTATGAAAGTAGATTTTTTTTCCCGTGATAAATTAAAATGCTAACATTAAAATCAATATATTACTTTTAATATGAAATTCAGCTGCTTGTGATTCTCATTGAAATCTGAATTTTAAGATCCAAACATTACAAGCCTCTGATTCATGAATAACCAATATCAGCCTCTGCAGTTAACTGTCAAATAAAGAGCGCTTTTAGCAAGTAAAGTAGAATCATGTACAATTACTTAAATTCTGAACTTCGTTTTGTTTCTTGTGTACAGCTATAAAACCAAAAATCTTTTTCAAACAGTATGTTATTGAATTTTAAAAATTCAAACAGTAATTTAACTGAAGACTTCATTAATGGTAGTTATGAATTTTGTAAAATTCATAATATTTTTCAAAGGAAAAGTAATTTCTAAAATATATTTTCATTTTATATACTAGGAAAATTTAAATTTCTTTAATAAGATATAATACTACATTTTTTTTTTTCACATCAGATGTCGCCACTTCTCCAGAAACAGTTTCTAACAAATGAACATCGCCTTGAAACTTAATCAAAATTCAGAGCTGATATTCAAATCCTACAAATTTTTATGTTTTGATTAAAGTAATGAAACGAAGAACAGAACAAGAATAAACTGGAAACATCTTTACTTTTCCAAATTTTTGAATGATTATCTGCGGAAGTTTTACGACTTCTTATTACCGAGATCTTTCTTTTTAAGAATTCAAAAACATGACACCCAATTTTCGATTTGCAAATCCACCTTCATTTTGCGACATGTAAGCAGCAAGTTCCCATTAAATATAATTTATGATCACTATCAAGTAGTTAAGGTCGATTTGACAGTGTGTGCTTCGTAGAGGGGCTTTAGTGGTTCAGTCAGCGTAACAGGCACTAAACGACCGAAGGATCAACACAGGTAGGATCGATCACTCGGCGAAACATGAGATGGTGCTTGTTTCCCAAATGGAAGATAGAAAGTCAAGGAAACTGGAAGTTAAGTATATTCCCGTCTTGTAAGAATGTGATAATACCAACGGAAAGGAAAACAAATTGCTATTGTCGTTGATGCTTTACTCCATGTTTCAGTTCAATTCGTTCATTACGGGAAAGAAGTTTGTAATTCAAAATTATCACTTATTTTCTTTTCTTTTGTTTTAGATATTACACCATCTATTTTTTTTTAATCTTTTGCTGATGTATTTAATCGTTGTTTATTTGCTTAAAATATAAAAAATAACGTAATAATTTAATGAAATCATAAATAATTAACAATAATTAATTATTAATAAATAATAATAATTAGTAATAATTTTTACTCAAAGTACGAAGTCTTACTCTTGAGAATTTTTTTTTCCTCTGTTTATCCATTTGTCTCTGAGTGTGTTTCTATGGTTACTACGTTAAAACGACCGAACGAATTCCCATCAAATTTGACAAATAGCTTATTCATGGTCCAACTTACAACAATGGATTTTATTGATGATAAAAAACTTAACGTGCCGATGTATTAATAATAAACAGCCAACTAAAACGGCATTAATCAATAAATTAAAACAAGACGCAATAAAAACAACGTACGTTTCGAAGCCCCTTCCTGTGGGCTTCGTTTTCAAGTTAATTAAAAAGACCCCCTACCTTAAAATGTTCATCCCTTGACGGGAGTCGTGGATAAAATGAGAATCACGACTCCCGTCAAGGGATGAACATTTTAAGGTAGGGGGTCTTTTTAATTAACTTGAAAACGAAGCCCGTAAGAAGGGGCTTCGAAACGTACGTTGTTTTTATTGTGTCTTGTTTTAATTTATTGATTGGTGCCGTTTTAATGGATTTTATTGTTTACTCCTTCAAAAATCATCCCTCTCCCCTGAAATCCCTCACTAGATTTCTGTAAAGTTAGATACAAAGCTTCTTAACGGTCCAACTGAAAGCACAATTATGTGGGTCTCCTTCAAGAACAGGAGTTCTTGAAATGGGCTCCTGTATCGTTAATCCCAGCTACTCTATGGAAAGTTGAGCATATGTTTAGTACATTGAGATCAAGCAAAAACAAAATTATTCGATTCGATTTCGTCTCCTTTTGTAATATTTTCGTTAGATGCTTGTTTTTTAATAAATCATGTTTGCTTTCAATTTCATTTTTTAAATCATAAAAAAGTGCCTATTCTTGAATAGTTTCACTGAAGTAAAACAGAGTGAAATGAAGTTGAGATTGAACTTCTATTGTAGAACTTAAGGAGGAGGATAAGAAAATATACTAGACCTAAGCTCAGCTATTGGGGACTGAGTAGGAAGAGGCAGGAGAATTGGGAGGAGGGCATTTGAGGAATTGGGGGGGGGGGGGGGAAGGTGGAAAAGCAAAACAAAACAAATGTCTTCAGTTGGACCGTAATTAACATACCAAACTTTATGAAACTTTTCGAAAATTTGCTTTTAGTATTAAATGTAGTTTTTTTTACATTTAAATTTGGTGAGATGTTTAGAATATTTAATAGTAGAGGCTTTAGAAGGAAAGATCTACTAAAAAAATATGGAAACTTTACATATTTATGAAAATCTGTCCAGTCCTTATAATTTGATGCGTAAACAAATAAAGGTCAAATAAAGAAGAAAAATCGTTAAGTGGACTAACAAAGACAATAAATTTAATGTGTGGCAATAATATCAACAGCACGATAAAAAAGATACAAACACATAAATAAGGAATCACTGATCTGTTTTAGACTCACTGAGCTGTAAGATACCTGGATGAATCCAGCTGTTCTGGGTTCTCGGTATTGGTTGTTTTTTTTTTTTTTTTATTTTAACCCATATGGAAAACCCTGACTTTCTGATGTGAAAATATGTAAATACAATTTAAATTTGGTATTTAGCAATACTTCTTTATTTTAATAAATTAAGTGAATAAATTTCAAAACCGTCCATTTAACTGAAACTGAGGAAAACTAAAAGACCTTCCTGAATCGAATTCCTGCAATACTGAATTAATCTAAATTAACTCAATTAAGCCTTGAATTTAGCTTTTTATTTCTTAAAAGTTTATTTCTTTAGGAAATTACAAGTGCAAAATTGAAGAAATTAAATATTATTTGCTTAAATCTTTCAGTGGAATAAGAAACTGGACCATTTTTTAAATTAGAATTGAATGTTAATAACCAAGCAAGAAAACCGTTGTCAGTTTTAGCTACTGAATTTCAAAAAAGCCTATTTAATTTTTTTTATAATTTATTTATTTGAAATTCTCAATAGTGAGTGAATGATCGGTATCGATGTTATTTTGATAGGATTTTCTCCGTTACCCAAAATTATATTGCTTCTATTTAAGTTTTCATAATTAATTTCTTCTAAATTGTAATTCAGATAGACTGAGATAAAAATTTGAATGAAAGTGAATGAAAACTCGTTTAACAGACATTGAAATCGTGAGAAAAGAAAAAGAAAAAAAAAAAGAAAAAAGCTCTGTTTCTTCTTTTTAATCCAAATATGTTTTTTAGGAAATGTATTTGCACTAAATCACATGCTGCACAATGCAATAAGAATGAAAGAAGGTCGTAAAAGGGAAAAAAAAAAAGTAGAAATAGAAGAAGAAAGGAAAAGGACTTGGGAAATCTGGGATACCAATAAATTCCATTGTTCCATTGCCTAGGAAAACGGCGAACCCAGATTAGGTAAGTTTATGTGATTAGCTCTCGACCGAGAGCGACTCTGCTAATCAGTTTTACGGGATGTCTTCTTTGAGAGCGATCAATCTTCGTTAGACCATTGCGTATTCGGAGAGAATGAATAAAGAACAAAAAAACCCAGGAAGTGAATCTCGAAAAACAATTCTTTGAATGTATCGACGACAGAAGCAATCTGGGCAATGGTTCCTCCCAAAATTCCCAAATCAGTTTCATTCTTAGGTTTAGATAATGGATCCAAATTCGGCTTCGATTTCGCCAAAATCTTCCATCACTTCAATATCTGCAAGACTTTTTGCTATTATTTCATTGTTATCGTTTTTAAACTTAAGGGAGATTCAACAGAACTGAGACATTTCCAGAACATTCTATTAAACACAAGGAGAGGGAAGTTTTAGAAACAGACATAAAATAATATGACCTTTTTTATTAAAATTATTTAAACTGATGTTTTTTTTTTATAGTGGATTTATCTTTGGTAAGTGTGTTTAATCTTCAAACTTTCAAAAGCTACATAACCAGCTTTTTGGCAATAACACGTGAATATTTCTCATGTTCTCACGTTTTCTATTCCGATAACTTTATAATTTTCAGGAGAATTAGCCTTAAAAACAGTTTAGCCAACGATTCATCACGTTTGTCCATCTATTCATGTCAAACAATTCGCTTCCCACAAAACAATATTCATGAAACTTAGTAAATACTGAAAAAAATAAAAATATAAACCTCAAACTTCATCAAGAATTTTTTGTCTGTGTAGCAGTAATTCCAAAGAAGTTTCCTGGTTATTTCACTGACAGGGGGAGGACACACTCTGTATCCTTCATCTTTTTGTGAGATGAAAGTACTCTTGGAGTATTTCAAAAAATATATATATATATATATATATGTTGTGGGCCAATTTTTCGAGATATTTGACATTGTTTTCATCGATTTTCTAGCTTAGCTTATTAACTTCCTGTTCGATTCTAAAGCAAGTGTTGTTGTGGCGCAATTCATTAATCTTAGATGAATCTAAGATGATCTAAGGATCCAGAGTTCGGTTCACCGGAGGGACAAGCTTTGTTTTTATTTATTTCTTTAATATTTTTTTTCATTTTTTTTTTTATGTTTTTCCCCATTTGTTTTCTTTTTTCTTTAATATAATAAAGGTTTTTTTTTTTTGGTTTTTTTTTCCTGGTTATGTTATGAATATTAGCTGGAAACTGATGAATATGAATATTAGCTGAATTTTTTCTTTCTATACTAATACGTTTTTCTCTTGACGTTTTTTCAACTATTAATAATATTAACAAAATATCACAAGAAAAGCATGTGAGTGTGAGGTGGCAACCCTAAATCAGAATTAGTTGTCACCCATTCGTATAAAAAATAAGAGAGAGATTGTAGTAATTACTTCATTAGGAAAGTAAATTAAACAAAAGTCTTTTAATTTTTCCATAACTTTACTTTAATGCTACGACATTACATAGAACATGTCCATCTCCTTACGGCTTTAGCAACTTTCTATTTCTTAGGATTTGTCCAGTGATAGCGAAGGCGTCTAACAGATGAAACGTTTCCTGCACAAGTTCTTCCTCTTAATTATTTCCTGAATAATTAGACTAATTAAAGTGTCTGTGAATTCCATGACACCAAGATGGAAATTATAGTCAACAAGACCAATCGTAACAAACTGTATATGGCTCGCGTTTGGACTGTTCAGCCAAAATCTAAGAAAATTGTTAAACAGATTTCGGAACAAAGTTTTTATTTATTTTCGAGAACAACGGAAACATTGGAAAGACCGAATTAAATGTTTTATCTTCCGAAAAGTTCTCTAACCATTAATTTTCTATAATTCTCTAATCGATTTCATGTCATCGTCCTATTTCTTAATCCTCTTCCTCCTGTACATTGTACTTTTCCATTTCCTCATCCCCTGCATTCGTGAAATTTAGAAGAGACTTAAGTATCAAAAAGACCTTACGGAGTCTGAATGCTTGACAGCCTCCATCTAATCTCTTCAAATTGGACAGTTTCACAAAACCATGTCCATTTATTAGATAAATAAATAAATAGATTTGTTTTTAAGCTTTAATGAAGAAGCAATCCACAAATGTATTTCATGGATTTGATGGATTGTCGGCTTGAATATTGAGCAACGCTACATTTGACTTCTTTTTTGTCAAGGGAATCTCTGTCGTATTTTTGGAAAAGAACAATTTGTCTTAAAGATAAATGTTATTGAGAAAACAAAAGACAAAAAACAAACCTTTGTGAATCAATTTAAAGGATTTGTGATGAAACACAAACCACTGCAATTATTAATAAGTCAGTGTAAAGTGGCACAAAATGAAAGTTGGTCTGTATTTCACATAACTAAAAATAGAGAAAAAAATATTCAAATATGATAAAATATAAATATAATAAGGATAGTGAAAACATCACTCGAACTGAAGATACTTTAGGAGAATGAAATAGGCGTAATTAATTAATTATGAAATTCCCCGAAATAGAATGAAACGTAATCGTCGAAATATCTTATTTATTTATGTTCTGTCAAAAAGAAAAAAAAAATGAAAATTTTGAATCGATTAAAAGCATCATCTTTTCGGGGTTTGGATAAAAAGCTCCCTGGGAAATTAATTTGGTTTAACATTTAACCAAATAAAAAATGTAAAAAGAGATGACCAACTCTTCGGATTCATCAAGAGATTAAGATGTTTCTTATTCCCACAGAAAGAAAGAAGATGAATTAGAGTCTTTTGCAGGAATTCTAAATTTTGAATCATTAAGATTCTATTTTGATATTTGGTTAGAAAGTGGTCTTTCTTCTTTAAATAAAATCAAAATTAATCCGTACGAAGCGTAATAAGCAATTGGATGATGTTTGTGTTAAAACCCTTAAGCACCAGATCAAAGCTTATTATAGTTGGTGATATTAATGTGAATGAGATTGATGATTTGATATTCAATAATTAAAATTCAATATTTTCGCACTAAGTATTGGAATTTTCAAATAAGTCTTCTGGCTAGCCACTTTCTAAACTCGGTTGAGATAGATAATCAAGCAGAGGGATTGTACATGAGTACACTGAGGTGTTATACATTTTTTTGTTTAATACTGTAATGAACTCGTTCTTTAATTTGTTAATCATACGTCGTTCATCAGTCCGCTTACGTTTATTTGTGAATGTATTTTTTTTCCCGCTAGGTGGCCTGGGCTTCACTTTCCTTTTTAACTTGGGCAGAGGACTTGTTTTGGCGATATAACTTCCCATATATTAGAGAGGATGTTAGCTAAACCACATGAACCACTAGGGAAACCCTTTTCTATTGTAATACTGTGATTTAGTTTCTTATTTCTATTCGTTTTTTAAATAATTGCATTTGTAGTTTCCTTCAATTTTTTTAAAACTTTTTTCTGAAACAAAGACTTATGTAATTTTAAGACTTTGTTTATTGGAAGCTGTGAAACTATCCTCTTTGCAGGAATTTATTGTGCCTCAACGTTTTTGAAAAGGAGGCTACAAATCGTTTTAGTTTTTTTTTAAATATTTATATTTATTGCTAATGGACTGTTTTTGGCGGTTTGGACAGCACTGGAACTACCTTCGAAACCTAAGACATACAATAAATTTTCATATTCCACTTTTATAAAGATGTGCGGTATTTTTAATAATAATTCTACAATGCCACTACTCCAGTCAAAACATACATAGATTCACCAGCTTCAGATAATTACGAATGAAGGCGGGAGGAAAAGACAATATTGCGCGCCAAATTCAAAGTACTGCACATTCAGATAACTTTACCACGGAAAGAGTACAGAATAGAACAAATGTTCATATAAATCATAGAATGATCAATACTCCCAAGAATGACATTTCCTCCTATGTTACAAAAAACACATAAAAACTCAAGAAATCGATAATGAAGACAAATATTTACTTTTTTCAAGATCTTGTAGAATGAGAAAATGTTGGTAAACACAGTATAATGAGACAAACACAATTAAAGTTTGATCCTAGGCAAATGAAATCATCTTTTAATTAAATCCAAAATAAAGATGAATTATAGTGATCATATGTTAGTGGAAAGCAGATTTGAAATTAAATACAAATCTATTTATAAAAAGAAAACAGAAAATAAGGTAATTTCTAAGAAACTCAAAATTTACCTCCTTGAACAAGAAAGTATTAGAAATTTATACAGAAATAGACTGAAAGACAAGATAACAGAATCTACAAACAACATAGAATTAGATTGGAAAAACATCAAAGAAGGAGTATTACATGCAGCAGAGGAAAGTTTAGGCTATAAATCACATAAAAACAAGAAATGGATTAGAACTTGGAACGAAGATCTACAGGAAAAGATTTGGAAAAAAAAGCAAGCTTTCAAAATTTATCTACAAAATAAAAACACAAACAATTATGTAGAATATAAAAAATTGCGAGCAGAAGTTAGGAAACTATCACGGAAAACACGTAGAGAAGATTGGGATAAATTTGTTAAATCTTTAGAACATGACATCACAGGACCCCAAAGAATAGGCTACAAAATTTTCAGACAACTACAATGTACAGAAAATGATAAATTAAGAATGAATTTAATACCAGAAGAAGAATGGAAAAAACATTACAAGTCACTCTGGAATGAAGAAGATCAGGTAGAAGTTGAGAATGATTTTCAGAAATTTGATAATACAACGGAAAGCTCAGATGGAATTACAATGGATGAATTAGAAAATACCTTAAAAAACTCAAAGAACAGGAAAAGTCCGGGATCAGATGGGATATATATAGAATTATTTAAATATGGAGATGAAAAATTAAAAGAAAAATTACTCAATCTTTTTAATGAGATCTGGAAAAAACAACAAATACCAACGGAATGGGAAACTGGAATAGTAATTAGTATACATAAAAAAAGACCAAAGGATAATTGTCAAAATTATAGAGGAATAACATTACTACAGACAGCATACAAATTATTTACGAACATTATAAAAAATAAATTAACCCAGTTTACAGATACTTATTTAGAAGAAGAACAGTGTGGATTTAGGAAAGGAAGAGGATGTACAGATGCTATATTCACATTGCAGCAATTACTTGAAAAAAGAAGAGAGTTTAATTTGCCAACATACCTACTTTTCATTGATTACGAGAAAGCTTATGACAACCTAAACAGAAATTTACTGTGGAAAATTATGGAAGAAGATAAAATTCCGAAGAAATTAATTGATGTAATTAGAAGTATATATAGAGAAACAAAAATTAATATAAAATTCATGAACGGGAAAATATCAGAGCCTTTAACTGTAAATAAAGGAGTGAGACAAGGATGTGGACTTTCCCCAATACTTTTCAACATATATATAAATAGAATTCTAAAATAATGGAAATCAATATATAAAAATGGTATCCAGATCACAAAAGATAAAAAATTGAAGACATTACTATATGCTGACGATCAAGTTTTGATAGCAAATTCGGAAGATGAACTTCAAATTGGAGCAAATCATTTAAATACTATCTCAAAAAATTATAAAAATGAAAATTTCGGAATTAAAAACAAAATCCATGGCAATGTGTGGAAAACAAATACAAAGAGTGAAAATTGTAATTAATGGAAAAATAATAGAACAAGTATCAGAGTTTAAATATTTAGGAAACATAATTTCATGTTATAACGATGAGGCAAACCTGATATCAAACATACAGACATACAACAGAATGAATGGAATAATTAGAAGAAGATTTGGAAAACAAATGACGAAAGAAACACTACTAAGATTACATAATATTACAGCCAAAGCAGCAATTAAATATGGGAGTGAAACCTGGATACTAAAACAAAGAAACAAACAAAGATTGGAAACTGCACAAATGAAATTTCTGAGACCTTTATTAGGATTTACACGTCTCGACAAAAAGAAAAGTTATGATATTCGAGCCCAACTTAAAACTCCAAGTTTAATTCAAGAAATTCAAAATTACCAAAAAAATTGGCTTAACCATGTAAAAAGGCTATCTAACGACAAGATTCCAAATTTGATTTTGAAATATCAGCCCAAAGGAAAAAGAGACAGAGGACGACCAAAACTACGATGGAAAGACCAAAATCATCTTCAGAGCTAGGAACAGACAATCATTGTCTATACCTAAGATGTTCAAGACAAGACATAAAGATGAATTCCAGAAGAATGGAATCTTATTTCCCTAGAGAATATTTTACTTTTGGATATAGATGCCTACTTTAAGAGAAACGATCAAAATATCAACTAAAAAAAGTAAGCTACAGAAGATAGATTATCCAATTGGATGACAAATTCTAGCTCAGCAATTATTTAGGTTATAAATGCATGTTTTAACCTAAACAAATATAAATATTTTTTTATAAGAAAAACATGTTCCAGCCAAAATAGTTTTTATTGTTTTAATTCCTTTTAATCTTTAAGATTTGGTTTGTGAGATAAAAAGAGAAATAATCACAGATGTATCATTATAAGAAAACTGTATGTTTATTAATATTGGATCGGAATTTAAAAACCAAAGTCATTTGATGACTAATCTTTTGATTCTCAAAATAATCAGACAAAATGAAAATCGATTGAATCTAAATCTGCAAATTCAATGAAGTCAGCAGATGATTAGTAGAAATTGTGTTTTGATTGCATGTATTTCAAATCAATGCAAAATTCAATTTGTGAATTAATTTTCTTTTCCATTTACAGAAAACCAAAAGTCTTGAGTCAATTAGAATAATTTGTTGAAGATAATTACAAGGAAAAGATAGCACTGAAATAGGGTCTAATTATTCTATAGGTAACATTATTCTAGTTAAGATACAGGCGATTTGTAAAATGACTGTATTACATTTGTAATTATGCTCATAATAATTCAGAATAATTGTAAACAAAATTACTTGTAGGCCAGTTTACTTCCTGTCGTAGTAATTTGAGGCTGAAATTTCTGATAAACAACAGCCTCCTTCGAATTGCCTTTGTTTTGAAGAACCTTATTTTTTAATTTTTTTATTCTGCCTTTCAAAGGATTTCTAAGATTAAATATGCTGAGTACACATCATAAAATTTAAATCTAAAACAGAAAAAAAAATCTAATTTCTTTTAGAAGCAATTGACTTTGTTGTCTTAAAAAAAAAAACCCAACTCATCTACGACTCCAATTCCATTCTTAATTGAATCTAGATAGTTGTCTTTGTAAACCAATGAACAGCAAAAAAAAAGAAATAATCGATGTTGAATCAAGTGTTTCCACTGCGATGTACAAATAACAGAAACGATTTCTTTCATTCCAAAATCGATTTAGCGATAGAACAAGTAAATGAATAAAGAAACGGATGAAGGAGAGGAAATTCAACCTCAATGATTAACAGGTGCTTTTCTGCAAATGATGGATGTAAATATAAATACTGAAAGCTTAGGTTAAATAGACCAAATTACAAATTCTGTGTTATGCAAAGATTTGAAACGACCGTTTGCTTTTTAGGATTGTCTATTGAAAATTCCAAGTGATTCCACAAAATTTACAATTAATTATGAAAGGAAAACTATCAAATATAATTATGTATTTAACTATATTTTACAAGGTCATTATTTAATCTTGCAATGTCTTTTGATTAACAGTTTAGGAGGATACATCAGGGCAAATAATAGATACTAATAATAGATACTAATAATAGATTCATTCTGTGATACTACTGTGGTATTTAAGTAATAGCTACAGAGCAGCATTTCAATCGCTCCGGACTACTAAAACTTAGCCACATCGTTGTTTGAAGCAGTCATTCCAAAAAACATTACGTATCACCTGTTAACTGATCAGAGTAATATACACATATTTTCTTTCTATGAATATGCTTCAAAAAATTCCTTCACCCACTGCCAATCTACGGCATTTAACAGAAATTTTTTCCTGTGATAAATCATCTATTAAAAAAAAAAAAAAAAAGGAAGAAACAAAACGAAAACGAGAAATACAGGAAAGGGAAACTTCAGAAATACAGGAATTTGTTATTAAGAGTTTTGATCGCTAAAAGTCCCCTCCTAGATTTGCTTTAAATGAAACTTTGTTACATTTACAAATGCTTACAGGTGATTTTTAAGTGCCTCTAATTACCGTCATTTCCTCGACTCCTTAAACATTAAAATAACAAAAAATATTTTGCATAACAAGAGATACTTTTTTTTGGGTCACGTAATTTGAATTAGATGATCTTTATTGTACTTTTTATGCTTTACTCAATTAAACATTAAGTCTTCTGCAAAAAATTAAAGGCTTCAATTTAAGTTAATCATTAAAACGTCTGTATCTGATTATTGCATTTGTTCATTTCTTAATTATTATGAAGTAATTATTCATATTTTCAGTGTCCAGATATTTTTATCAGATCTAAAATTTTCAGTTTCTTAAAATCATTTCAATCATTAACTATTTTTGATCTTCCAGAGGCGGATTTACACTTTTGCCGCCTATGGGCTATGCCAGATTTCCGCCCTTCCTCCTGACACTCCTGTCTGAATATATCACTAGTAAAACTGATGTTTAAGTTTAGTTTTGAGCTAAGTTACTGATAATTTACACCTCGTCTATTCGTAAGAATTTACTTACTCAGGGTATGAAAAAAAAAATATATAAATATATAGGCCCATAATGATGCATTCCTTTCATTAAGTACACATTCTAAAAATATGTTGCAAAAAGTTGTTTAACAGAAAATTAAACATGAAAGTTAATTTAAATAACTGGAATATATTTCGTACATAACAGTCGCAGAAGATATATATTAGAAAGTAAATACAGGTATAACGTCACTGTCAGACAGTTCCCCGCCGCCTCCCACGCCTGAGCACCCCAATAAAACGTCTACCACCTTCCACTTCAAACCTACGGCCACAGTCATCAGTCACCCGATTTCCCGGGATATACATTCAAAGCCAAAAATTCGCTCTGTTCGCATATATTGTACAGACACATCAAAAATTCAGGAAATGTCTGTTTCTTTTTATGTTTCCCTCATTTTCTGCTTGTAATATGATACTTAATATTATTGAATATTAATATTCAATATTAATATTATTGAATAGCACAGGATTTTTGTTTTTTTCCTATTTTTTTGCCGCTCCCTAAAGTTGCCGCCCTGGGCTATAGCTCTTTTAGCCCTCGTGCAAATACGCCTCTGTGTGGTTCCTGAAAGATAAATACTTCGATTTTTTTTTTTTTTTTTCTACTGATAGGTCTACCTTCGAGTTACGTTTTTTTTTTTTTGTTAAGATAAATGCTCGGACTCTTCTACTCCGCCTTCTTTGCAAAATTCTTTTTGCAAAGAAAAATCCATTACAGAAAAATCACACTTCCTTGTTCCCATATTTCATAATATTTAATAATAGGGTCGTGGATATATGCATATATTCCGCTGATACTGCAGCCGTATGCCTATCCTTGTTTCATAACTGGATAACCAAATATCCAGGAAGAATAGGCAAATTCTTGTGGCTGTTGTGGCTGTTTTCCTTATTTATTTGAAGAAGCAGATGCTTAAACGATGAGGAAAAAACTAATTCGTGAAAGGAAGCAAATAAAAGCCACAGGTTGAAAAGAAATTTAAAGTCAGACACATTTCCTCATATTTTACGGATTCGGCAAAATATTTATCTGCTGATATAATACATCAATAAAACTCTTTTAAAGAACCCCCCCCCCAAAAAAAAAAAAAACACAAGAGTAGATTAAATAAGAAGAAATCTCTGCAAAGCAAATCACAAAAAGGTTTTCATCTTTTTAGACCAAAACAGGAAGCGAAGATGCGAATTAATAATATGAACAAAAAAAAAAATAAAAGGAATTAAAATCTTTCCATAAATTTGATCGGATCAAGAATAATCTATTAGGAAAACAAAGATTACTTAGACAGAAATTACATCAAGCTATTTTGGTTTTTATGTAGTGAATTGCAGAAAAATCTTTCAGAAAGATTCAATGCTTAAATCTCTTTATATAATTCAGAATAAGGCTGAATTACAAAATTCAAGTTGTTTAAGCTTTTCACAAGCAAAAGAAAAACAGCTTAAGAAAATTTAAGAATATGTTTACTGAATTGGCAATTCGGAACCTGCTTTTAATTGTACATTAACTCGAGAAAAGACTAAAGTTGTTAGGCCGAAATCAATAGTGCATTTTTTATTGTAAATATAGTTTATTTTTACCATTTATCATTTGCGGGAGTTGTGATACTTGTCCTTAGGAATTCATAGATTTATGGATAAACTGATTGGAGCGAGGGATTATATATACCAACAGAATTTCTTTGGTTCGATTTGTACTATGCAGTATTTGCTTTTAACTAAAAGTAGATTTCTCAGATACTAAATCTAAAAATATTCGTCAAAACGATCCATTAAAATGATGGCTATCAAATCTGAAAACAAAATTGTTGTAATCTCGTCAAAGCAGAGTAAATTAAAACTCTATAAATGAAAGTTCTCCTAACTCTATAAATTTGAAAAACGAAAGCTGTCTTATTTTCTACAACTGGAATGAACAGCCATTCAGAAAATTAAAAAGTTTTTTAACCAAAATTTCTGCCATAAACTGTTGGAAGAAGTAAACGGACGATTTAACGTTGCCTGTTTTAATTTTCTTTAAAAAAAACAAAAAACCGTTAATTCCCCACTATTTACAAAAAAAAAAAAAAAAAAAAATCATCAGCCTAAGATCCTAACGATAAGCTATTTCTATCAAGAGAATCTTGTCTATTTTAGATAAGTTGTTAACTAAGAAATGAGTTTTTTCGATATTTCGAGCGTAAATGCACTGGCACTTGTAATTCACTCTCTCTGTCTCGCCACATCAGTTACTACAATATTTTAGTTAAATCAACACTAGTACAACTTCATTTTTAGAGTCAATCCAACGATTTTACTGCCATAATTACAAGAAGACATAAATTAATCACCGATAAATTCAACAGTGAAACGATATTAAAATATTCGTACAAATTTAACATCATATAAATTTCAAATCCTTTGATGATTCTTTGCAAGGCCAATTTAAAGAAGGCTTACGTTGTTTACCAGTTAATCATCTCAAAGCTATAAATAGACAAGAGAAAATTAACACACCATAAAGATGCAGTAGTTAAGTCGTAAATGGTAATAAGGAGCTAAATGCTATGGACCAGAAGAAAATTGGTATTTGATAACTCCTAACTGACATCGGAGCTATCGGATGGTTGTGAAATGGCAACCAATAATACTTTAGAGCCTAATCATTTATGACGTTAACCAATAACAAACATGAAAGCTATTAAAAGTGTTTTTTTTTTTTAATTTTGTTAATCCTAGATCATGATCATCTTGAAGACATTAAATTAAATCTATGTAAGATTATCACACTTATTTACCCATTAGGAAACAGCTCTTATCCGTTAATAAACAGGAGTCTTATTTCTTAAGCTTCATTTTAACATAAAATATTAAAAATGAATGAAAGTCAAATTCAATGAGGAAACTAAATCGGATAAATATTCAAGGGATCGCGGAGATTAACTAAAAGCCTAATGTTCAATAATTCAAAGTTCATAAAGAACATTAAATTTTTTTAAATTTAGTTTTTATTCTAATCATTTTCTTTCTTTGTTCTCAATATTGCAGTTTGACTTTACAATTTTACTGATAGTGCATACACTGTTAAGGAAACCACCCACATTGTTATGTTTGCATAGCTATGGCCTTAGCCGAAGATACAATTGAACAATTTAATCGAAATCATCTCAACAGATTACAACCAGGAGGGTATTCTGTGGTTCTAATTTACGAAAGATTTTTGGAAGTCTTGGACATACTGAGAAGAGGTCGCCCAAGAACATCTACTAATAAAAAACAATACCATTAGTTCACTTGCCAAGTCCACAATGGTTATCTAGAAAGATTGCAAATTGAAATACATCAATGCCCTGAGTAAAGTAACATCATATTTTATCGTACATGATACTTTTTAAACAAGAATTTAAAAAGACGATATACACCGATGAGTCATTACATTATGACGACGTACCTAATACGATGTAAGACTTCTTTTAAGCTGCAAAACAGAGGCCAATCTACGAGGCATCGATTCCATGAGGTGGCGACTGGTATCATGGGATATCTGACCCCATAATCTCAACAGTTCTCGTACATTTATATCCCGTACATTTGTATGGTGATGCGCGAAACCCCTTCTCCAATTCGAGCCACAAATTTTCGATTGGTTCATGTCCGGTGAATTTGGAGGCTATAGCATGCAATGAAGTTCATCATCATGTTCCTGGAATCACTACTTGACTATCCTGTTCTGTATTGTCCTGTTGGTAATGACCATCACCATCAGGAAACACAGTTGACATGAATGGGTGAATTTGTTTCGCAACAATGTTCAGATATCTGACAGTGTCAGGAATTCCTGTAGTGGGATAACGGGCCCTAAAGTTTCCCATGAAAATATCACCCACAGCATCACATCTCCTCCACCGTCCTGATTCCGTCCTACAGTGGATCCAGATGCCATAGCCTCCGATGGTAATCACCGTATGAGGCTCGGCCGTCTAGGTGATGCACCAGAAATCTAGCTTTGCCAGACCAGGCGACTTATTTCCACTCATCCACATCTAATGTCGATGATCTTTTGCCCATTTCATGTTCTATCGTCGATGGAGTGCAATTAGTATTGGGACCCGACGATGTCTAAGGCTACGCAGTCCCTTAAGCAGAAGAAACATTGCTCTGTTTACCATTGTTTTAGCTGTGGATGATTTGTGGGACTGTGGTCCAGTGGTAGCTATGAACAATGTGGGATAATCTCCGCGGGCCTCTGCATCAATGAGCTGCGGTTGACCTACAGCTGGACAACGCTTCGATGTTTGCCCATCCTTGCACCACTTTTGATGGACAGCGGCACGTAAGCAGCCCACAAACCTCGCTGTTTCAGAGATACGGTTCTTAAACACCGTGCCATCACAATTTGTCCTTGTCAAATGATGATAAATCGTTAGCTTTTCCCATTCTGAGACCGAAAACACTACTAAGAGAAAGCCAGTTCTTAGGTTGTATATAGCTCTGTGCCCGTTGACTGTTCGTTCTACAGGCGTGCTCATTTATCAAGGCTGGGGGGTGGTCATAGTGTAATGATTCTTCGCTGTAAATCGCAGAGTTGACTTTCGTGATTCTGGTCACAAAGTCTAACGGACAAAGTTAGTTCAAAGTAACAGGAAGACAAGTAAATAGAAATAACATCACCAAACTAACTTCTGAATAAAGTGTGGTGAGAGAATTATGGAAAATCTCTTCTCAGGTGAATTGAGAAAAGAAAAAAAAGTTTAAATGCACATTTGTTAGTAAACTAAAACTGTCATATTTATACAGATCTTCCTCATCTTCTGATTACTTAATTAAAACTGATGACAACGAAACTGAAAATTTCAAAATCACTTTGAGAATGTTCTTTGTATTGAATAAGTGGCTTTTTCTTAATTTTTTTTGTAGCACCAAATTCTCCTTTTTATTTTTATTCCTATACCTTTCAAATCTCTTGTTCTCTTGTTGAAATATAATAATGAGTTTTTCTTCGTTGTTTCAGATCATTTTACTTGTAGTTTTTTGATGTATTCGAAGATTTCTCTCACTTCGCACTCCTTACAATTCCTTTTCATTTATAAATATTATAGTGATTTTTTATAGTTATTTTATAGTTGTATCATAATTTTTATCATAGCTATCCTATGTATTTTAGTTATTTCAGTGTTCTAATCGTCATTTATTCAATTTTCTGTACTCATCTGTTAATCTGTTTATTCTATAACTAGTAGCAAAGCCTGTCGGCTGACAGGCATAAAAAAATCTGAAAAATTATTTTATTATCAACTATCAAATGTATAGTAAATGTAATCTAAATACTGCGCTAACTTGTGAACGAAGCTTCTACAGCAAAAATGGTTTTAAGTTTCGAAATCAGCGTAAACAACTGAGTAAGAATGCCAAATTTCATTGAAATGGATTGAGTGGTAACAAAATTATTTGGTTTTGAACGTATGTTTGTTTGAATTTCAGTTGTCGAGGTCAGTTCCCAAGAATAAAATTTCTTGGAAACAACATGGAATGACACAATGAACTAATATTTTCATCCAATTTGAGTACCCTTGATTCAATGGTACCATTGAGAACCGTTGGCTCTATCTTAATAGCTTAATTATATAGAGTTACAGACAGACGAACTTAGCCAATTTATATGTATATATATATATACTGGTATATCGAATGGCCAAACTCGAATGATGCATAATTTCGAGTTTAGCAATGCAAAGATTTCAATTAATCATTTGCAATTTAGTAATTTAGAGCGTAAAGAATATAAGAATAAAATGAACTTATATTACTAAACATATAGCTAAGCCGGACAGCTTTCTGAAACATAAAATCCCAATAATTTCAAAAAACTGTTTCTGTGAATGTATCGGCTTCGAATTACATTCACTTCGTCAGCGGCATCTGGCGTAAATAATGCGCTTTTGTGACTTCCAAATTTTATTTTAGTTTCAAAATTTAATACCAGATGCCGCTGACGAAGTGAATGTAATTCGAAGCCGATACATTCA
>JAFIDM010012231.1:116186994-116203498 GCA_023159025.1 Thereuonema tuberculata | reverse complement strand
TTTGTTATAAAAAAATAACCAAGAAAGGAAATAAGTTCTCACACAATAACAGCATTTAAAAAGAAATCTTTTTGTCAATTTAATTTGCTTAAGACTAGTTCAATGTATTTTATCCAACAGAAATTAAAGCTAAAAACTAATAAAAATGTAAAATTATTTGAACGTGCCTTTGGGATTAATATAATTAATGAAAGTATCATTTAACAAATACTCATTTCTTAAGCAAAGCTCGAAATAAATTATTTATTTTACTTTAAAGTGAATTTTTTTAGCAATGATTCAATTAATTTGCAGTTTTTCCCCATGAAATATTTATCTCACTTTAAATCCTCTCTAAACACGAAGCAGATTTAGCGTGACAATTGGTCACTGTAAGTTTTCGTAGAACTGCTAAAAACTAACCCTTTTTCGCTATCCAGTTTACCAACGGTGCTGCTAAGGGTCTTGTAAGCATTTTCTGACTACGTTTTTAAGATTTTATTTTAAAGCTAAGAGTAGAGAATATTAAAACAATCCAAAAACTTTTTCATGATTCTTTCTTTCCTGATTTTTTCATGATTGCATTAAAATTGTCGAAAGAGAAAAAGTTAAAAAAAAAATTTTGTCATCTGTTGCATCTATAAGATGAAGATAGATTAACTATTGAATATAAAGAAGAGAATGACATAGTTGACAATGACATCCGTGTAGGATGTCGAAAATAATGTACTGTATATGCTCCAATAAACGCCGAGGCTCTTATTGTCGCCGGTCTCTAATAAGCGCCGGGCTGCAGAGGGGACACGGCCAAATAATTGTAACCGATCTCTAACAGTAGCCGGGTCTTTGATATTTGTATACCAGTACCAGTGTAAGCGTCCGTATCTTTATAGTCGTGCGTAATACCATAGGTACATTGCCTTACAAAATGCCGCCGAAACGGTCATTTGACATTGCCTTTTAAGATTCGCGCGGTGGAATACGCGAAAGAAACTTTCGGTGAGGCGGCCGCCAGTCATTGCGGATTCGGACAACGAATAGCAGCGAAAGGTACAGAAAGACATTGCTATTTATCTTTAACAGTCTTGCGTAGCATGTGAAATTCAAATAAAGTAGCTGTTTGCAATATTAGCCGGTATTTACGTGTAAAATATTGCGTTCTGAAGGTTTTTGTTAATAATGGCCGGTCTCTTTCTAATAGCAGCCGGTCTCTATTAAGCGCCGGGAGCCGAGGCTAGTTTTGCAAATAAACGCCGGGGCCTCTATTGGAGCATATACGGTATGTATTCTTTAAATTGTAAACATAGTTTTTTAAATTATGCACAGTCTCAATATTCTTTTTATTTTTAATATAAAGAAGACATTCTAAATTTCTTAGAATCCATTATGGAAGATAAGATATGGATAAATTAACATAAGATTTAATATTTTGTTTTGTTTATTTATTTTTAAATTTCAAAAAAAAAAAAGGTTGATTCTATAAATCACTACGTTACCTGAAGCATGAAAGAACACTTGTTTAAGTGAAAGTTACTCTTAGCTTTCTCCATGCAATCCTTATGCTGAATTCTGAATGATGGTTAAAATCCTTTACGTCGGCTGTTAAATCTATTTCTGAAATCTTCAGTTTCATTGAATTGAAGATTTCTTAAATGTAGCAAATGGAATCCAAAAAAGAATGAGATAGGAATGGGAAAAATCTTTCAATTTCCCATTTCCTAATTCCCCAACCAACTTCCGATATGTGTTTGAGAATCTTCTGGAAACGAAAGATTACTTCTATTGATTACCATTTGCAGAATGTAATTAAAGACTCGACTGAATTCCTAAAATTCCATCCGATTTTGCTTCATTGGTCCGGAGATCGTTATCAAGGAGAAACAGCTGTTTCGCCATCCATTGAAATGAACGTTCGATTGACAACAGACAACGGGTGATGAACCATCAAGGGAAGAATCCGCTGAAGGTAATTTGATTCAAGTTGTTGAAACAAAAAGACGTCTGGATGATCGAAATTTGTTAAATGCCGATCGACTTAAAGGAAGAAACGGAAGACCTGTTTCTCCAATTAAACTATTAGGAGGTAATTATTTTCAGAAGAATGTACTGATTAATACATCCCATTGTATCAAGTGAAATCCTGCTGAACTTGATACAATGATTCCTTGGAAACAATTCGATGCGACTTTTTTATTCGCAAGGAATTGTGGGATTCATTGGTTGCTTAGAAAAAAAAAAAAAAAAAAAAAACTGTAAGGAAGCAGGAGGAATAATGATTTCTAAGACAATTTCAAGCTAAATAACAATTTAAGTAGAGTAGAGCAGGGCTTCTAATCCGATGGTACGTAATCACTGGTAGTAGTTGAAAGAAAACTTAGTGGTAACAAACGGATGATCATTTTGATTCACGAAGTTATAAAATATAAAAAAACACAAACATTTCCACAACTAAAGATAAATTATCACATGGTTGTTTTTTTACGTCGTATGCTGTATTAATGGTAGATATCGACATTTTTGAATTTTGTTTTTGATGGTGGTAAAGTTGACAACCGCTGCACTAGAGAATCAAAATGAAGAAGTTAAATTGAGGGCCTATGTTTGCCCAAAATGTCACGGGAAGTACCGCTACAGGTAATTTCCTGACCAACGGGCTAAGTTTGAGGTCGGCGATCAGTTCATCGCCCGTTCGCTTTGAACCCCCGGAAAAAAAACTCGGTCCCATTCTTAAGAGGGCTGGGTTGACCCATCTGGAGAAGAAAAAAATTCCCTGAACTCCAAAGGAAATTCAACACGGCTCCTGCTGGCCGCTATCAAGCGCTTTACCATTTGGTTGCTGGGCTCACATCAGAATAAAATAGGTACAATAGGCTTTACTGCGTTACCCGTTAGGGCATAGCAGAGAATAAAATAGGTACAGTGAGGTTGATGTTGTCGCTTATATAAGACATTGGTTTCTTCTACGAATACCGAGGTACCCAATTTCGTTGGTAGACGATCCGCGCTGGATAGGTTTTTTTGGGGTTCTCCTATTTCCCCTACACTGCTTCCACCATTCCTTCTCAGTTTTTCTTTCCATCTGTCCTTGGCTGTAGTACAACAGATCAACTGTCACAGTGCTCGGCTTCCCTGCCACCTACACTCACCACCAGATAAACATAAATACTGAGCTAAGAAGTTTATTACAAAATATATAATAGTTGTTTTCAGTTTTATATCACTTAATTACTATTGATTAATCTTCCATTATTTTCAATCAGTTTGTGTAGTCGAAGGGTATTAATATATGTCAAACAAACGATCAATTGGATCTCACTCATACATCAAAAATTTTATATTTTGGAAATGGGTTTGCAGAAGATGCCATGGGGTTTTTCTTGGGGGTTAATTTCGTGGGATTATTAGCGTCACAATAAATTATTTATCTTTTGTTGCAATGACTGCTTTTTCCTATTTAATGACCTGAGGTTCCTTCTTCCAAATGTACATATCGTGATTTGATTAAAAAGGTAAACATCGAGATCATACAAACGGACTGGGTGATTTGATGAGATTCACTTCCTACCAACATAGAATAAAAATAGACATTTTAGAAAAGAAAGGAAGCATTCACATTCCACTACCCCGAAATATTAAAAAAGAAAGTATAGTCAAATAGTCGAATAAAATAATCACTTCAGGAATAGGATTTAATTAAGGATTTTGTTATATTTTAGAAATATGATCCTTAATTATCTTAAGGGTTTATATTTCTTTTCTTTTTTATGATTATTCCTCGAGGACAAAATCGAATTAAATTTTACTGAATACATCTAGGAATCTATCCAACTGTAAGAACATTACCAGAATCGACCGAATAATTTCGAAAGAGATTGATTACTAAGACTATTTCCACAAAAAAAAAAAATGTTTTTGTTAACAGCTGATGGACACGAATTTTCGAGAGATTTTTTCGAGATGATCATCGCTTGATTGTCTTCTAATTACCAAATAATTTCAAAATCGGTTGGACTGTTCTAGAGAATATTGGAAAACCATCTTTCAATTGGGTTGGGCACTAGACGAGTTCTGTAATCCATTTCACTTTAATAAAGAAGCTTTCATAAGATACATAACAACACTCTAATTCATTTAATATTTATGACGTCCATTGTATCTCGAATCTTTTCCATCATTCATTCGAGAATGACGAGATATGGATTTATTCTTAAATTGAAAAGGAATCGCGATAGGATCGAATTTCTTAAAGTTGAGCTGTAATCTATCTTAGTAAATAACTATCTTTATTTACTACGCTATCTTTACTTAGTTTGATAATTCTTACTTTAATTAGAATTAACCATAAACCAATTAAATCAAATGATGTATCAAAACCACAATGAACAAAGATTAAAATGTCTAAAAGTTTTGAAAACAGAGAAATTCTTGTAATAGGCTCTTTCTTACCACTTTAATATGAATTTAGTAGTAAAATTAGGAAATTAAGGTTATCTTCAAGTTTATTAGTCGTTTATTACAAGAATTTATCTGTTTTCAAAACAGTTTAATCTTTCTTCATTGTGTTAAACCATACAAAGGAAGGGAAGGTACTTCTGATTTGTTAAACTGGGTCCTCTTTTTTGTCTCTTATTACGTAATTTGAACAAGATCCGAAATTTAAAAAGAAAAATATTTTTTTTTCCTTCCTTTATAAGTCTATGTAGCTTTGAACGGGGGCCGAAAGGTATTACTGCAACGCCTCTGCCAAGAATTGTTGACCTTTTGGATCTGCTTTCAGAGAAAGGGTAACAACTATAAATTCTCATCTGAATTGCACGTAATTGGCCAACGACAAATACAACCCATGTCGAGTTCATAGACAAAAATAGAAGTCATTTCTTGAAGCGATTTTCAGTCGTGATTGGCAATTGCAATTCAAGCCTAAACTGATTCTTTAATCACTGAATATATTTAGATCTCTTACGAAAGGTTCTTGGTAGTCTTCGATTTACGAAAGACACTCAACTGTCGCAATTTAAAAGACATTCAGAAATTCTAAATTATGTGGATTCTTGTTATTCCCATCAAGTAATTAATCTCAGGAAAAAGGAAGTTGAGAATGGCAGATGAAAGGCAGCGATTCTCGACTTCATTTTTCCTAAGATTAATTACTTGATATGACGAAGTTCATCTATTTTTACACAAACAAAACTTATAAAGAGAACTTAATCCCTTAATGAGAATACGATATTATTCTCGTTAAGTTTATTCTGTAACTATGCTTCTGTGACTGTCCGTCAGATGGCAGTACGACTGTCTCGCTTGGATTTTCAAATTTTGCTGTGTTTTTAATGCACTTTATCTCAATGTTTACATCTTATGGTTTCTAAAAGGAGTTCTGATCAATTGTATAAGAGGACTTATCAGAATAACAGAAATTCTGTTTCTGTTTGTCTTATTTGCGCAGTGTTTATTTTAGTTCAACTTTAAATTCCCTTTGTATATTTACTCTTAGAAATGTTTCATTATCTCTTATAGCCATGGGTAAGAAATAATGAGATTTTGAGAACATACAATTCCTTATCCTGAAAACAAAAACAAGATTCTTCTCAGATATAATTTCTAATGATTTTTTAAAATTAAATTTTCAAGAAAGAGATTTCTACAGTCTTTCAAGCCAAAGAAGAATTGATTTATTTTTACTTTTTCCTATTAGTTATTTTTTTTCTTTGTCTCTTAGCATTTCTCATCGTTCCTGCCGAGAAAAATTATTTTTTGACATTCACATAAATATAATCGGTAATATGTGGATGTAAATCAGACAATAAACATTATATCGTTGACATGTAAATTGTAAATTAAAAATACAATAATGTAAAAATAACTCACTCATTTCTACAAAACTGTTTTACTTTTAAGTTTTCAGTCTAGTTCCATACTATGATGATAAAAGAGCATAGAACGATTCATGAAAGCGAGGGTAAAGAAACGTTAATAATTTTTTATTAAATTAACACATAATAACCAAATTACACTTAAAACATTAAATAAAGAAGGGAAAAAATAGCGAGTACGATATCATTTACTAGACGGCTACCCGTCGCTTCGCTCAGGAAGCCTCGCTTATGTAACATAAAATAATATTTTATTTATTCAAAAGCAAAAATTGCATCAAATAAACTAAAAACTAAACCTAAGAATAAGCTAAAATTATAAATTCTAAAGAATACATGCAATACCATTTAGAAATCCATTGGTAACAGTCGGAATTTTGAGCTGTTGAGTTGATTATGCCACAATACTCCTACAGCCTAGCGAACTTCAATTGTTGTGGACGTACACACACACAACCTTTTTTTTTTTTAATAATATAAGATTTCTAAATTTCAATTGAATTCTTTACAGATGAACAGAACTGAATCATATTCTGGACTTCAAAAATTATTCTTATGATTTCACTTAATTAATAAAGAGAGTTATTCAAATTAATAATTTAATTCAGATTCAAATTAAATATTTAAAGCTAGTTAGAAAAATTACAGAAATTATAAACAAATGAAATGTCATTATTCCAATTTTTATCTGGGGGCATGGCAGTGCCCCCGCCAAGACGAGCCGAAGGCAGGAAGGGCACTACGTACCTTTTCTGGAAGTGTTTCGTCGTATTTTCGAACCCTCATAGCTTCGGTCTAGATAATACTAGAGAGCTCAAATTTTCAGGATATGATGCAGTTACCAGACTAATGAAATACGCTAAGTTTCATTTATTTAGCTTTTATACTTTGGATTTTATTAATACCTAAAATACGTCGATTCCGTCACTCACTGACTGACTGACTCACTGACTCATGATCATCAAAACCTCTAGGGTACTTCCTGAAGTCCTAGAAAGCTGAAATTTGGTATGCAGGTTAGGATTAGCACACAAACAACAAAAAAATTAAGAAATCCGTAACTTTCACATTCCAACCCCTCATAAAGGGGGGGGGGGGTCTGGTTATGTATTATCGAACCCTCATAGCTCCGGCCTGGTTAATACTAGAGAGCTCAAATTTTCAGGATAAGATGCAGTTACCATACTAATGAAATAGTTTCATTTATCTAGCTTTTATACTTTGGATTTTATTAAGATCTGAAATACGTAGTACCCTCAATGCTTCGGCCTAAATAATACTGTGTAATAATGTGATTTCTTACAAAAGTGCAAACAGCTTATATATACAAGTTGACCAATAGAAAAACAGAAAAATAGGGTATTGAAAAAAAAATCCATTTTCTAAATAATCTTAAAACTAAATTTAGATGTAATAGATAATCCCACCCAAAACATTTCATGTAAAATAAGTTGCCAAGATTCACATGCTCATAACGCTTTCACTGTTAAAAAGTTATCAGATCTCATCTTACAAAAAGAAATGAAATCCCACCCAAAACATTTCATGTAAAATAAGGGGTTGCCAAGACTCGCATGCTCATAACGCTTTCACTGTTAAAAAGTTATCAGATCTCATCCTACAAAAAGAAATGAAATCCCACCCAAAACACTTCGTGTAAAATAAGTTGCCAAGACTCACATGTCATAATGCTTTCACTGTTAAAAAGATATGAGATCTCATGTAGAGCCAAGCCCCTAAATCAACGAGGCTTAACTCTACAAGCCCCAACTCTAAAAACCCTATATCTTGATCAAAAAGTATGGCTTGGCCGTTTCATGGAACTATTTCATCTCACCCAAAACATTTCATGTAAAATACGTTGCCAAGATGCTCATAACGCTTTCACTGTTAAAAAGTTATCAGATCTCATCTAGAGCCAAGCCCCTCACTCTACAAGGGGGCCTAACTCTAAAAACCCTACTATCTTGGTCAAAAAGTGTGCCTTGGCATACTCCATATCCTTTACATAACTCATGGGATTGTCTGTGTGACAGCCACGAAACGGCCAAGGCATACTTTTTGACCAAGATATAGGGTTTTTAGAGTTGGGGCTTGTAGAGTTAGGCCTCGTTGATTTAGGGACTTGGCTCTACATGAGATCTCATATCTTTTTAACAGTGAAAGCATTATGACATGTGAGTCTTGGCAACTTATTTTACACGAAGTGTTTTGGGTGGGATTATTTTTACTTTTTTGGTAAAGGTCGTGGGTTCACAGCGCTAGTATCATTACCTGGCATAACCGAAAGGAGACCAGTAGTACATCGGAAGCGGAAAGACAGAAACAGAAAACACAGGATCGAAACAGAAATACACAAACTAGCTCTGAAATTCATACGAAGATATTTCAGCGAAGATATGCATCGCTTAAACCACTTGAATGGCGTTACCCATCTCCTTACCTGGGAGAAAAGTATGTCAAAGACGATGATTAACTCCAATCATCATCTTTTCCACTCTTCGCTAGAGGCGGACTGGCCATAAAGGTCACCACGGTATGGAGGATCGCTGGGCTGATGTTTCTGACAGATTGTTCTGGAATCCGCGGGAAAAAAGTTTTCAATCCGCCTTCATCTTCGCAACAGTAAGCAGCTTACTATTCTATGAATCAATCTTCTAATTTCAAATATCAGCAATTATCATTTTCATCAGTTAGGATTCAGGAGAAATTCAAATGCTTTTACTAAATGATCTTGTTTTATTTCAAATCATGTCAAATTTAGAATACATAACACAATTGTTTTCCATTCATTATTTAATTTGCAAGATTACATAATTGCCGAATTTGGATTTCCTACTTAAGATAAACTTCTTTTTAGGTATCAAACAGCATGCAAGTACAGGAATGAATAGTAGTATTTAATCCCTGTATATCTTCAACTTTAATCCACTCTCTTGTATGAGTGTCAGTTCTTTCGATGAGGAGTCAGTAATCTTTGGAATTATGTAATGGTAATGCGGACTATGAAGATCTCTTTGGATATTGTTCATGAATTCTGACAAAATATGAATTCTCAACTGGCAGAATACTGCGGCCTATTGAAATAACTATTGAATGTCATTGAACAGAACTCATTTCTTATTAGAAAATTACCTTTGGTTTATCAACATATACCAGCAATCCGGGAACTTTGGAAAATCTTTGGGTTATCTAAGAATTTGTCTGCAATTTTTAATAAAGGAGTTTAACAATACAATTAAGAACTTTTTTATTCCTTTCTTAATATTACAAAAACTTTCAATATTACTAAAAATTAGAATTACTCTTATTCTCAATAATTAAAAATCAATCATACTTTAATAAAAATTGGAATTTCAAATATTGCTTAATCAGCCTACGTATTTCATATGCAGAAAATAAAAACATTTAACGGAAAAAAATGTTGTTGTTTTTTTATAAAAATAATGTATTTTTAAAAGTTCTTGGATTATTCATAATTAAAAAAGCACCTTTAATTTATAAAACAAATCTCTCTTCGCAATGTAATGCGGTATTTTTCTAATGAATGCTATGTCATTGTTGAATTCATTTCCGTTCATTTTCTTTTTTTTACCGAACTGATGCTGTGAGATTTTTTTTCAACCACAACTACTATATGTATGAGGGTAGGTCAATAAGTAATGCCTCCTATTTTTTTCTTCTTAAATAAGTTAGTTAAGTGACAAATTTGAATTTGGCGCAATTCCTCAAACCTTCTTCTCCAATCCACTGCAGTAGCAACTTCCTGCATCAACAGGTGGCAGCACTGCATCCGCTTGCAAAATGGCTGACATCGATGTTCGTATTAGACAGTGTTCTGCGATTGAATTCTTGAATGTGGAAGATGAAACGCCCATGTACGGTGATGCTACAGTGGATGTCAGCTCTGTTAGGCGATCGGTTCGTCGCTGTAACGAAGCTGAAGGGCAAACACCGTTGGCTGACGAAAAACGGAGCGGCAGGCCGGCGACTGCATTGACTCCACGTAACATTCAGCGAGTCGATGACATCATTCGTGGTGACCGCCGGGTGACAACAGAAGAATTGTGTCGCATTCTCGCCCTCAGTAAAGGCAGTGTGATGACGATTATTCGACAACTGGGGTACAAAAAAGTTTGTTCACGGTGGGTACCAATTATGTTAACCGACCAAAATAAAGAGACAAAAAAAAAAAAAAAAAAAACAATAGCCTCCGAACACTTGCAGCGCTTCCATTTGGAGGGAGAGGAGTTTCTGGAAAAAACTGTGACCGGAGACGAAACGTGGGTTCATTTTTTTGAACCTGAATCAAAGAGGCAGTCAATGGAATGGCATCACACAAACTCACCGAGGAAAAAAAATTCAAAACTGTGCGATCAGCAGGGAAAGTTATGGCAACAGTGTTCTGGGATGTAGAGGGTGTGATTATGGTTGATTTTTTTTGGATCAGGGATGCACAATAAATTTTGTCGAATACGTCACAACCCTCAAGAAGCTTAAAGCACGTCTTCAGCGAGTTTGCACTTGTTAGCTGTGGCGGATTTCTTCTTTAGCATGGCAATGCAAGACCACACACCAATCGTCACACCACTGGAGAGATCGTTAAAATTGGATGGGAAGTCTTGCCTCATTCCCCGTACAGCCGTGACCTAGTACCATCAGACTTCCATCTGTTCGGGCCGCTAAAGGAAGCTCATAGTGGGATTTACTTTGAAGATGAGTAGGCCGTGAAAACGTACGTGCGTCAATGGCTTAGGAAGCAAGACCATGCTTTTTACCACGCTGGAATACATGCCCTTATTAAAAGGTGGACCAAACCTGTGGAAATGGACGGAGATTACATTGAAAAGTGACAAATTAATCATCAATGTTATGGTTTTCAAGCTATATAATTGCATTTGAATTTCTTGACAATTAAAAGGAGAAAAAAAAATAGGAGGCATTACTTAATGACTGACCCTCGTATCTCTTGCTACATGTAATGCAATTTAATTAATATACTAGATCTAATTGTTATCGGTCTAGGATAGAATCTTTGATCTATTCTAAATAATTGTAATCTTACCAAGTAACTAATTTAAATGACTTTTACAGTCACTTTATCGTCTTTAAATCGATATTACAACAAATAGGTTCTGTAAAATGTTTTGCCGAATCATGTATCATTTGTAAAACGTTTGTTTATTCTGAGAATATGAATGCATATTAAATATGTATTTAATTAAGCAAGAATATTAGAAATTGTAATTCATGATTTACTTTTGTTGGGTTGATTTTCAGTAAGTCTTGTGTTGCTTGCACCAAACTGGGTTTCTTCAAAATTATCGGTAATTTTATCAAAAATATCGGTTTAGTAGACCTGCAAATATCATCACTTCTATGGTGTAATTTAAAGCTTGCTTTAGATGTGTAGTTATGTCGATTGAAGGATCACCCCTACTGCATTTGGTATCGCCTGGTCATGAGATTCTTTCTATATTTTGCGTCCTTTTCTGTGAATTGAACATATATATGGAGACGTTGGATATTCGACAAATGATGCTTTATGGGTTCTTAAGAGGCTTATCAACAGCTGAAGTAAAAGGGAACATTTTTAATGTTTTCGGTGAAGACTATGTAAGCAAAAGGACAGTGCAGTGCTGGTTCCAAAAATTCTGTGATGGAGATTACAACGTAAAGAATGCTCCTAGAGGACACCATGAAAAAGTTGTCTCAGCCGAGGAGGTGAAAAAACTGATCGAGTCTGACCCACATCAAAGTTCATGGGAAATGATTGAGAAACTAGATATTTCACACAACAATTTTACGCCGCCTGGAAGAACTTAGCAAAGTGCGGAAGATTGTGAGTGCATGGGCGTTACACAATTTGTTCTTCACTCCGTCTTCGCGGAAAAAAGAGCTTTTCTTGGACAGAATTGTAACCTGCGACGAAAAGTGCATAATGTACGACCATAGGTAGCGCTCATCATCTTGGCTGGATAAGAACGAGCCACCGGTAGCAACTCGTAAACCGCTTTTTCACCCACGAAAAATTATTTTGACTGTTTGGTAGTTCACGGCTGGAATCATCCATTGAAACTTTCTTCCCCGGGGACAAATCATTACAGCAGAGATGTACGTATCAGAATTGACTGAAATGTACCAGGAGGCTAGGAAAGACAGCCTACATGGTCAATCGAAAAGCTCCCATTTTGCTTCACGATAATGCAAGACCCCATACGGCAGAACACACCCGCAGGAAACTTCGCGAACTTGGTAATGAGATTTTGCTTCAGCCGCCTTATTCACCGGAACTTTTGTCAACAGATTTTCACCTACTCAGGCATTTGGACAACTTTCTGAAGGGCAGGAGATACTTCCAAGATTGTGATCTCAAAAAGGACATCCAAGGATTCCTGCAACGCCAAACCACGGATATATTCAAGAAAGGAACTTATGGCTTAAGACAGCGTTGGCAAGATTGTACAGATGCAGATGAAGCCTGTTTTGAATAATAAAACTTTCACCCGATACTCAAAAACAGTTTTTGAATTTTTTCACTCCAAACCGACATTTTAACCAATCTGATAAATTATTATAATTAACACTAATAGATATTATTACTATGAGATACCCAGTAAATGTAAACTTTTAAGAATTAATATTTATCTTTCAACAATTTATCAATTCAGAAAATGCACCACAACGAGCCAGTTATTTATCATTTAATGCAATAACAGCATCATAGCGATAGAAGCATTAAAGTATAAAATTTGTATGGAGAAGAGAATTTGAAAGGCAGCTGCAACAAATTCAAAACAGAATACGTAGAGAATCAATAACTACAGCTCTATTTTCCACAGAAAGTAAGAAGATTGACAAGATAAGGATAAGTTTCCATTTTATTCTGTGAAATTCCCAGATATTTCAGTAAACCATCCATTTTTTTTTCTTCCATTTTTAGATTTGTCATTAGGAACCATCCATAAGTGAGTCCCAAGTACAACCAATAGAAAAAATTCCATCGTAACTTTTGTGGAGGAGTCCGACTTCCTTCCAAGGAATTATTCTCCATTCGAATTGAATTAGTGCATTTATCTCAGTGGCGGCAAATTTCTGCTGCGATGTCGAGGGCGGACAATGATGGCTTAATGTGGTCCTCCGTTTCTGAATTAGAAATCAGCCCACATTGTCTCTTAAGTCAACGGAAAAGCTAAGATGGACAAATTAAGATCGAAGCAAACATGAATAGATGAGAGAATTGTAATCAGATTCAAGCGAAGATTCATTTTAATTTTTGAACACATTTGTCATTTAGAATATCTCTCGACATTTAATCAAAGCTTTAGTAATTTATAATTCCTAAAATAATTGTAAAGAAAAAAATCGAAGAACTTTAAAAAAACAAGATATTGCGAACAGATGCCTATTTCACTCTGTCACTGATCACCAGATGGCAGCCTAGTCACTTTCTATTTGTTGTACTTTCCATTTACGATTTGATGAAATTTGTTTATTAAAGTCGTTACATTTCCTTTAATCTTAAGATCATTATTAAGATCATTATTATGAAGGTAAATTATTTACAACTGGTAAATTAAAAACGTTGGAATACAAAAAAAAATATTAAACTTGTTTGCCAAACTTTAGATCACACACAATAAAATTAAAGAATATTTACAATAATCCTCTTGATATCTCCCATAAGCACAGTCGCAAGCGTCGTGCGTCTCAAATATATTGAGATGAATACAACAGCGCCATGGACTGAATAAGATAGATTTCAATTTATTCTGAAGAAGACTCAAAGTAGCGAACCGAAATAGTGAATAGAATTGCTTGATGATTAATAACTCAGTCTGAAGACTGGTTAGGATGAGGTCCGTAAGATCTTTCTTCATCTGTTTCTATCCTCTGTCATATTCTTCAGTTCCACAAACCCTCTAACTCATAAATTCTTGCACGTTTGTGTAATAAAATCATTGCGAAGTCTTCCTCTTCTTCTATCTTCGCTTGGAATCATCCCCTCTAGGACTCTCTGTATAGAATTATCATGTCTCAAAACATTTCCCAGCCATTTTAATCTTCTTCTTTTAATTATACTTATAATTTCCTTTTCTTCATCCACTATTTCTAATACCTCATTATTCTTTCTTTCATTAGTCTTTCTTTCTGTCCAGCTGATTTTTTCCATTCTATGGTAACATCACATCTCAAAGGCTTCTAGATTTATGTTAATTTATTATTATTGTTAGTTTGAATTATTCGAAATATCCAATAAACCAGATATCAAATGCCAGACTAGGCATTGTTTTCATATAAGTTATGGAAAACTGCAACTTGCACAGTGTGTGCTTCTAGTGCAAATGGTTTCTGATCTGTAAATGTATATTGATTTAAGTATAATTTTATTATGGGGACTCGAAATATATGATGTTTTATTAGGTTACAAGTAGGCCTACAGACATTATTAATCATTTTAATCTAGATTGATTTCAGTTTTTATGCCACAGCTTATGACACATTTTAATTTATACATTTCCTTGGTAACATTAAAGTTATCTATACCCATAAGATTATTTTTTACGATTCAGCTGTTGATGTTTGTTTTAGTTGATATCTTAATAACAAATGCTGTTTAAAGGATAAAGATCTTAGAGGATCAAAATCTGATGTTTGCCATAATTGTTTTAGTTGTTTGGATGAGAAGATCAAAATTAAGTTGTGATCATATTAATTTCACGGACTTCTCTACATTTATGGTCATTATATTCCATTGTAGGTTATCTATTTAAGGTTAATGGACAGAGATGTAATTACTCACCGTGATTCCGCAATGGACAATAAAATATGGTACAATACCACTAAGCACAAAGTAACAATTACAACCATCCAGACTCATTTCTGAAGAATTCTTAGAAGAAAAAGAACTTTTGAGTCTTTATCGTTCTTAGAAAGACATAAAACCAACATTCTTCAATTTGCAAAAAGAATCAACGAAAATATGTAATTCACAAAATGTTTGAAAAAAAAAACTAAGATAGAAATAGTTTCTTAGATTTGTTAGTCAAAATTAAGAACAATCTAATTATTATCACTGTAAATAGAAAAATTCAGTGCTAGTAGAATTAGTAGCTGCCATTCATGTAACTCAATGAATATCAAAACTAACAATCTTTACATTTTTTTTTCAAAAGAACTTTCAATATTAGTGTAAAGAATAATGTGATGAAAAAGAGATTACAAATCTTTTCAGTATTTTCCCTAAAAAACTATTTTTAAACAAAGAATAATTCTTTTAGGCAAAACACACAAGAATAGATACTAATGAAATCACTCAATAATTTTAGTATGGGCAGTTTTGTTAGATATGCTAATGATTAACTACACAATAAAACATATCTTTGCTCCTAACTAAATCAATGTTTCTACAAAAGCTACCAACTTATTAAATTCTGAAAATTAAAATCACAAGAGGAGTTGTATGAATTCTAAATTTATTATATTTCCCGCAAAAGTTATAAAAAATGGACGTTAGGGCTTCACTAGTTAAAATTTTAAAACACATGAACATAATTTTTGAAAAGAAAAGATGAGAAAAAAAAAATCAAATGTATTTAAGCATTTTATAATGATTTTCAAAATTAAATTGCGACAACATCCAGTTGAAAGAATCCAACAAGAACCTTTTTTTATCAATAAAAGAATCAGTGAAAACATCCAATGTTCTGCCGGTAACACTGGTTTGTCACATCACGTGATCCACAAACTTTTGAACCGTAGCTATTGCAAGCATGTGTTACCCTTTAAGTCCATATTTCCTTCTAATCTTTTCTCTTCTAGTTGTCATATTATTATAAATAACCACATCTTACATCAATAAAATATATTAAATAAAATGCATTTATTAAATATATTTAATGTCCGCAAATATTCGGAAAGAAAAATCATCTTTCCTTTTTCACGCCTATTTCAAACAATTTCCGATTGTAACAAATGATTATTATGAGCATGAAACATACTTAGAACATGAAATATTGTTAAAAAAATTTAATAATCCTCAGTGTTAAAAAATCATTATTGATATCAACAACCCAATAATATTAAAACTTACTAGTCTAATTCTTCAAATTTTATATTTTTTTGGCAATTAAAACACAAATTCTATAAATCTCCCGCTAATTTTACAAAATTGCTGTCAACCTCTACTCCTTCGTTTCTATTGTTTGAAATAGACTTGAAAAAGGAAAGAAGATTTCTCTTTCCGAAAATTTGCGGATTGTATTTTAGTTAATGTATTTTATTGGTGTAAAGATGTGGCTATTTATAATGTGTTACCTTTGTCTTAAATCGTAAAACTTTTCTTCAGTTGAAAAAAAAAGTACTATTAATATACCAATTTAATAACTATTAAGTGCAACTATAGATATAGAGTTAAGATATAGAGTTAATTTGATAACTAAATTGCAGTCAATGTAATGATTTGATACATTAAATAAAAAGAAACAGAAAGAAATATCATTAAACATCATCCACCAGAAAATAAATGTCATAAACTACATTTATTAACTGAAAAAAACGAATTTTCAAGGAGATAAAATTCACCGTCTCCTCTTTTTCAAGCCTTTTACAATAATAAATAGACGAGATTCTTTTACAACAATGACCTTAAA
>JAFIDM010012231.1:116175361-116185487 GCA_023159025.1 Thereuonema tuberculata | reverse complement strand
CTGGGAAAGTCCATTAACGTCTTTTGGCAATAATTTCACCAGAATTTAGTTCGTGTGATGTAGTATATTGCTTGCCAGGAAATTTCAGAATCATTAATGAATGTAATTCAAAATTATATCAAATGTCATTTCTATAATTACAAAATTGACTACGACTTATTTTTCAATATTTAACTTCATAAAGCTTCTTTACAAAACTGAAAGAAACAAAAACTTGTAAACAAATTTACTTTGTATCATTTATCTCCTAAAACAAACAAATTTAAGGCTTAGGAGACAGATGACAATCTTGTTAGCAAAATTTTTAACAATCTAATTTTAAGTGAGGGAAAGGAGACTTCCAGAAAACATTTTCCTGCTTAGCACTCGTCAGACAGAGATACCCGATTTTAAATGGTTTAGATTTGGAAGACGCGATGAAGTATTTAAAGAGAATATAACTAACCAGTAAAGCCCATTGCACATGGATCCTAAAATCTGTCGGTCGAATCCCTGTGTAATGGGCTTAAGGTGAGCGTTTGAGACCAATTATCATATTGAAATGAAAAAAGGTGAGGTGAATGAGGGTGTTTTGAATATGTAAATTTTCGACTGAATCACCTTATTTTTAAATTGTGTTCCTCATTCAACTTACCTTTTTTAATTTCAATATGATAATTTTGGTCTCACGCGCTCCCCTTCAGCACATTGCACATGGATCCGACCGACCGATTTTCGGATCCATGTGCAATGGTCTTTAGACTAAGCATCGAGGAAATAGAAATTACAATCTCTATTTAGGGTTACTTGAATACAAAGATACCGTATTGTGTATAGCTATATCTAATTTTTCTAAAACCATCTCTCAACGACATCGAAGGTGGCCCTAAGTTAAAGTATTCGTTTTTTTTTTTTAAAAGAATATTTTTAAAATAGTTTATTTATGTCAATATCAAAGTCATCACTAAAGAAAAAAAAAATACAAACAGTCGTTCTGCTTGGCTTTAAAACCAAAATTATTTATTTTGTCGTTTCATATCCTTTGTAAATGAATCAAGATTCTTCTGGAAGCTTCCGGAATGTCAATCAGAGCAGTTTAAGCAATCAGTCGACGCGATTTCAAAAGACCTATCTATTATATTGACAATAATAAAACAACCTAAAACAAAAAACATAAATTTACATATTACATAACTGCTATGGTTTTCGAAGTGTTCTGTAATCTCAGAAATGCCACTGACAAGTGAGAGATATTTTCGCCGTAAGACAGGAACCCTAAAACGTTCCAGTTTCGATGTTTGATTGTTTAAAGATATTCAGAAGACGTTGTGCTCACTCACTCGTTTATTGACTGGCTTGATGATTCACAGTTATTCATATTCATTGTATTGTATGTATTGAATTCATTCTAATAGAAACTTTACTGTTTTTGCTAAAGCTGTGCATCTGTAATTTAGTCATTCCTGTTTAACTTAAAGTTTAATACAGGGTTTCTCATCCGCTACTTGACAGAAGACTTACAAGGATATGACATACCCTGTACATTATGGATTTTAAAGCGTTTTGTGAGATGAAAATGTACCTGAAGTACTTCAAAAATATAAATGGACTTGGGGGGGAATACTGCAGGGATTTCGAGATATTGGGCATTACGGCATATATATATATAGATATGCATTACGGGCATATATATTTCTCTCTCTTCTTTCTAACTTTGTTTTCTTTTTCCTTAAGTTAATGCAATTTCAAAACCCAATGAAAACATTGCCAAATATTTCGAAAACCACGGAATGTTGACCTCCATACTCACATACATTTGTAAAGTACTTCATAGTACTTTCATCTCACAAAAGGACATTAAAATCCGTAATGTACAGTGGGATAGTAATAATCGATGGATGATCTTTTTGATTTAAGAAATTATCAAAAATAAAAACACAAAAATTTCTAAAGGTAACTTTACATGTTTTACATATTAATCAGTAATACCAAAATTTTTGAATTTTGATTTTTGTGTACGTGTCTCTAAAAAGGTTGAGAATCTTTGGAAATATTTGAAGACAGTGAAGTTTATGCCAAAAGTATTCTTTAATAGAGATGCTAATTTAAAATGTAGTTTATCAAAGTATGCAAATCATATTACGAAAGTTTCAAGTAGAATCTTATAATTAAATTCCTTTAAATTCTCTCAAATTTTAATGCGGAAAAAATCTGTTAGTTATTTATGATTTGAATGTCTAATTACCTCGAGGAAGAGAAAGTTTCTTTAAGGCTTCACTTAATAAGTTTAACATCGATTAAATCAATTCAAATATTTTAACTGGATATTCTGATGCTATCAGAAGTTTTAATTTTGAACGAATGGATCTGCCCTTTTGTAAGTTGAAAGTCCGAATTTGAAAAGTGCTTTGAAAATGCGAAAGTCTGTGGATATTTCTTAGGATTTCATTCAATTTTTTAGATTGCCAGTAAATTTCAAAATACGATTATCTTGAATGGATGAGCTTCAGCCATTGAAAAGTTATATGTTATTTTTTTATTCTTTTTACTTCTAATACATAGATTATTTTCGTTTACATAGTTTTGGTTTCTATTAACAGTATTTGAACCAGATAACTAAGGAACGAGACAAGTATAACGTTTGTTTTTAACTTTTAATTCAAAAATAATACAAAAACAAAATAAGAATGAATTTCAATGTAAGTGTGAAGCTATAACTTAAGTATATATTAAGATATTTTTTTATGGTATTCATTTGTTTCCAAAGAACATTTGAAACTTCTTCACCGTACGTGAAGAATTTTTAAATGTTGATAGGGGTTTGAGAATTTGCAAAAACAATAGTTACTTGAAGTGGTAAATCAAATTAGAATTTTGAGAACCAATATTTTCAGGCACTGAGACAATCACCATTAGTAACACCTCTCAATTTTCTTCCTCTTTTGGATGATTTGAAATCATTCAGATATTTTGTTTTATTTCATTAAATTCCTCAAGAAACTACTTCAAGCCAGTTCAGTCCATCTTTCATTTCTAGATAAATGCTTTTCAATATTGGGAACTCTTGACATCTCGATATGCAGTGGAGAGACGATAGTGAGAACGGGAGATCCGTTGTTCGGAGAATAGCAAGCGAAATCCTTCAAACGATGGATTCATATGGTTTTAGGATTTCGTTTGATCTTTGACCAATCGGAATGGTCTCAAAGATTTGCTCCTTCTTTTTGCTTAGGGAAAGATTCAAGTCCTGGTGCAAATAATAATTTGACTTACTCTATAAGCTCTTGTAGCTAAATTGGTGCGGAGTGTGGACCTCTAATGTCGACGACAGGAAGCAAAAATTAACAGTTTTGGAGTTGAATCGTAACTATCCCATAATAATTATTTCTTGGTTAACTCGAGTTTCCGATAAATTTTAACATCAGATTTTAAGTTCATATTGCATTTTAAAATTCTACCATGGCTCAGCCACTTATTCTGTTATCGCTACAGTGTTTAAAGTGATTTGAGAATTTTGAACCACGGCTATACTTCAGAAAGTGACAATGTTAGGCTATTCCAAGGAAGATTTCAAAAGTATATGCTAATAATAAATGGTATTTCTTTTATCCTGTATGAATGAAAGCTCTTGATAAGAAATTATACATGCTGTATTTAAAAGAAAATGTGAATTTCCGAAAACCAAACAATCTTTATGACTTCATAATGGAATTCCATTTTGTAATCAACTTGTAAGTAAATTCTGTTGACTTTTCCAGAGATTAAAGTTACTTAAATTGGAAAAAAAAAATAATTTAGTTATTGAAGTAAATAACACGTGTTTCAAACATGTTTATTAAAATATTTCTAGACATTTCCTGTTTATTTATATATTAATTGCCTAATTCTCTTATTGATTTGCTTCCATCTCTGATTATAATTCTCTTCCATTTCCTGCAACTTGATATTGGAGTCTTTCTTCAATTCTTTGGCATTCAGCTGTGACTTGTTCTCATAATTCAAGAGGCCACTATTTGCAGGAAGCACTTAAAAAGCGTCGAGGACTTCAGAGCTGTCTTGATGATTATTTACGCAATGAAAAGAAGTCCTTTCTGTCGATCTAAGATTTTAATGAGCAATTAGCAATTAAAAACCTGAATCAAGTGGTGAGTATTTGTAGTCTTTAAGCTGTTTCGTAATGTAAGTAGAAAAAGATTAGGTATTAATAGGATTCTTCGTTGTTCAACATTTTTCCTGAAATCCATTGCACGCTCTTTGAGAAGACCAATTCGATGAAGTGGAATGAGTCAATTGAAATTGATGTTCACGTACTTTTGTATATGTGATGTTGTATTTAGAAGCTAAAGTTTTAAAAGACTCGTTTATTTTCGGAGAAGGTGCCATTTACACACAGTGATTTATCTCTGATAACTTCAAGGTGAATAATTCGAAAAGATTGTTAAAGTTCGTTCTCCTTGTAGCGATCCCGTATTAAGGAGGAGGAGGACGTCTACGTTCATTCTGTCTGTCTGTTAGAACCTCTACAGCCAAATTACAAGAGATGAGTTATATTTTATTGGAACCCTTAATACTTGTAGGGTTGGGAAAAATGCGAGTTCCGGTCCGCTGTCCCCTTATGTCTCTCAGGAAGTGGCCGAAAATGAACCATGTATCAGATTGGTAAGGTTTCGTGGACACTATGAAGTCTTGTTTTATTATTGAAGTAAAATTGAACTGAGTAACATTAATGGTAAAACAATGGTCAGCTTGGTGAAGCCAATTGATTTCATTAGCAAAGTACATCAACTTTAAAGGTTACCCGAATGTAATTTTTAAAAAAAGAAGAGTTAATGTCTCTGAAATAAATAAGATGTGATGCTAAAAGATTTAACATAGATAATGACTTCAACATTACCTGAATCGAAATGTACAGATAAGTCCGATAAGAAAAGTTTAGCGATGAGAAATCTAGTTATGGAGATGAAAGAAAGTTGAACTGGGATAGTACACAATATAAAATCCTAGGATTATATTATGGGAACACAGGTGAATAGAAAGAATAAAAGAACATACAAAAGCTTATAGGAACAATAAACACGGTATTAAAGAATGGGTTGACCATTGTAGGGAAAAGAAGCATAATCCTGATCCAATGATTGAAATTCTTTACAAAATAAAAGATGAGAAAGAAAGATTTATAGTAGATGCTCTAGTTGCAAATAGTTTTTCATATATTAATAGAAATAGAGGGATCGCGTTTAGTGAATATTCAATTTGCCCATTTAAACAAGGGTTGAATAACATAACAAATATGATTTTGAATAATGGTCTACAATTTTAACAATTTGAGTGTAATGTTTGTATTTTAATGAATGTAATGTTATCATAATAAATGTTAGGATGATATGAATGTAATGTTATCATAGTGACTGTCTAAACTTGAAAACATTAACGAATTAGGTTTAAATATCTGAAGAAGATCAGCAACGGGATTGATCGAAATATGTACTTACTGGCTCAATTCAATTCAATTCAATTCAATTTATTGGCAATAAAATTTTACAGACTTATATGTATACATGACATTTTGACAACTCAGTCGTCTTAAGTGAGATCACGTCGAGAAGACAAGTGGGCGTCCTGAGTTAGGCAATTAACAAAGGGAATATATAACAGATCAATGAGGGAAAATATTTACAAAAGAGAAAATTACTGAAGTTTTAGCAAATATTTACATGTTTATTTTGGACAGGGAAAACATATTTTACATATTATGAACACATGGAATGAAGGAACAGGAAGAAAGTAGGAATAGAGTGAGGGACTAGCGGATACAGAAAGGGGATAGAATAGAGGAGATGAAAGAGAAAGGTGGAAAGGGATTCGGATCGCAATTTCAATAGAATGTGGAATGTTAGCATATTATTAATATGGTTATGAAGTAATTAACAAGAAGTTATTGTACGTTTGAAGAGATTTAATTATTTTAACTGATAATATTTGGTCAATGTCATCGGATGCTCTTTCAGTCTATTTTATTAGCTTTAAAGGAATTCTATTGAACTTCAACGGTAATCTACGATTTGAGCATTGTAGTTCCCGAAATACTGCGCAATTTGAAAATAAATTGAATGAAGAGTTTCTTAATATTCTTTGGAATAAAGTTTTACTTAACTCTAGTAGTGTTGCTATCTCTACATACTTTAATCTTTCTATTTATTATTGGAATAATCAATTTGCTGTCTGAAATCTCACTGAGACTATTGACTCAATTTTCAAATAAGGCTTGAATATTTCTTATTTTCGTTCTGTTATCGTTCTACATTTGGAATATCTTATTTGGTTTTAAAACTCAGAACTCCCGAATAAAAGAAAGAACTCCTAAGATAATGAAGAATATTTCATTACATTTTCTTGTATTTTTTATTGAAATAAAATCAATTTCATTAATTATTTAATTTTCAAAATCGTAAATTCAGTCTAACTCTGTGGTAGAACTCGACTTACTAATCCTTAAACTATGTTTCATATTTTATTGAATTCCAAAATATTAAATAGAGTGGTTCCGCCAACCAGCGTCTGTTCCTGTGAATAAAAGATGAATAGGTCATTTGATATTAAAGAAATTCAATAAGCTGACATTTTTGAGCGTTGACTCGCAGTGGTGACAGTAACCGCTCAATTAATATTGGAAAACCTTGGTATCGGGTAGAGATTCATTTTGTGTGACAAATTCAGGCCGGGAGTCATCGTTGTCAGCAATCATAAACTCTGTTGATGTTTTCCAAGTGAGTGAGTTATTTAATTGAAGGGTCTCGGCCTCAGCGCTTTACCACATCACCAGAAGTTGTTGGTGGCAGCACTGGTGCCTCCGTTCAGTGGGAATTGTTAACAACTTTGAAACGTAAATGATATCATTAGGGTCAAAGTTAACCATGCAACGACGGAATATTTGGAATCTGTAATTTTATTGATCTAAAAATGCTGTAATTTCGTATTTAATTATTTTTTATTTTTTTATTTAATAACCATACTACAAAAGTTTTATTTTCATTAAGTTCTAGTCATGATAATCACCATGAAGTTCTTCAAATGTTATTCACTTAACATTTTTCCTTAATCTTCAAAACGTTTGACGCGAAATCAGACGTAAAGCTGAAAAAGAAGTTAGAATAAAAAGAATCCAATACTAAATCATTAGAAAAACCAAATCGAAGCAACCAATTCCAAAAAGAAAATAATAATTACATATTCAACAACGACAGCAAAAAAAAAAAAGAAGAAAGACAAAATTCATTCTTAACTTATATTCCCTTTTCTATCTCCTCATTCCTCTTATCGTACTTCCTTCCCTTTTTTAAAACATTTTCCTCTCTTTAATGTAAAATATCCTTTATGTGCTTACTTTCCAATAATTTCATGACAATACACTTAAATAATATCTAAATAAATTTTATGTATTGATTGGACTACTTATGTACTGTGGGTGGCATTCCCAACGTCACATTAGCTGCCCGATGCTTCCCCGCATGCAACAAGCTCTTTGCTCTTAGACTGGTTTATTGTAACCTTGCAGGAGAGGAGACATTGGGGAGAGGAGACATTGGGGATGCCACCACAGTACATAGGATTTATGATTATTATGTTATGGTATGATACAGTATGTCTGCTAAATACTATACATATAGAATACCTGAGCGGAATAAAAGCGAATATAGCTATTTCATTCAAGAAATGGTGTCAAACATTATATAAGGTATTCAATGTGTGCTTCCTGTCTTGAGCCTACGACTCGTATCATGCTGAAGGTTTAATACATTTATTTTATTTCCAGAGATGGCAGGGCAGGGCAATTGTTCTAATTTTCAGCGAGATATCTTATCATCGTCTTTCTCTTGCTTTGATGATCATTACATTAGTAGTCGCAGCGCTTATGCCTTCAATACTACGTGGGAACTTCTTAAACTCATAAGCGGACAGCTACACTTGCAATTTGTGCATACTCTTATTTATTTATAATTCGTCTTGCTTATATTATTATTACTTTTTTATTAATTCCAGCGATAAAACGCTGCAAGATGAGTCAGAAAAGAAGTACAAACAAATTACTGCTATATAAAATTATGTGACTGTAATTAATTTTAATTTTCTCTTTGAAACTAGAGAGAGAAAAAAGCTAGTATGTAACTTAATCCTTTCTAGTCTGCTAGTGACAGTGGATGCAACTACGAATTGATAATTACACTGGAATAAGCTTTCAGTTCAGTTGGATCTTCTGTCAAACAATTAAAACCAAAAATTCCTTTAAGCTAATTCAATTAATGCATTTAACACCTGGTGCAACATTAATTATAAGAGATGCAGACAACAATTTCTCATAGAGCCCTTTCTAAGTCCTGATGAACTATTCAACAATTTGACAGTTTGGTATTGAATCTCTTGCAGCTTACTTTCAGTTATTTCAATCTTTTCCATAACTCTATTCTTCTTTTGTGATATTTTCTATTTTATCTCCAAAAGTGGATTCCTATTATTTATAGATCTCTGAAAGGGAAGTCAATTCATAAGGGAACACAGGCTTCATTTCAGATACATTAAAGGCGGACGGAATTTCATTAGCAACAGTAAAGCGTCTTGGGATGTCACTCAGCTCATCTTGTGGTTAGTAGTTAGTTGCAATTACCAGATGTTACTGTAATGCGTTTTACAACACAAGCATTTTACAGTGTATGTGTCTGGGGGCAAAAATGAGGAGTGGACTAAAGTACAGTCACTTGCGTCTGGTGTGAAGTAGAAAAAAAATCTTTAGAAAAACAAGAGTTGAAGAATCCATATATGATCTGTTGGTGGTACCATATTGTGGAGACAGCTTATTTATATGCATTAGCTAGTTAAGCAATCCCATAAACAGGCCATGCAGCCCCACGGGAGCGCGGGAGGTAAGGCTCCCAGCGTTTCGAGACCAACGGGACTAGATTGAGGTCGGGAGGTCAGCCCGATGCTCGCCCGCCTTAACTCCCGGAAAAAAAACCCGGTACCCATTCTACAGAGGGCTGGGTAGATCCTAGGACCCGTTTGGAGGAGAAAGAAGCGTGGAAAAATTCCCGCCTTCCGCCGAGGCCGGGAATCGATCCCGCCACCTCCAACCCGCAGCCAAGCGCCCTTACCCACACGGCTAACGGGCCCGCTATTTATGGTTATGTTTATGCTAAATTTAGGCGTGTCAAAGATTTTTACTATATTTTCAGTACCATAAAGATAAAAACGGTTATGATATGACTTAATTATATTTACTTTAAAAGGTTCAAATGAATCACCACACATAAATTATAAAGTCCACATTTAACATCAATCGGTTTCACATGTTCAGATTACACCTTCATCATGTGCTTTTGAAATCCTGATGAAGCGTGTAACCTTTGCACGTGAAACCGGTTGATTTTAAATGTGGACTTTATAATTTATATGTGGTGACCCATTTTAGCCTTTTAATCTTAACATACGTTAAATAGCACATCAAATACATTTCCTTTATTTATTGCTGTCTTTAAAGGGCCTCATAATTCTACAACGATATTCTTAAGACAATGAAGTTTCTTAAAATCCAGTGAATATCCTTGAAGTTTCGGTGTAAGCTAGATCCCTTTACGATGCTTAGCCTTAAATATTTTCTTCAAAATTTACAATCAAAGAAATGATGGCCTTTTACAGGTAACTTTAAAGTATTTCAAATTTGTAAAAATCTTTCAATAGAAATTCGAAACAAAAATGAATTGAACTTAATGGACTTAAAACAATGCTATCTATCAAAAAGATATTATTATTATTGTTATTATTTTTTTATGTTTCAAACCTTGGGTTTCCCCAGCAAAAACAATATGGCGGGTCAAAAACCAAAGCACATATTGCCAAGCGTAAAGACGTGTGCAAGAATGATTAGGGATGTGTGCTTGTGTCCATAAATTTCCTAACTATGCGTGTAGTGTTGAGTACCACAGCCTTCTGCAGTTGTGCATAAGTGTTTTTGTGAAGTCCTAGTGTGCTGAGACTGTGGTGCAATGTGTGAGGCACCAGACCAGTGGCAGACAGAACGATGGGTACAACACGTACTCGATCCTGCCTCCACTGCTTCTGGAGCTCGTGTGCTAGATCAGTGTATTTACTGATC
>JAFIDM010012231.1:116124522-116150942 GCA_023159025.1 Thereuonema tuberculata | reverse complement strand
GCGAGCCAAACATCAACGAGTAGATTCTGCTGATGATTCCCCAATAAGGATGAAACAATTGTACAGAATTCTCGTTGATGTTGGCTCTATGGGCGAAGGCATATTTATTGTCCGGTTGGCGATTTCTCTCCATTTATGAATGATTACGGACGTTAAACTTGCTTTCTATTGAATATTTTTTATTTTTTTATATTTTAAAAATTTTAAATTGAACTCTCTTTATCATAAAACGTTAAATTTAATTATGAACTGCAACTAAATTGCAACTTAACCATGAATTGAAACACGTATTAAAAAAAGACTTTACATAATTTATATTAAACTTAACATTAGCGAAGATTTTTTGAATAGTTGTCTTCATTATGTGAATTTCAAGCTTAAGTATGTAGTAATTACTTTCAAATATCTTATGATAATTCTACAAACCGTAAAGATATCTTGGAAAAAAAAAAAGAAAGTGCTCAAATAAATGTTTCAATAGGCTTAAAATAATTGAGTGAAAATAGTAATTTGCGTCGTTTAGGTAAGGATACGTTTCCCATAAGAGCTTCGGTTGGCTCATTGGGCTCCGATGTTTCAATGACTAACGGCGGGAATATTTGAGACTGAGTGGTGGTCAACCCAAAGTTCGCTCGTCTTTCCCCGCACCCCTCCCGGGAAAGAAATTCCATTTCATATAGGGCTGAGTGAATCCTAGGATCTGGAGGAGGAAAACCCTGATCTTGGCGGCGAATGACCCAAGCTCTTTCAGTCCGCAGCCCAGTGCCTAAACAACTAGATCACCGGACCCACAGTCCATTACGAACTGATCCTGTTGATGACGGTAGGGGTATTTTATAATGCGCTCTTTTATAAGTTGTTTTGTTTTTTTAATGGAGGAGTAAAGTTGTTGATCAGTTGGATAGTGTTACTATTTTGAATAATCCGGCAGTTGGATAATCTTAATAAAATAGTTGTGAGGATATATTGTTAGCCTCTAAAAAAATAGTTTTAAAAAAGTCAAAACTGAGTTATTACATAGATTCAATAGAAATCTAGTAGGACAATAAATAGTGCTTTGTAGACCTTTTCTTGCCGGGCTGGCGTGGCCAGTGCGCCAGTATCCGGGTTCGAATCCCGGTAGTGGCATGGATGTTTCTTTCTTCTTTCTTCTTCTGTTTCTCCTTCTGTCCGTTTCCGCCTATTCTCCTGGCAGTTAGGGTTAAAATGCATCTCCCAACCCGCAATTGAAAGTCAGCGTGGGAGATTACGACTTTCACCCCCCCCCCCCGAGGCAGTGAGCTGAGGAGGTCTTTGTCCTGTAGTGGGCTGTTTACAGGCTGCTAGATAGATAGATAGATAGACCTTTTCTTGTTTTTCTCTTATTGTAATAGGGCTGTTGTATCTCTATTGTATCGTGGCCTTAGAGCTATTGCGCAAATCCTAGGATTTCAGAAAGTGCAACAGACAGTGAAAGGAGAGAAAGAGAAGAAGAATCAGACAAACAGAGGAAAGAATGGAAACATCTAAGCCGGATCCGGGATTCGAACAAAGGTTCCGACAGATCAGCCTCATGGCAAAATGGCTCTTATAAACCCTTATAGCTCTTACAGAAACATGTAACAAACAAAAACAAAACCAGCTATTCTTTTTTAAGCATTTGTGGAATTCTAAATTGCTTTATTCGTATCTACGTTGATTGAATCTAGTACTTCAAAATATTTATGCTTTCTCTTAAAAGAAGCATCCATACATTTAGTTTTCTTGTTTCCTGAATGAGTTATCAGTTTCTTTCTGTTGTAAGCCTCGATGTAAACAACCCTAATTGGAAATGCTCCAGATGTATTAAATCGCAAGGGGGATTGATACAAGTAATTCTGGTGAAGAGCCAACAGTTTTTCTCTTTTTCAAATTCCCGTTACTTAATCTTATTCAGCATCTTTTGCTTCTTGAAATATGAGCTTTGCACTCGTCTACGTTTTGTCTCTATTATTCATGTTCATCAGCCATAATTTGAATTCCAAAATTGGTCTTTCATCTCGCTGATAGGAATAAAGCGAGATTATTTTTATACGTGTTTGTGAATATCTTCCTTTTCATTTGTCTCTTTCTTTAAAATGAATATATTTGTAAAGGATAAACTATTGCATTATTTTCTATTGCTTTATTTAGCTTCTTTTCATCTTGTTGGATTTTTCCAGCAATGCTCCTTCAAGTATGAAATTTCAAGAAAAATTTCATAAACCATATATACCTACTATCATCTCTATACTGAGTTTCCGAAAAAGAACGGGAGTGACGTCACAGAACCAAGTTACACAATATCCGTCAGCCCGAAACATAGTTCCACCTTTCTGTAAATATCGTACTGTAAGTAAAAGGTTTTGTTTGATGTGAAATTACGTTAAGTTTGTATCGATGTGTAATAAAGTTTTTATTTTATTTTTATTTATTTATTTATTTTTCTTTGGGGGGGGGGGGAAATCTTCAAACTAGTAAACATCAATCATGTTATTGGTTATTAAGTTGTCGAACTTTGCGTGGTCGTGTGAAACAGATAATTTTAAACAATTTTTTTCAAAATTAAGACAAATGGATCAACAAATGGATTAAGTTATTTGGTAAACAGCGCTCCTCACAGGAGTAATTATCATGTCTATTTACTCCATTAAAAAGAACCTTCGTACAAGTGGAATTCTGCTTACACCAAGCAAGAAAAAAACAACAACATATTATTAGTTTGACTGGCGAGAATAAAATTAAAATATTTGTAATTTAAACAGGATTAATTGAAAAAAAAACCTAAAAAAACTGGAGAAGGAAAAAAAAAGAAAATAAAAGACATTTAGGAGACTTGATCCAGCGTACCTGAGCAGGAAAGACGGATGATTAGACCATAATCACCACCACAGAGTAGAGATTCCTATGCCTGACATCAATCCCTTTCTTTTTCTGAAACTCGGTACATAAATCTATAAAGCGCAGTATTTATTTTAAATGCATTCGGATGCCAGTAATAAGAACCTGGAGAAATTTTTAACCAAGTTTAGTTCCTATTCGATCATATTTACAGGATTTATGGTTACTTATTTAAAAATTGGTCATTTAACACTAATGATGCGTTAGGAATAATATCAGCGAAATCGAAATTTCTTATTTTCGATTTCGTCAGCCAGTAGCGAAATAAAAATGATGGCTTGTTCAAACATTCTCCGACTTTTGAGTAAAAATTACAGTAATGATAGTGTTAGGACCGTTAAAACAATGCCTCTCGATGACATTAGGGATCAAAAATCAGTAAGTTTTTTCCTGCCAAAAAACTTTCTTTGGCAGGAACTTTCTATCAGAGATTTTTATAATTAGGTTCCAAAACGTTAATTTAACTTCTTTTAAGCCTTGAATTGATAAAAATCCAGAACAAATGTAATTAAGATGAAATACTTATTTACAAATACTGTTTTACTTCTTTCTTTAACCTTGAGAAATCTGAACTTTGTGACTTTGAAAACTTAACATATCATTGGACTAATAAATTAAGTTACCAACATATTTATTTTGCAGAAATATCTTACTCTTACTTACATTTACTCATGCATCAATAAGTAAATCACTGTAACAAAGCAAAATATTGCTAGGATATAATTTTAAATCAAATTCGATTAATAAGAAATAAGAATAAAACATATAGTTATTCTGATCGTTACTTGCAAATAATATTTTTGTGAAGCTTTAAACTTAAAATTTGCTTATGTTGAATTTAGTGAATTGACAATAACTTTTTTTTTTTTTATGACTTTCTAGTCTATCCGTTCTGATATTTGGGATATATAACTTAGGGAAATTTCCTTTGTGTTATTTCGGTATTTTTTCATCTTTGTTGAAAGACCAGTTCAGTTTAATAAACAGTTCAGATTTACTCATTCATCTGTGTATTCAGTTTTGTTTAACATTTCTCAACTTTTTTAAGATTCATCAATTTTTTCCCACAGTGTTCATTGTACTTTGAATAAAATTAAGCATAAATTTAAACTTCAGATACATTATTGAACCAATGACTAATAGGTGAAAATGAACTCAGTGCTAAGCATCGCCGTAAAATAAACCTGTATATACAAAAAAAAGGGGAGGGAGCTTTTTTTCTATGTACATCTGCTACGGTTTTTTTTTGATGTAGGCCTACTCCTCATTCTGTATTCAATCTGATGATCCGAAATACTTTTCCTCATTGAAAAGAAATAGATCTCAGTTCGATACATTTACATTCTTCATAAATGTTCCAAAATCAGCATCAATCAACTTAGCGGTGACCCTCATTAGAGGAAAGAGAAATAGTGCCACCTGTGGACGAAATTGGGAGTAAGTATCACTATCAATGTTGAATTTCGTGAAAGAAGCATAAAACTGTTGTCATTCATCGTTGAGTGTTTGCAGCATTTATAAGTTTCATAATTCGCATCAGGAATATTGAGAAGTGGATGTGGTTTGTGAACTCTTGTTAGGGTGTTAAGGTCTCGTGGGATCAGATGCAGCCCTCCTTGATAATGGCATGTTGAGGACAGCACTCCACAAGACTCCAGTTCTTCAAATATTAAAGAACTCTCATCCACTTTTACTTCAAATGCTAAATAAATTACAGCAGTATTAAATTATACACATTTCTGGATGTTTCTGACTAAATTTTTCTCTCCATTTTCTACACCGTAATCAGTCTAACATGGTATTTTTGTCTACGGTAGTTCTGGACCTTGTTAAAGAAGACTTTTCAGAAAACACTGGCGTGCTGCAGCTATAAATAATTGTACAATCATTCAACAGCATCAACATTTATTCTTAAATATAAGTATTATACTACACTCGGCGACACATTAACTTTGAAGCATTGCCAGAGATAGGAGCGTGTGCGACGGTTTGTCACTACGCATCAGAAAAGAATCCCTAACAAAAATCTTCATTTAAATAAATACTAAGATATTAATAATAACTTTATTTAGTGAATTTTAATATAAAAGTGATATAATTATAACATTATGTTATATGTGAATTACTATCAGATAGAAATTTACATAATGCTCAGATACGATGTGCAGTTTAACGGATTCAATAATGGCGTCCCCGCCAAAATTGTTTCGTCGTCCTGGTCAAGGAAAAGCTTTGAACAGTCAAGCGAAGCAAATCTTATTGAATGTTTATTGCAAACTGCGTACTGATAATCCTTCGCATTTCATTCGTGCTATCGTGGAGCTAACAAGCAGTTTTACTGGAGTAAGTTCCTCCAAAATTTTCGGGATCAGAAAGAAAGCGAAATGCGTTGGTCAGCCATTGTCGGCTGTCAAGTCAAGTTCCCCGGAGTAGAATGCGAAAATATTATAGAGTATTTAGCATGGAAATTAACAAATAGTATAGATCCTAAATATTTAAAAAATAAACCACTTGCTCCCTTGCAATTAACGGATTAAATCTAAGCTGTTAGCTTCCCCCATATGAAGTTTAAATCAGCCCACCGCGTAGGAATACTTTTTTCCCTTCCGTGATGCGGCGGGAACACTTGTAATGCTTCAAAGTTAATGTGTCGCCGAGTGTAGACATTTATGAGGCGAACAAATTTCACTGATAACGATTATACGGCATTATTATTGACGATACTGATTATCTAGAATTTCTTCGCCTAATAGTCGTCTAATATAATACTTGTATTTAAGAATAAATGTTGATGCTGTTGAATGATTGTACAATTATTTTTATAATGCTTTTTTTTTAAATATAAGCACTGAATATAACAAAAGATATTTTAATAAAACTTTCCTAGAGATATTAAGATGATGTATATTCTGTAACAAGGTTTAACATGCATCAAATGTAATATGAAAAACGGAAAAAATATAGAAATGCACAAATTCGTTTGCTTTCACGCCTTTGATTGTAGAGTCCCACTTCCGAGAGCGGGAGAAGATTCATAGGCTCTCACGCGTTCTGAGCTTGATCATCGAGGTTAAATCTGGCCGATGAATCCTATTAAGGACGAAACGGCTGTCCCAGATTGCCGTCGATGATGGCTCAAAGGCCTGAAAGCAAACGAATTTCTGCATTTTTACATTTTTTCCGTTTTTCATGACGTATATTCTATTTTTTTTTTTGTTATTCATGATGTATTCCAAACCACATTGAATATTTCCTTTTGATAAACCAGGGAAGTAACTTTACTTCGAAATCATGAAAGATGGTAAGTTTGTTCTCAAAATTAAGTTAAAAATTAAAATTGAGTCTATTATGTCATTTTTTTTTGTTTTGTTTTTTTAAATTAAAACTGAGATTATTTTAATAATGGAGAACGTAACCATTAGATCAGTGAACAAGTGCAGCTGTTACATATAATTGAATGTGACTGAATATCGAATGAGATTGACGAAAAAGTGTGTGTAATCAGTAAATGATAGAATTTGTACCTTCGCAACCATCTCAGAACAGTGGATGAGAAGAATTGATGGAAGTCGAAACAAAAATACTATGTTTTTTGTTATTTGTTTTACTTTACCTTTTTTACTTTTTTGTTTGTTTGTTTGTTTTCTTTTCGTTTTTTTTTTTTTTGAAAATTCCAATTATCCAAACTTTATTTTACATATTCTTCAAAAAATATAACTAAATTTATGGGAAGAGAGACATTTGCGATACTACTTGATTTCTTTTGATGCTTCGTGATGAGATGAACAGGAAACAGCCGTAGAATTTCCTGCTAGTTCTCTTTAAGATGAGCTGCAGAAATAAATAAGTAAATAAATAAATAAATAAATAAATAAATAAATAAATAAATAAATAAATACAACTGTTATCGTCAGAAATAAACCAAAATAAAGATGTTTAACAGATTCCAGAATGTCGTGGATGATAGGCAATTGTTGAATATTTGAGTAAAACAATGACTTCTTAATCGCAATACGAAAACATGAAGGTAAAAATATTACTGTTGATTCCAGTGATGTTGCTACTAAATGAGACATTTGGGAAGAAACTAAGCCCTTTGAAATTAGAGCTGCTCTTATTGGACAGTCTCTTGATACGAATCTTTAAAAGAAATCGAACCTGCAGGAATTACCGCAGGCTTTTTTTTTTCTAACTTTAACCCCTTAGGTCTTACAAATCAGATCGGACGCGGTAATCCGTTCATGGTCTGATAGTTGCCACCGAGATGGCGCTTCTTCGTCTACCATTGCTTGTTCTCTTTTATCTGAAACCGTTTCCGCGAGATTAATTAGCACAAGCGATCCTCCACTAGTGCAATCCATGTTCAAAATCCCGTTGTGATTCATGAAGCTGAGTGAGCACTGTTTACTTTTTTTCTTCGAGCTGATATTGAGCCATTGTAAGAGCTAAGTATCACTTGGTAAGTCGTTGATGTATTGCGTTTACGCAAATAAAATTTGACGTTCATTTCATCAAGCGAAGCAAAATGCCATCTTCAGGTTTACGGTTGCGCATTTTCTGACGACTTTTCCCAAGTTTACAGTTGGTTTTTCACAGAAACTTGCAATTTAGCTGCCGTAAACTTATATTTTTATATTCTTTCGATTCAGAAGTTCTTCTATAGTTATAAGTGCTGCGTGTATTTTTTGCTTTCAAAGCAATTACAAGTTTCAAACACATTTTCGAGGAACTCTCTAGACGGTAATTAAAGGAGCTATTAAGAGAAACATTTCACAGCGTGTATTTGCTTTCCACCCTTCTAGTAGGCTTTCAACCTCAAAACCTTCTTAGCAGATTACGTTTTTAAAATCCATTAATGACAGCATTTACATCTTATTCTTAGAAAGTACGTTTGAATATTATACATTTGTTCTGAGGATAGTTTACATTTAGTTATTTCGCTTAAGTATTACGTGAAAGAATGTTTTTTTAAATAATTGCGAAATATATTTTGAACTTTATTTCTTTAGATTTCTGTACCGTAATGTTGCTAAGTGCTTATAATAACTTCCATGATAATCTTGATCACTTAAGACTGAGAAAATAGGTAGTGTAAGTCTGAAAAGATGGCCAGTGATATGTGTTTCTAACTATTCCCTGGTGTGCTACTGAATCAGTACACATGTAAATATCTGTTCTTTTCAATGCTGAATATTACATCAATAAATTGACGTTTTCAGATTTGATAATATTTTTTTGCACTACCTTTAGAAACAAAATAATATTAAATTTCTCATCATTTCTCATCATTTCAATTATAATTTAATTATAATTGCTCATCATTTAACCAATGAAGCTTGGGAAACTACAGCGTTTTTCTAATTGGAGTAAGAGTTATTTGTAGCAGGATTTCGCACAATTCCATGAAGAAGATTATGCTAACTTTGGAGAGAGTTGGACCCCACAAATTCTAATAAAATAGCCAGAATAAATAATTATTAAAAAATAATATAGATAAATCATCCATTAAAAACCATTTTATAATAGTTTACTACATATCTTTGGGAAAGAAAATTAGTTATACTTTTGATGTATAAAGATTCCCTTCATCGAAAGTTTTTGATCTACAGCAATTTATTTGACGGAACAGTTTAAAAGAAATCACTTATAAGGAAGTAGAATGAAGTAGTTTATTTACCTGCACTCTTAAATCTTTCCATTTCTATTTTATTTTTTGCCCAAGAACAATATTTGTTGTTTTTTTTTTTTCCCACGTTAACCATATCTTTGTTTTCTTTTTGTATTTAGATTTACTATTCAATATACTTTAGAAAATTGTTGTACTGCATTTTTTCAATCTTTATTTAATATTGAATACAGAGCTTTACTGAATAGAATTTAATATAACAATATTAAAGTATGTAGGATTCACTTATGAAGTGGACGATTTATGTTATATTGCTCTTGAGAAGCTATTTTCTGCCAAGGCATAAGAGAAGAAAAAAATACTTGCAATTTGATTTCGTTTTCAACTTAAATGCACTGATAAAAACTATGTGAACTGGATAACAGACTTCATTCACAATTAGCTTAGTTCTAAAAGTTGCATTTTTTTTTTAAATAAAGAATGTTCAGCTTAGAGTTCATTCAAGAGAATAATTAACATTAATTATTTAAACTAATATATTTCCTTAATTAGTATAAATCTTTTAAATAATGGGAAGTTTTTATTGAGCTTGATTTCGTATTAGTAGTTGCGGACTTGTATTTTATTGGTCTTTAATTCCATTTTGAAGTTTTCTCATCATAACAGGCAGTTATAAGTTTTAAGTTTACAGTTTAGAAATAAATAAAAAGAATATATGATAATGGGAAGAACGCGTTTATAAGAATAACTATATTTTGACAGAAACCTCTCTTTGCTTTTTTGCTCATCTTTGTATTTATTCAACGACTTCTTTTCTATCGATTTTTCTTGATGAACTGTTGCTCTTTTAAATAAATTTTGAGTGGTAGTACATCAAAACTTTCTTCCTTTTTGTCTCTAAGAGAGAATATCGAAGAAAGATCGCAAATTTAATTAAAATGTTACCAAAAAGAAACGGAAAAAAATAGTCCCAACATTGATTACATTATAAGAAGCTCTAGTTTGCCCTGAAGCAAGTACAATTATCTAGGGAGGGGTGGGACTTTCTTGAGCTCTTAATTATTATAATTGAAGCAGGGGGGAGAGGAGTTTGAAGGTAAGGAGGGTTAATACCCAATTTTTATTTCCTTATCTCCAGTTCCCAGGTCACAGTTGAACTGTTGGGCAATTAATGAACACAATTACTAACTCTGTTGATCATTATTAAAGAAGACTTCCTGGGTTAAAAGAAGTTGCAAATTTCAGTTTAAAACAACACAAAAACAAAATTAAGATAATTAAAAAATATCTGATGGATGACAAGAGAAAGTCTATTCGCACTTACTTGTTAGAACTCTTTCAATACATTTAAGAGAGGAGATTATGGATTTGAGTTATTGCCTCCAGAAATTACTCAAAATTTACAGATATTCATGTTTTTTTCGGAAAAAAAATAGCCCTCTTTCCCGAAATGTAAATAGGTTTCCATAGGAATTTAAGATAAGATTGTTTAGGCTGACATGTAAATTTCAGAAAAAATATTAATTATTTTTTGATTAAAAATTCAGGTCCCTAAGTGTCACTACGAAAAACCCTATAAAACTTATTTTTAAAACAAATAATTAGGTTCAGTATTCCTCGAACCACTATCATTAAAGTGTTGTTCCTTTAAGTTGTTGTGATTTCATTTTAGAATTATCTTCATTCAAGAAGGAATCTTCTATTTCGCATATGAAAAATACACCAATGCACTGTTTGCAATTGGTTTTGAAAAGTTTGGCGAAAAGTTTGAGAAGGTTTTTTGTTATTTTCTCAACGTGAAGAGAGAAGCCAGTAAATGTAGATAGATCTATTGCTGTCTGTTTGAAATTCAGCGAAAGTTCTTTGAGTAATTCCAAGAAACATACTTTTTTTTGAAATGGCGGTAATTGCTGCAGATACGAGTGACTCTGAATGGACAAGATATTCATTTTGATTACAACTAAAAATTAAAATTATTACTAATAAAACACTTTAAAATGTAACTTACTTGATTGTATACGCGAAATATTTAACTTATTATTTATTTCATTATTCATATATTTGGATATTTTTATGTATTTTCAGTTTTAGATCAAAAATCATTCACTCTATACTGAATTTCCAGGAAAACTTGAGAGAGTCACCCACACTCCCGCATTAAATGGTATCTATTGCAATTAAGGTACATCTAAAGGCGGATATCTTCAAGCCCTTTGTCGTATAATTCGCAGTGACGATGGCAGTATACCATAATTTAAGCGATTTCAAACGAGGCGTGATAGTATATGAGATGGGTCAGTCCAAATTTCGATAATCAACCCAAAATTCGGATTTTAACGTGCAACAATTTCAAGGGAGGACATCACAGCATCAGGAAAGACATCTGCGTTTGGCACCTCTGCGGCCGATGAAACACACTGGACGATCGTGAACAGCATAGTCCTGTATGCGACATATGACGGGATAGGCGACATTCCAACAGATAACAGATCAATTCAATGTTGGGGCCACGCGTAACATCAGCTCCGGATAGTATAATGTTCTCGTTTATCAATGGGATATACAGGAACCGACTGTCCATTGCTGACCCAATAGCTCAGTGCTTTCTGTCTCGCCTGGCCTCCTGAACACAGCCACTGGACCCAAGACGACTGGTGTTCTAATAGTTTCAGCAGATGGACGATTTCGCGTGTGAAGAAGATCCGACGAGACAATGGATCCCGCGTGCTAACCAGACAATCCAGGGCGGCGGTGAAAGGCGTGAGGTGTTTAATCTGTATAAATTGACTTGAAAAGAAGAAAATATTGCTTCTTTATTTCAAGTGAATCATTTACATAAGACGAATGTTTAAATGGGCTTTTCATGTTTCCTTGCAATAAAACCCGCAGAAAAAAATGCTTTACGTTGCCTAATTAACTAATGTTAGTTATTTTCAATTATAATCTTGTACATATTACCTTCTTTCTTTCTTTCTTTCTTTTTTTTGTATTTTTCTCATCCTGCTATGCTCGTGATATCCGAAGAAATTCAAATATCAGAAGATTTGCTGGAAACTCAGGTTGATTGGATGAGTTTCAAGGCTCCTAATTGAAAACTTTTGCTTATGTTTACTTAGTAGTGCCTTATTTAGTAGGTCTATTCCAAAAGCATTCATAAAACAATAACGTGTTAGTTCATATAACATTCAAACTGATGAAGGGCTCAAGGAACCGAGCCGAAATATCAAATCAGTTTCAATCAGAATGGGAAAAAAAATCCTTCATAAAGTTTTATATTATTTAAATATCCAATTAGTAGTCTCTTTCATAGTAATATAATTATACAAAGCAAACCTCAAGAGATAAAATAATGTGAGCTTTTTGAGAAGACTTAATTTATATCAATAGAATGCAATATTTACAGCTATTGAAAGTTATAATCACGAAAGTTACACAGAACTTACAGTAAGTTGGATAATTGCGGTTTTTAATCTCTGTAACTAAAGAGTTAATTCCTACTTGCAATGGAAAAGTCTGTCGAATTTTTTACTGTAATTACTGAAAACATTAATTTAGATTTATTGAATAATAATCTGAATTACTTGGAGAAAAAAAAGTAAAAACTGAAAATCTCAATAAATCGAATAAATAAATAAATAAATAAATAAATAAAAAATATACGAAATTCGTTATTTTGTATTTTCCGGTATTACAATCCAAGTTTAAAAAGTTTAGCAAAAGTTTATTAATAAAAAAGCTTCATTAATAAAATTTCAGTCATCACAGTAAGAAAATGTTTTAGAACCATTTACTCCAGAATTTAATATAAAAAGAACCTAATTTGAAAGACACATCTTTAAAAATAAATTACAGATGTCTTACATCTTATTAATTTGAAATTTTCTGATTTTGCAAATGCACACCAACACAGTCTAATCCATTGAAATCTAATGGACTCATTCGTTTAATAAATTCCTTCATCTCAAAACTAGTTTACATGGGTAAAAATAAAAGATTAACTATTTCGGATCAGAACGGGGAGAGAAAGATTAAGACGTTGTCATTAGTACCTCGAAATCATGCTGTTGCAGAGTAGGCTTAGTCAGGCCTCATGAATCTTAATCATAGCCGGGGCCAATCTCTTTTTGCCCGCGTGAGTCCTGCCACGGAGCAGGAAGTTAAAATGGCAGTTATGAGAAGCCGGCTTCTAAGTGCGAATAGGGGCGAACGAGGTTCAGGATCTTGCATTGCATACGAAATAGCCCCTCGCCAGAAATCAGCCGTCAATCACTTGACAAGGAAATTACTCTAGGTTTTCTCGTTTGGCTGCAGATGCCGAGGCTTTTGAGCTGTTCCTTCGCCAGCGCCGCTTGTCTTACCAAAGGAGAGGGGATCGAAAAAATCCTCAACTGAGGGTAAATGCATTCTGATGTACTTTCTTCGTTCGATGAATAATAATGGTATGATGTCATCATGTGATCCCTAACATATGCTTGATATCGCGGTAAACATTCTTTGAACTTAAGCCGACCCATCTTACATTAAGAATAATCATTTTTTTTTTTTTTTTTTTTTTACCTTTTGAATGAAAAGAAAAAAAAGACTACTATGAAACCAAATGGACTTACCATCTAAATGGTAAACTGTAAACATTAAAAAACAAAATAAACATTTAGTTTCTTGAATTATTAAAAAATGAAAAAAATAGAGAAGTATTTTTAATATTATATGCAAATAGTACACTATAATTGCAATGATAAACTGGCTTAAACAATCAAAATAACGGTTGGACTCTTTAGCTACCGATGAGTAAATATGTTTTACATATTTTGATTACACGTATTACACTTTAGATTGTACTTATATAACTAAACTGGAGATTTATCTAATGTACACAGTATATATTTTCTCGCTGTTGTATGTACACAGTATATATAAACATTTTCTGTTGTACTTAAGAACTCTTTCAGATTATTGGACTGATTTTATAAACGTTGTTTAAGTCTGGTTCTTTTTGAATCTGACTAATTTAGTGAAGTAATATTGGGTCTCTTGATATTAATTGATTCAAACATTGTCTGATGTTTGTTTGTTTTTCCTTTTTAAAATTGATCTGTTGAGATTAATCTTCAGACTTATGAATCATCAATTGTGTTTACCAACAGGCCTTTCCTTTTACGAACAAATGGATACCAAATCTATATAAACTTATTTGAACTAAAGTAAACATGAGGTAAGAATAAAAACAGATTGTAACCAGATAAGATGTTAGAGCCTTTTAAAGCATAAAAATTAATTTGTATTTGAACAAGTATATTTTTCAGGATTACTATTGATATCACATTCGATTTTATAGTTCAGCAATTACATACATGAACAGATAGTTTATCTCTTGAACTTAATTTTTTTTTTTTTTAAGTTAAAGAGATAAACTATCAGTAGATTACAAAACTCAGTAAAAAACATTCAGTGAACATTCTATCAATCATTATTCGTTTATTTATTATATTTATTGCTTGTTTATTGTATTTCTTTTTTGTCTTATTTTTATTTAAATAAAGCAAAACTACTTAATCAAAATCTGACGACGTCGCACTAATTAACTAAGAAAAGACCCAGATATACAGTAATTGTAGTGTTTCACATCTGTCGATTGTGATGTTTTTTTTAAAAAAAAATTGTTTTTCTTTTTCTTTTTGGGTGTATTGAAAAGTAGCACATTTAAAACTATGGTCATTGATCGCAAAAGAAATCTCTAGAGGGCGTTTTCTACGAGAAAGCCAACTATAAAAACTTTCTTAGAAGCTGTTACATAGAACATAGAAGTTGTTTCAGGTCTTACTTTCAATGGAAGTGTTTCATTATCTTCTTATTGATTTCAATAAATCCTTTACCCGAGTAAAATTCCAGACTGTTTGAAATGTTGCTAAATGTACATTTACTTACAATTTTGTTAATTTCTAATAAAAATGAAAGACGTGAAATTTAAACAATTAAATTTTTTGAGTTCTCCGAGAATTACTTACCAAAATTTTTCTTTACTGATTTTTATAATATTTGTTTTCATTTAATAAGAATAAAATGTTATGATTTTTATAAATTTATTTAAATTATGAGTAAATTTTTGATGTATAATTTATCATTGTATCAGTTTAGTCTGGCTCTAAATGTTTATATTTGTTTCAATTTTAAATTAATGTAAAATTTACAAATTATTCTGAACCATAGAAGAATAAAAAGAAATGAAATATAATTTGCATCAGAGAACCTAAATACTTAATGCAGTTCTCATGTTGACTTGTGCACCGAATCGAGAGCAATTGTCATTTTAAATAAAGCAATATTTTATTGATGTCATTATCTGCGCAATAGTAATTGAGCGACCAGTAAAACTGTACATCCACCTACAATATCCGAATATTCTGGAAGTGCTTGATAAATTTATGAGGTTGTTCTGATTGTCAATGATAATTTAGCTAGCGAGCGTGTAGAATTGTAATAGGTAGAATGGTCTATTCCTACACCGACTGATCTTTGCTTGTTATTTAATTTGCTAATGGAAATTGACTTTATAGAAAACCTTTCCAACAATTCAGTGTTCATTAATAAAACTAATAGAATTGAATTCAGCTTTTTGATCAAATTATTAGTCTAACTGACTGACATTAAATTTGAATGGTTTATTGTTAGGCCTATATTCAAATACCAAGTTTTTTTTTTTTTTAACTGAAAATAGTTGGTTATTTCTGGAAATAAGTTTTCTATTACGAGTATTAAATATTTTTTTTCATTTTAAATCTCTGCAAACAAAAAAATAAAGGATGGCCAATAAACGCCTAAACTTTTGCACATTTATGGAATAATAAGTTAATGAACACATAATACTTTGATGTTTAAACTGTATCAGTAGTGGAATTTATTTGTATTTATTTGCTTTTTACATGAAAATAATGTCGTATAAAGATAAAAAGAAATGTTCAACAGTTTTCACAGACCTAAAAGTACAATTCTTCAGCTCATACCTATTTTCATGCTTTACAGCTTTAATATTCTACACCGTTCACTATAACTCGATCAATTTACTTAATTGTTAATATTATTCGAATGGTAATTAAACATTATTCTGTTTTAAGTTTTTCCATCTGTTGCATACTTATTCCTTAAATTATTAATACAAAAAAACAACAGAAAGTAGGATTCTAGCGCTCTCTTCCTTTTCAAACAAATTATGTAAAATCTAAACCAATCATATGCACAACATATCTGCTGCTCAGGGTTACCTGGCTCATAATTTCCTGCTGTAACACTTACAAGCAATTTTTTTGTTCTCATAAGACATAGTGGTGTAATTAAAAAGACTTTCTAATATATTGAAAGTTTTCTACACTATACCGTTAACGTGAAATGTTAAATATTGAACTTAAACGCAAATGACATTGACTCGGTCGACGCAATTTGCTTAATGCTCAAAAGATAGGCTTTTAAAGTTGTGACAATTTCGACAATTTGTTTTACGGTTGGTATCTTATGGTGTTTGTAAAAATGCTGACTTTTTTAAAATTCTTGTACAAATTCTAAACGAAGAAATAACAAGTTATCTGCGTTCCTAAGAAATAGTTTAAAAGCAGATTTCTTAGAAATATTCGCGTCATGGCAAGATGTTTCAGAAGTTAGTAAGAACTTGGATGCGCATTCATACTGAAAATGAAATTCATTTATTCTCTCTCTCGAACACATGTTGAACAGATTGAAGCACTTTCCTGTGTGATTATCCTATGTGTCTAGAGTAATAATGAGTTCTAAATTCAGAAATCAAATCATGTAATTGGATTTAAGGGCTTTGATATGTTCACAGAAACGCTGTTGCGTTGAAAGATGTACTGTGTCCTGCCGCAAACTTAAAAGGCAGACGGATATATTGAAACCGTGTTGTAGGAAACTATCATGTGAATTCCTTGAATCCTTACCCTTTCCCTTGAATTCTTTCTCTACGACACATACGCCCTTAGAGTGAATAAGGATTCCATTCCTAATTTAAAGGCTTCATTTAAAAAAAATTTCAGTAATTATGAAATACTTTTTGATTGAGGCTTTGTTCTTTTCATGGCTCTTTAAAATTAAGAAACAGGATTTTTTTTTCCCCCTGAGATTTAGTTTTCTAAATGGTTATTATTCTTTCAAAATAGAAATACAGGCAACTTTATAATTATAATTGAGAAATCTTAGTCAATCACTGGCAAAGTGTTTGACTAAGAATCGGACTTTAAACCTTAATTTACAGAAAGGCTTTGTGGATTGTAGCCTGGGGCTTTCATTAATAAAACGAGTGACACTGTATCGGTGAAGATTTCCTAATTCTATTTATCGCAACCAGTCTTCTTCATAATGGGTTGCTGACGCATTGACAGTCCACGTGCTCTTAAGAGATATAACCAACCACAGTGTATTCATGACTAAATTTTGATGATCTCTTTATAAATGGCTTGACATCTGTCCAAAACATGATACCTTCAGTATCGTTGAAAGCCGTGGAAGCGCATCATCAATAATGTGTGTCTCAACCGCTACTGTCAATCGTAACCATTATTTATTCTTTACCAATCAAAATAATGAAGTCACAGCGAAATAAATTCTTCCATAAAACGATTTACCATCATTGTGAATTGCTCTTTTATTATAAATTTTAGGTTTTTCTAAACCCTCCTGTTTATTTAAGTATTACGATATTTCGACATTCAGTCTTGCAAATAAAATATGTTGGATTCGAAATATTGCACCTTTTTCTAAATTCTTCTTTGAATTTTGATAAATCCAGTGATTCACTTCCATTTAATTCACTTGTGAATAGCAGTTTTACAAAAATGGTGGAAGAAGTGGAGGAAAAGTCTTCAATAATTATAAATTTGTTACGGGATCTACTGTCAAAGATTTCTAACAATTTTTTGTTCCCCTTTAATTTTTGTGGATGAAATTTGTGAATTTTTGAAGTAACGCAAACGCGCTTTTCAAAAATTATAGTTTTTATTAATGTAAGCTATTTTTTTCTATTATCTTTTTCAGGTTAATGAAATCGATTTTATTTTCCTAGCAATTTGGTGATTTATCATTGCTTCTGATTCTTGCGAAGTTGTCGGTTTCGCGACTGACTGTCGTTACGGTACAATGAATGTCACTATATGATAATAATCGCAATAATATCATCGTAATAGCATTCTTATCATTTGTAAAAAATTTTACTCATTAAGTAAACAATTATTTCTTTATTTAAAATAAAAAAATTAAGCAAATTTATATAAAAGAAAATTAAGTCTGGATGATTCAGAAGGTAATACCGTAACTTCAACACAGCAGTCTCCCACATCTACATAATCGAAATCATTATTGGAAGGGAGCTACTCAGTTTATAGAAAACAAACGTATACCAATTAAAACACAAGTAATTAAAGACTTTAATATAGCAAAAACATAAGAAATGTCTGTTGATTTCTAGCCATTTAGTGTTTTGGGAAACCAAATCCCTTTGAACAGAACTTGATATCTTCATCCGAAAGAACAACCCTGAAGTACTGCAGATTGTCTCCCTATTTGCAAGTTGGGAATGCACTGAGGATGAGGTGGGAGCAGATATTTTGAATAACTGTTATCTTGATGATTCTTGGTTACTTCTGAATTTATTCAAATTAAGGCCTTCAGTTGTGATTTTATTGAGATAGTTTGTTTTCTTTAAACTCCCCAAACTCCCAAAGCTTCTTTCCTTTAATTTGGATTTATGTAGCTTTTCTGACTTGTAATGACTTCCAGAATGTTGTGTTGAAGTTATGATATTTCATTTCTAAATACTATATATTAAAAAAAAGTGTTTTCATATTAATTCATAAGAGTTTTTGAACATTCTACTTTTACCACATTCAAAGAATAACATTAATTCTTTTATGCTTCGAACTAAACATAATTAAAGGAACATAAACTATTCCATCGAGATGTAACAGTAAATCCTTAATTTTCATGTTAAGGTAATAAAGAGATGAGTTATCGCTTCGGTTTAAGACTTAGATACCTTTAATAAAACGTCATTGAAGCTGAATGAGAAATAGCTGTAAAAGAGGCTCATCATTAAAAATGTTTCTTGGCGATTTTCTCTTCATCTCCTTAAGTGAATCTTTATTGTGATGGATTTCAATTTAGAGAGATTTCACCATAGGTCTCCTTTTATATGTCAGGAAAAACACAAGGAATTTGGTAGTTTGCTTAACTTCGATAAAAACTTTTTTTTTTAAATTATGAATGAATTACAAATGATTCGTTACAGCTGTGAAATTAAATAAATATTGTAAGACGATCAGTGTAAAAAAAAAGCCCTTACAATTTTTTATTCTGTTAGGACTAATTTACAGATAAGTTACCGAAACTCAAAGGAATGACTAGGTTTAATTGGACAGTTACAGAAACAATTACAGAAACTGTAAAGAATTGACTGTTTTGATCACAGATAAAAATGCGAGTAGAGAAAATGATTAAAATTCCAAGTGATTTCAGTGAAATATTAATGGACTTGTATGCAACCTAGAAAATTTTAAATTGTGTGTAAGGAAACAAATATGTATAAAAAGAAATTTATCAAGTTTATAAATAAATTTTCTTTTTATAAATGTTGTTTTCTTAAACACAATTTTAAAGCAAAGGCTAAAATTTTTCTGCAGCAGCACTCCCCATTAATTTTAGCTACGTCCACAATGCAGCCATCAAAGTTAATTGAATTTTAGTGCACTTGAGCATTAATCTTTTATTTTCTACCAAATTGACATGACAACGTCGTTTGTTGGAGTTAAACGTTATATGGATCTGCAGAAAGATTAGATGAGTTTCATTTCGGTAGTTTCCCAAGATAATATCTCAGGCTATCAAGATATGCTCTTTGGTCTTCTGACCCCTAATTTACCAGTTTTGGTTTCAGTTTCACCACTGAAGACATTCACAAAGAAGAGTAGGAGTGAGAGGCAAGCAGTTCTACGGAAGTGATTTCACAGTTCGACTTCTATCAACTGATTGTGAACTGTTCTAATCACGCGGGCTAGAATAGTATCTCTAAAACGGGTAGAAGTGGTGTGCCTTCGCTCTAAGAAATGATTTTGTTGATAATAGTAATGGAATTCTGTAGAGTCTACAAAAGTCATTCTGTCCTTTGCTCTTTATTTCTTATAAAAAAATGATCTTTAGAAATTTAAAACAATTATTTATTTGTATTTATATTTATCGAACAGGTCTGGATGGTTTCCTAAAGAAACTTTCGATTTCTCTTTCAGTATATCACTGAGGGCGGTGTGCACAGAGGGTGTGCACATTGAGGGTTGAGAAATCTCCTAAGCATCAACTGACGACCCGTTAACCTTAATCAGTCTTCAAATAAAAATGTGTGTATATACCAAATACATTTTGACAAAACTTCACTAATGAGTTCTTGATTGCGTTTCGTTTCTAAAAGTGGCTGTGATTGGTTAAAACGTTTAACGTCATTTCCAGATGTTTGTTCGTAGCCGCAGCACGTTTCAAAATGGCAGCCTCCATGGAGAAGAAAAAAAACAAACACATGGACAGATTTTTTTTTAAGACACAAAATGTCAAAATTCAAAGGAATTAATTGTATGTAACATTAGTTTCGGAACTTTTAATAGAAAAAACTACATCTAATCTATCGTCAAAATCATTCGGAGCCGACATCAGCCATATTGAAAAAGGTGAACGTGACTGATGGAACAACGAATGAGTTGACGAAATTGGAGCTGCTCAAATTTGACGACTCATCAGTGATTTAACGACTGTTAAACCTAACGAATGTTGGTGAACGGAAACTGTCGGTTGAAGGGAGATTTGACAACCATCAAAGTTAACGAAAGCTTGGTGCACACCGCCCTAAATCACAAATGAAACAAAGGAGAAGTAATTACTTGTTGGTAATTGAAAAGTCTAGTGTTTTATTTTATACAGAAGTAGCTTCAATAAAATTTAAAATTGATTCAGGAAAAACGTAAATCGAAGATGAGCATCAAACGAAGTAGAATTAAGGAGAATAGAAAAGATTAAGTACGTTTTAAATTTATAATGTAATTAATTATAAAGTAAAATGTTTTTGAAAATTTTATTGTCAGTTTTAGGTGCTTCTACATAAGTTTAAATATAATATATAAATGTAACAATTAAAAACTGTAATTATCTTCGGCTCTTCTCAATTCCCTTAGTTTCTTTATATTTCCAGTTAAACTTGTTGAATTTTGATTTTAAAGTTATTTGCATTTTAATATTATTTTATTTTAATGTTATCTTATATCTTTTTTTAATTTATTTATTTTATTGTTTTGATATTTCTTAATAAATAACGATTGACAAATATCTAACTGCTTCGAATTCTTTATCGCGTCCAATCTGCTTATTTCTGGCGTCCAACTATTAATTTTCATACAGTTCTACTTGTTGTATTCTTATCTATCCATTGTTATAAGTTTCATTTCAGAGTAAACTATTTGATTTAGTATCTTCCCATTGAAACCTGGTGCTAACAAGTTAAACACAATGCATAAATTATAAGCACCAGGTTTAAATGGAATGAGCCTGAAAACATTGATTCAGTGTTGACCGGTTAATAGCGTTGCACTCATTTTAACTGTTTTTCTTGGCGGGCTCTCCAGTCTGGGAGAGAGATAGGAGGTTTGAGCAGTTTTTACAAATTTGGAATCAACGAATTCTACCCCCATTGCATTAATTAACACGTCAGTGTTGGCTTCCTTCGCAACTTGAATACAACGAACTTATCATCTATATCAGTATTACACTTCAAATATATTATACTTATTATTCTTTATTGCAGGACTAAGTCTTTTTTTTTTTCTCCTTGATTGCTTTTATTTCGTTTCCCTATTTATCTTGTTTTTCGTTACTCTTAATTAGATAATTCACATGTTCAGTTTTCCGAGTTTTGCTACCACAATAATTCGTACTGATGACAGTCTTGGCTGTTTCTGACAAGACAGCCTCCTTAGTATTTCTAATATCTAAACTTGAGTCTTTAGTAAGATATCCTTCTGCAAGTAATTCGATTAGCAATTGTTCGCCGAAAGCTATTAGAGTTTCTCAGGTGTTATTAGACCCGTTCTGCTTTGCCGTCACCCAAACATATTGTTCAGGCAGGACAGCTGTGGCACCTCATTAGAGGCTCAACTGTATTTGAAACATTACCATTTATATGTCGCAATTATCTGCCTAATTACTACCAACATTCTTTCGCGATATTTCATTTAATCTAATAAATATTTCATAATTTTTTATGGGTGAAAAATGTAAGAATTAATTCTAGATTTCATAAAAGTCAAAGCAAAAATTTTAATTATTAATTTTTTTAAAACTTTGTTTCACATTACAATTCTACAAGATGTACAGAAAAACTTCTAAAACAAATCTAATAAATAATTAATTAGTATATTCAAAGGATGTAGTGATCTGTTTTTTTCCAAAAAACAAAAAGATATTACAATATTAAGTTGCTTTTTAATTAGCTTTACACCCTTAAAAATTAAAATAAAATTGTACATCTTTTCTGTATATACATATATACAGGATGTATATACAGGATGTGTATATTTTATATATCATTTAACAGACTTCCTTTAAATGTTACGACTATTTAAATATTAATTTCAATTATCCTTCTCTATCAGGCCGTGCCGACCAGTATGACTGTTCGAATCCCGGTCGGGGCATGGATATTTCTTTCTTCTTCTGTCCGTTCCCGCCTATTCACCCTGGCAGATAGGGTTAAAATGCATCTCCCAATCCGCCATTGAAAGTCAGCTTGGGAGATTAGACTTCCATTCCCCAACCAAGACAGTGATGTTAATGTCTGGGGAGGTCTTCATACAGCAGTAGACTGATACAAAGGCTGATTAAAAAAAAAAAAAAATATCGGTATCATGTTTGCTAAATCGTAAAATTAAATACACGCCATCAAATTCATCCAACAGCAAACGTTAACATAATCTTTATTGATCATTTAGCAGTTTTATATGTTACTAAACAGGTATCGTCGCTTTGCTCCGGAACCCTTGCATGTATAGCATTAAAAAAAAAAACCTTTATTTATTTAGCAAATTAATCTGGAAAGCGGAGAATACACGACTTCCCAGCTCGTTGTGGGCTTCTCCGCTTAACTCAGGTGTATTGCGCGATGGCATTCACACGGGGGGGGGGGTTGCCGCAAAAACACTTCATTTTTTGCATGTATCTTCCAAACGCAGAAACATTTGTTAATGACCGATATACCGTTCGATAGAACTTTCAAATACCAACATTTTCTCAATATAATGTTCTCTTCCAACTTTTATACTTTTCGTTTAAATAGAGAAAAAGTCAAAATTTGACCCTTTAAAAGGCGCCATCTTGGAAACCAAAAACTTTTTTCGAAAGATTATTGTAACATTTTGTTTGTCTTAAAAAGCTCTGCGTTTTATCCGTTTACATGACCAATCTATCTCTTATAGTTTGGTCACAAAATTGGAAAAACATGAAGTCTTACGACAATGACAGACAGAATAACGCTTTTATATAATGGTGTACTATACACATCTCTCTGACGAGTACGAGTATTTCACTCTTAATTATTGTATCAGCAATTCGAAAGATGGAGAATCATGTTCATAATACTAGATAATGGATTTGGATTGAATCTCAAGTTAACATTGAATTAGAGAGAGAACATACCGATGTGAACGGTGAAAATTTTATGAGTATTGAAAGTTGTCAGTTATTTATTTGACAAACATTTTAGTTATGTAACTCACATTGTTCTTACTTGGCATGTTTATGAGAATACAATCATCAACTGCAAGGTTAATTTAGAAATTTCTATATATATTGTAACAAAAAAATGTGTTTAGTATATATTCATTCCTCATTTAGTATATTCTAAGTATTTAAATATTATCTTACAACTGGACATTTTCTAATTTTGTAAAGAAAAAAAATCACCATTTCATTATTTTAAGTGTTGAATTTTATTTTTTAGCCAAAAAAAATGAAGAAACTGAACCATCTTTAAGAGAAACTATAAAAAATATTCCATGCTAATTGACAAAATAAAAAAAAAAAAAGCACGAATCTCACTTTAATTGATATTCACACTATTTACTACAACTTTTTGAGTTTTGTTTAAGACAGAATACCGTAGCAGGCAAAACAATAATAATAATAATATAAGCTGAAATATCAATAATAGAATAACGTTCAAAGATATAAGAATTTCTTTTAAAAAAAAAATTCTTATTGAGTTTTTAATGTAGTCGTGAATTCCTTTCTCCTTTTTATTTTATTTTAAATTAAAATCCATCTAGGTTTGTTAAGATTTTTAATCGAATAAATGAATTTTCCTTTGGTTGCTAAGCTTCAGAAACTTTCAAGTTTAGCAAGGTTTCGTAAGCTGAGATTTAATAAACAATTTGAGACGCCGCGACAGCTAACAGAATCTCGGGTTGGAATTAAATATTTAATTCCTGGCTATATTAGCTCTTAATGAATAAAAAGTCTTCGTTTGACATAATTGCTTTCGGCTGATTGATGGAATATCAGTACTAAGTGAATCACGTTTGATCGGGAAGAAGTTATTTCGAAGCCAATCGATAATGATTCACACACATACTATGGATACAATAGTTCAAAATTTACTTTTAATAATATTTACATTTAAAGAAAATATAGAAATCTCAAATTCCATTTTTTATCGGAAACTGAATTTCGTTACTTTGCTCATAAAAATGTAAAATAATAAATTAACTTGTGAACAAAGGAGATGCAAATCATTTTGATATTTTTTCTATTATATTTGTAACTATATTTAACTACCGTTTCTATTGATACTCTATTTTCACTATAGATAGAGTATTAAGAGGAAGAACGGAGGGATATTGTAAAATAGAGAGATATTGTAAAATGGAGGGATATTGTACAATTCCTATTCCAAACTGTAAGAAGTGTTACTGAATTTTGGGGAATAAAATGCAAAACAGAACATGACAATATTCTGAAGATAGGTATTTTAAAGGTACTGTACAGTGGAACCCCGCCATTCGTCCACCTCGCTACTCATACAACTCGTTATTCGTCCAACTTTTTCAAGTAAAATTGAACTCGCCATTCGTACGCTTGCTCGCGATTCGGACAGCGGGACCTCGTTACTTGGCGCGCCACGCGGTCGCTTCGGTTCAGTCTCGTGCTAGCTTCCGTACGCTACGCATCATCCACGCAAGCTTCATGAAACTTTGTGCTATTTTATGTTATTTTTTGTTATTTTTATTAAAAATAGTGCAGCCACGGGTCCAAAAAAGATTACTGATCCAACCAAGCCTAAAAGGAAAGCAGTGAGAACGACAATTGAATTGAAAAAAGAACTCGTTGCGAAGTTTGAAAGTGGAACTCGTGTCTCTGACCTGGCAACTCAGTATAGCATGGCGAAATCAACCATATCGTCTATACTGAAAAAAAAGGCATAATAAGAGAGCAGGCCCGGATTTCCGCCTAGGCCTAGAAGACCCGGGCCTAGGGGCCCCACCGTATTGAATTTTTTTTGGTTGTTGAATTGGAGATTTCGTTTCTTTTTTTTTTTGGTTGTTGAATTGGAGATTTCGTTTCTTTTTTTTTTTGGTTGTAGATTTTCGGGATGGGGGGGGGGCAAATATCAAGTGTCTAGGGGCCCTGGGTGTTTCAGTCCGGGGCTGGGGGGGGGGGGCAATGTAAGTGGGGCCTAGGGGCTCTGGGTCTTTAAATCCGATCCTGTAAGAGAGGCCTACATATTTATTGTTTTCATAGTTTTTATGTATTTTACGCTTAAAATATTATTACAAAGGTTTAAATAAGCAATCATCTCTGGGTTCTGGAACGGATTAATCCAATTTACATTATATCGTATGTGAAAAAATGATTCGCCATTCGAACTGCCTCCTGGAACGGATTGTGTACGAATAGCGGGGTTCCACTGTATAAGGAAGTTAGCATTTTCCCACCCACCTTTATCATTATCCCTAGCTTAATATTAATCAATGAAATTTGTTTTGATGGTATAAGTTTTATCTTTTATAAACTTTTAAATAAATAATTTAATAATCTTTACAGTAATTCATTCTGTGAGTAAAAAATCGATTCCATGAATGAAGCGTCCAATTTCAATGAAACTTCGTAAGGCCGTTCGGCTGAAGAGAAATGGAATTGATTCACATTTCATTGTACAAAAAAAGCAGATCTTTATTGAACAATCACAGCATATTTAATACATTGTTAGTACTGTGTTTAGCCAATGCCAATAATACGGCGTGGTGTAATGTGAAACAAAGTCCTAATGCTGTCTTGTGTCAGATCATGCCCAGCTTGCTGCCACTGCCGGATGTTCGATGATAGATACAGTCGATGAAGAAACGGTCTGGGGACCTGGCTGACCGAGGAAGGATTTCAATTGCTTGGAGACACTGCTGGATAATGCATGTGTAGTGTGTGGACGTGTATTATTCTGTTGCAAAATTTCTCCAGGCAAGCGTTTCAGAAGGGCAAAATGACGGGTTGCATGATCTTCTGCACGAATTGCTGTGCGTTTAAAGTTCCTCGAATCACTAATAGAGGGGATCTGCTGTCGTAAGAAATGACTTCCCCCGCCGTTGCACTAGCTGTAATGGATGTGTGCTTCTCGACAGTATTACAGTATTTGAGCTGTTCGGTTCTCCTCCATATTCGGATGCGATGATTATCTGTTGCAAAACAGAATTAAGACTCATCACTAAAGCACTCGAAAGCAACCATGCAGTCCTACATATATTACTTACAAATTAAAAATACCACTATTTGTTTAAAAGACAATAAATAATATATTGATTCTATTATTGAAAAT
>JAFIDM010012231.1:116076109-116111453 GCA_023159025.1 Thereuonema tuberculata | reverse complement strand
TAGCTCTGGACAAAATGTAATTGACACGTTTAATTAACATCATATAATTAATGGATATAATATATACATGGATATATATAATACAGCCAATGATTTTGGATGAGAAAACGACCTGGGGCAGTATTATCTACTAAACAAGTGTAGCAGACCAGATGCTTAAAATATAAAGAATATTGACTTGAAATAGAATTTCAGATAGAAAAAAAAACAAAAACAAATACGAATTAAATTTCAACATTGACTTGTTGCAGTTGCTTTACTGATTCTGTTACATCTGTTCAAAATTCAACCTATAGATTTTAGTACGGACTTTCCTGTTCAGAATACTGTAACTCAAAAGGGATTCATGTGTAATTGGAAACGATTCCATCGATTTCTATAGTGAATTAATAGTTCTAACGTTATTTGTTACATGTTAGCCCTATTGGGACAGATATAGCTTGAAAAGAGGAATAAAATTATATAACTAACTCAGAATCGAATTCTAATGCACTTTTCGAAACAATACGATCGATTTATTCGATATACTGTAACAGTTTCAAGTTAAAGGTAAAGTTGGACTGATTATTTATTTCGCTGGCAGTCTGTATTATTTCTGACTGGAAAATTAAAGATAGCGTATGCTATCTTTAGTTAAATTTAAATTTTTTAAAACTATGATATTTCATTTTTATTAAAAAATGAAATAGCAACATTTTAAAATGCCTTTTTATTTATTTATTTTTTAATAAGGAAATTAATATGTTACGAGGGTCAATCAGGAAAAAAAGTTTACAACGGCTGGAAATTTAATTTATGAGTTTACTATAATATAGGCGGTTGCTGAAATATCCGATAAAGGGCTGTACTGCTCAGTGCTATGTGATCTTTCTCGTATGTGTCATTGGAGGAGCGCGTTATCATTTCAAAATAGCGATCGCTTGGATAACTGGTTTCCTATTGAAACCTTAAAGAAATTGAGCAACAATGTTAGGAAGAAACGCCCTTTTATTCTGAACTATGATATGATCCTCCTCCATGACAATGCCCGACCACATGTTCCACGGAACACACAGAACTTGCTGCACGATTTCCACTGCGAAATTTTAGGACATTCGCCATACAGTCCGAATTTGACTCCCCATGATTTTCATCTGTCATTTTAAAAGAGTATATGTCAAATCGATGCACTGAAGAAGTCCAATGTGATGAAAAAAAAGTGCTACATCAGGTGGGCCCTGACTTCTATAAGGCTGGGATGGACAAATTGATCAAATGTTGTGATCAATGCCTCCGTCGCCAAGATGACTTTCTAGAAAATCTGTGCTACTTTAAGGTTAAGATAACTCAACTTTAAGGTTAAGAGTGATTTCTGCGATCAAATTTTTCTTTACGTAATGTAGAAATTATTCCAAAAACATCCAAATTTCGTCATATTCACCTCGGCCACTTCCAGTTAAAAATGTATTAATATTTTGGCTTTTTCTGGACAAATAGAATTAAATATAAACAGTAGCAGAAATCTTGTGATGCAAAGCACAAATTTTTATTGGTATATTCGCTCAAAAATATTGTCTGTATATGAAAAGAAATTTTTTTCTCAGGGTACTTGTATCCAGGTGTAATAGTTAAGAATTTTGGAATTCTTTGGAATAATTGTACATTTCCTATCCTGTTTTGTTTCGTTTATTTTATATATGAAATCGATTATGAATGGATAATATATGTAATAATAATATAATATATCGATAATATATGTAACTGTGATAATATAGAAATAATAAATAAGTATAAATATCTAGGTCTATATATAAATAACAAATATACATGGCGTACTCATTATATTCATATATTAAAAAGACTAAATTACTTATTATATATGTTTTATCATATCAAAGATATCTTTCCAATAAAAACAAAAATTATATTATACAAATCATATATTGACTCAATAATAAATTATGGTATTGATAATTGGAAATAAAAATGAAATGAAAAATATTAACAGAATCTTAAAAAAAAACAATAAATTTAATTTTTCCTAACTTTAATAAACTGCAAATTGAACAACAAAATCAAATTTTAGTAAATAATAAAATATTATTTCCTCAACAAAGAGTTATATTTAATTTAATTATACAAAATTAATATAAAATATGTTATAACATGCAGGAAGATAATACCCATGCAACAAGAAGAAATAGACTATATACAAAACAAGTCTTTGATAATCCAAAAAATAACTTCGGACTAAGAATTAAAAACAGACTAATTGATAAAATATTTGATCAATTTTCAACAGAAATGAAAAAAATTGAAAAGATATCTATCTTAAAAAAAATAATATATAGAGATATAATATCTGGGAAAATCATACGGGTCGACATTTTTTTTTTATTTGTACAATTAATTGAATATTATGTTTACATTAAAAGTATATAGCACCATTTTTGTATATAATACCATTATAACTCTCAGCACCTACAATACAGGCTAATAACCTAGTAGGACTGAAATGTAATATTTAATGATGAATAAAATAAAAAAAAAATGAATATGTGAAGGAGTTTTGTTAAAAATAGCCAGTTTTGAAGCCAATCTTGCATTTGTATCCATTCATTCTTTTCAATCAAACATAGTTTCTGCGAAAATTAAAATTGGAAATTCTTTGTGATACTGTTTAAGTCTCGCATGTTTTGTAGAATGGAAAGCAATAGAATATTTTATAAAGAAAGTATATTGCTGTTGTTATTGCTTATTATTATTAAAAAATAAGTTTTATATTTGTTATTTTTCGTTTTAATCAGTAATAACTACTGATGAAGTTAATGGACGCTTCTTTTATTTTATCTTTCGTTTTTGTTCTTTGCCAACAAATCTTCTTTTGGATGTTGTGTTATCACTAAAACTCGTTTTGTTTCGTTGCATTCCGTTTACTTCACTTTTTCTCGATCTCAGATACATAAGCTAACGACCTAAATGAGGGAGTTATTAAGGGGATTAAATGCATTAAGAGGTTCCGTAGAGAATGCGATTAAAGGGATTTCCGTTATCAAATTAAGAAGAGAAGTCATTCTCCGCAGGTGTTAGCTAAGTTTCGAGTAATAATAATGGGCGTTAATTCAATAAGAGTAATGTGTTTCCCAGTAATCAAATAAACGGAGCAACGAATTGTGGGAAAGAGCGCTCTCGAAAAATACTAAACTTTTAATGATATTGGTTGCTTGGTTTCGCAATATCGACATTTGTTGAGAAAATGATTAATCCAATCAACAGAGGGTTATTTGACTTGTAAATATCCACAGCGATAATTCATAGAAATCAATTATAGAAAAGGTCTGTCCGCCAAATCAACACAGCAAGTACCTAATTGGAGATAGAAGGGATGACGAATTGCGAAGGAATTTCATCGAAATTGATTAGGAATTTTATTTTAAGAAGTTCGTGCAGATTAGAAAATTGTCGAGTCCCTTCCTTCATTGTGTTTTTTTTTGCAGTTTATTCCAGATCACTTCCTGCATGAATTTATATCAATAACAATGCAAAGTAAAAAATAACCTAAATCTTATCAGAAATTTTTGAAATATTTAATATTTGAAATGGATTTGAAATATTTAGCTAATTTTGCAGCGAGATTCACGTAATGTATCACATATTATAATTCTATAACTAATTCTAATTCAATAAGGATAATAAGAGTAGAAATCCTAAATGTTGGTATGTAAATTTAATTAAGTGAATTTTCTTTTGGTAACTTGGATAAAAAAGATTTTTGGAACATGATACATACCAAATATGTTTCAAGATTGTATGAAAAGTTTGATCCAGATATTACATTGCAGGACTGCAAAAGACCCTCTAAAATAATTGAAGAAAGTATTACCAAGGTTATCTTACAAGATTTATAGCAATAACCAATAAAAGCCTTTGAAACTTTGCTACTCTGATCGCTTGTACAAAAATCCTCAAAATTGTCAAGTTGAAATTGTAAGTCTTAGTTGAACATAAGACAGTCATGATTATTATGTTAAAATTAGCAAGGTATGGCTACTTCTTGTCACCCATAGGGATCCACGGTGCCCCTCAACACACCGCCAATTGTGTTAAAAGGTACTCAAAGATACTCAAAGGCAATCATTTCACTGATGACCTCGTCATCAGCTGGCACTTCAGTACTGCGTGGCTTTTTTTGCTCGGATTTTTGGCTGTGGAAGAGTGCCACTCTTAAAGATCTGGTTTATCCTGACAACGCAGCAATCTTGGCGGATCTTAAAAGCAAGCTTATCACGTAATATGCTCAACATTTCCAGGAACACCTTGTGTTCAACTGTTGAACATGCGATTCTGAGATTTTAGATGGTAGCAGATAATGGTGATCTGCAAATTGAACATGTTGTGACGTGACTATACCCGTATCAGCTCTGTACTAAAGTGTCATGGTCAGCATACACGCCTACAAACGTCCTCTGGTGATGATTTTTAGAACTAATTTTATTTTTACAATGAATATTGTACCCATGGCGTCATTTGGATGTATTGCAAATTTGATGTCATTCCGATAAGTAGTTTTTGCTGTAGAGTGCGTAGAATAGGTGAACTTTAATTACAGACCCCCTATTATATATGTATATCATTTTTCATTCCCTATTTGAATTTAAGTTGAAACGCTTTATTGTCAATTTTAGCAATAAAGAAAACGAAGTCATCTTTTTTTTTAACGCATCTCCCTGTTTGCTCTACAAATCTATCTTAATTTTCAATATCACTAGATTCTATCTTATCTTATTTCTCCCCCGCAGGCACTCAAGTATCGTCCGCTCGATGTATGGAGAAAGAAGCCGGTCTCGTCGAAGATAAATATTGCAATTCCACAGACAAACCTCCCGATGTGACAAGAGTCTGTAACAAACATCAGTGCCCAGCAAGGTAGCAATCTTAATTCTTTGTTTTTATAGGTTAAAAGACATTTTAAAATACATTTTGCGTTTTTTTTAGTCATCTAATATATTTCCAATCGATTCTTGTTAAAAAAAAATGTAGTAAGGGCGAACAGAAGATGTATCTTGGAACGAAATTACGCATTCCTTCAGAAATTTCATTCTCTCTTACACTACTGATTTGTAAACATTCTGTAATTTTCAAATATAAAGCAACAACTAAAGAATGTCAAAAGTTGAGTAATCAACTTTAATAATGAATACTTTTAGATTTTAAAATAATATTAGCAGATATTAATGTTATGTCTAATGCACAGATTAGTCATGAAAATAGAGAAATTCATTTACATTACTGATTGAGAATTACAAATATAGATTCTGATGAATTTCCTTATTTGAAGAAAACTAATACCAACAGTTTTAAATTAAAATAAAACAGTTAGGCAATAATGCATATTTTTTTTTTAAAAAATGAGAAAGTTTCAATGACTCTATTGATAATCATCGAAACATTTCAGACTCTGTAATAGTAATAGACCGCAGAGTTTTAGTATCGTAATCAGTTATTTTTTAATAGAATTTAATAAATTATCGCTCACAAAAGCTGACAAAACTTTGTTTTAGAAATTAAAAAGATTTTAAAATGATAAATTTCGTTTAGAACTTTTAAATTTTAAAGGTTGGCCCAACTATTTCCTGTTTTTATCTCTCATTGATAGTTGATTTTTCTGTCAGAACCTAAGATTTAAATTATCTTTTAAGTATTCTAAATAAGTAATTCTCTAGATACCATTGCAAATATTTTTATCTCAAATAAATAGTTTTAGAATTAATTTGAAATGTTTTCATGTTTAGAATTAAAAATGTATATAGGAAGGAAATTGTCTGAAAAATAAATTAAGAGAAAAGACAATTTCCGTAACAAATGCTTTTTTTTTGTAATTCTTGGATATTTAATTACGATTCAAATATCTTCGGATTATGATGTCTACTTTTATAATAACTTTGGTTTTCCCAAGAGAAGTCTGTGAATATGAGAAGTCTTCGCTTCTTCGACTCTTGCTCAAATTAAAAATATATTAAAATTTAAATTCTAAAAATGCAATATTGAAATTCATTTGTAACAGTAGGAAATTTATCCACAAAAGCAAATACATCAAGTAAACTAAAATCTAAAACTTAAAAATTTAAACTAAAAATAAAGTACAGTTTAAATTCCAAAAATGTACACGCATTAGATTATTGAAATCCATTTGTAACAGTTGGAAATTTGTTGCCTGGCAACGCGAATATGAATTTCCTTTGTTGAGGACAGGGTTGACCAAACAACAATGCTCCTAGCAACGCGCATGCGAAATTGCATGGTTGTGGACAGCGTCGACCATGCTACAATAATCCTGCTGCCAGGCAAGGCGCGTGCGAATTGTTGCGAAATTCAATTGTTGGCGGGCGTATCCACGCAGGCAGGCACACGCACAATGTTTTTAATAATACAGATTTCAAAGTTAAAATACAGTAATATATAGTAAATTCTTTCGTTCGTTTTTTTTTTATTTCAAGAAAGTTAAAAAAGTAAGAAAAATAAACTTCAAAATAAAAATAGAATAAAATAACTGTTCCACTGCAAATAAAAAGAAAGAAAAGAAATCTCAATGTTTCCGAGTTTATTTACTAGATAAAGTAAATAAAATAGGTTTAATAATATAACGAACGAAACTACTAACACTAAATGGTACCAAACAAAAATTTTGGATTCTTTTTGTTTCAGGAATATGCATTGAATGAATGCTGAATTTATTTGTTTCTTAGACATTCCTTTTAAGCATACAGTTGCCAATAAAATACGTTTATTTGAAATACAGGGTGGTGCTCCTAAAACCGGCCTCAAAAGATTTCCAAGTATATTTTGGTTCTGAAAATGGACACTATTTAACACTATCGCTCCTGTTCATGTTGTCTGTACATTATTAAAAATGACGGTTAGGCCCAACACAAGACTAACAAAACAAACAAATGCCTTTTCGATTCATTCTTATGAGGGGGACTAGAGTACAACTGTTTCACAATTCTACTTGATCATCAGCTCTAGCCAGCCCCCTCGATAAAAATGAATCGGAGAGGCAAAGCTAAGGCATTACTACTACTTATGGAATTGAATACGCCATTAATCACACGCAGGCCGAAGAACACTCATCAGCGCATGCGCGACTGTGGCGAACAATGTGGAGCCGATATTCTCACATGCGCATGATCATTAGCGTTGAATACTGTCTATAGCGAACGTATAACATATACCTTGAAACCTATTGGGGCCTGTTTTATGTGCGCCACCCTGTAATTATGAAATCTTTAGTAGCAATTACGAAACGTTAACTTAGCTAAAGATGGGTCCCATAGCCCAGTGATTTAAGCGCTGGAGTGCGGACTGGAGGAGCCCGGGTTCAATTTCCGGCTTTGTTTTAGATTTTTCCACGTTGTTTGTCCACTAGATGGATCCTAGAGATTATTCCAGCTCTTCATCAAATGAGTAACTGGTTTCTTACTCGGGGATTAAAGGTGGGCGGGACTGACCATCCGACCACAGCGTTGGTCAAGAATTGCTGGGAGCCTAAACTTCCCACGTTCCCAAGAACCTGCATGGCCTATAGTAGAACCATTTCACCTAACTAAGCTAAAATAACGAAATTTTCAAAGGTAAAAAATAAGAAATAAACCAAACCTCTCTTTAAAGGTTGAAATATTATCTTAATATTATTATATTAAGATATTATTATATTATTATTATCTTGTTCTGCATACAAATAAATTAAACCTAAATAAATGAGACTTTCTTATTTTACAAAAGTTATATCTACACCAAAGGTATTATTAACTTACTTTTCGTACTCATAGTACTTTTATACTAACTCAAAAATATATTAAATTTTCTCACCATATAATAAATAGCATTTATTGTAATAATTTTATTTTGTTATAAATATATTCAAAATATTTACAACTATTCTCCTGAAATAAAAGGAATCTAAAATTTTTGTTTGATGTCATTAACTTTAGTAGTTTCGTTCGTTGGAAATGGAAAGCTGATTGACAATTCCTAAATAAATAAACAAACCAATGTCAGTTGCTTGTTATATTTGGAAGCAAATTGAACTCAGAATCATTCAGGGTTCTTTTTTTCTTTTTTTTTTTCTTGTTTTATTTCTGTTAGCAGTTCTTGTAAGGCTGTCTCCAAATTTATCGTACTTTCCGTAATGTACTATTATTTGATAGTTTTGTGCTCGTGAGAGTGCTTTTAGAATCAAGCTATTTGTTAAACATCTTAAAATATCTTATATTTATCAATTTTATAGCGTTTGCTTTTGTTCTCTGATTCTCCGACTTCAATCTTTTCTGACCATTTGGCTGCTGACAACAGCAATCTTACTTCTTGCGCTGCTTCCCTGACGAGAATAAAGGCGTGCGGATTTATGCTGTTATACCCATCCTTTATTTGGGCCTTTATACAAAGCACCCTTAAAACAGATGTATAGAAACCAAAATATTAATGTTCATAAGACATTACTTGATTAAAATCTAAAAAAACTGTATTTATTACACATTACCTCACTATTGTTTAAATTATAATGTAAAGCACGTAATATCTAAGCATACATAATACATTCAGGCCCAAATACTTTAATGACAGACTACAGAGTTACTTGAAAAATGATCAACGTTTATTCAGGGAACCTCAACATGTTCATCGATGGGATTTTTTTTTGCAAGGCTATTGACACAGGCCAATGAGTGACAACATTTTTTGATCGAAAACAAAACAAAATATTTTATCTTATTATATCGTCTACAGACCTGTAGCTCTTTCTCTATAGCAGTCAAAGAAAGAAAACAAACTTACTTTAGTAATACTCGTGTCTTGAAGATATAATCGATAATGATAATGATGCCAGGAAGGAGAATGTAGCGAATAATTACGTGTAAGTTAGTTTACACCTTTAAATTTGTAAAACAAAAAACTTGAAATAGCGTGCCTTTTTCAGTCAAATTTATGTATTCGCCAAATGCAAGAATATAAATTTTATTATTTTAGACAGTATTGTCTCGACCTAGAGCACAGTGGTTTTTCGAATCTTTCAACCTTAGTAAATAATTTAAGGAAATATTTTATCAAACTTAAAAGATTAGCTTAAATTCTCTGGTGGCTTTGAAGGGGTCGGTGGATCTCTCTCTGAACGTTATCAATTTGGATGATTTTTTTTTTCTTAGATCGTAACTTTGGAGGCACCATAATTCATAAAAGTTCACCATATTTGATTAATAATCTTTCTAATTTACAGCGCTCTTTCTTGATTTATTCGAAAAACGAATTAGCAGGTGCAGCCAACACTGTTGTAGCAATCGATAAAGCTGATGTGTTTCCATAGCAATCCTCTCAGATTTTTGTCCAAAGGTTTCCGAGAAAAACTGTGACTTCGGAAACTGCATTATAAACATTGAATTGTAGATTAAAATATTTTTTCAATCAATGGTTGAGAAAACAACAGAAAATTTCTACGTATTTCTGTGTAGGATATAAAATTGCATTTATCGCGCTTCTATGGTTACATATTTGAGCATCCGAAATGGAGCATTTGTGAGAATGATTGTAACCAAAACCGAAGCCAGGACCGAGAAACGCAATCGCCTAGGAAATGTAAATATATTAATATCTGTTAAATTTTACACTTTACAGCCGTAGTTCAAATATCAGATGAATCCATTCCCCAGACACATCTATTTAATGCATCATGTTGTAAGCGATAGTGTTCGTTTTTGTTAGAGGGAAGAAGAACGAATTTTCTAACTTTCGTCAAAGATGCAACAACTCCTTATCTCGGTAATAAAGAGAGACATTTAAAAAAAATCATCTTCACAACAATAAAAATAATCTAAACACATTAAAAAAAAAACCCCGGATACGTTAAAATAAAAGCTAACAAATAATTGTAAAAGTTATGAATGTTATGACTAAAGTTGGCAAGCAAAGTTATTTTTTATAAAAACAACACTTAAAATTTCGGAAGTTTAGTCAAAAGTACTCGTACGAATCATTCCTTCCCTCATATGTCATGATTGTTTCCGTATCAACAATCATGGTTGCTGTTCTTGGTTGAACAGCTCAACTTGGGACCATCGATATAGCATACAGGAAGAAAGGAACAAACAGCCAAGTCTGAAGTATCAATACCGACCGATTGCCATTTTCATTACTACTAAATTATTCATTGGAAATAGGAAATAATTCATTGGAATCAATTACGGTGAACGTGGAGGCCATAGTACTGGTCCACTTCTGCCAATCCACCTTGCCCCAAATTTTCTATTAAGACTGACGCGGACAGTGAGTGAAAAGTGTGCTCGTCTACTGTCATGTCGAAACTACATCTGTTGACGAATTGCTAATGATGTGTTGTCCACAACTCTTGCTATGTTTCATTGAGGAATATTTTATAAATATCATTGGCGAGTCTTGTTGGCAAAAGGTATGTCCCAATCAATAAATCGCCCATAATGCCAGTTCATACGTTAATAGATAACCTGTGCTGGAATGACCTGGAGAGAGTGGCATGGGGGTCGTAGACATCTATAGACATAATCATCAATGGACACAAAGGCTCTTCTAAATAGCGTTCTAGATACCAACGACAGAATTACCTCATGGTGCAAACTCAATTGGACCGAATGCTTGAATTCCATCACGATAATAGGCGTAGATCTCCTCATCATTTAGAACCTGCCAGATGCTCACGTGATTTTTGCCCTTGGCATGTGCAATGGCTCGGGTATTCGTATCTGGGTTCTCTTCAATGTGCTGAAGCACTCCTCTTCAAATCCTGCGTTACGAAGGTTCCTATCAACCACGCAGTTGATCCTGTTAACTGTGAAGGTACCTATTTCCCTTTGCCGCTGAACAACTCTGCCAAAAATGGAGTTCGACGATTTAGAAACGCTCTTCATAAAGCCGACAATCTGCTCTATCATTACATTAAGCTTTGCATTATGAGCCTGACATAACGCTTACAGATTTCACGTGATCAGTATGTGTCGTGCTACTGACAGCAATGATTTACGGAACAGTCTACTGCCGGCATTAATTAAAAATGCCAAACCCTCCAAAATATTGGAGTGAATACAACATGGCGCGTAAAAGTAAATAGGTGCATTAATGGACCCATCTTCCTTATCAAAAAGTGTTCCATGTTAACAATCCTATACTCCCTAGAAGTTTGTTCCATGTATTCATTTAACAATAAATAGCAGCAATCTAATTTAAATTACCGTGAAAACTCGATTAACCGTCACTCTTTTAACCATCACTCTCTGTTATCCGTTATCGTTCGCAAAACCTACTTCTCCGTAAAATACGGGACATTGCCCGAAAAAAGCTCGAGCCTCGAAGAAACAGAAGAAGATGATTGATTACAGCTTTAACATATGAACCCTATTATCTATTGTCCTCAAAATGAAAGTTGACCGGCGGAAGTTTGAACTGCGCAGCCCTTCCGGTAGCTGATCAATTGTTTTCCTGTCACAATGGACGACAGAGTCTGTTTTCACTGAGAAAGACATGTTGATAACACCAAATTAAAACTTCTCTCGACTATTTAGCGTTATTTCAATACCAGTTGCTAATAATAAGTATTTATATAAATAAATAAATATATATTATTTATAAATACAATGCTCTTTTGCAAAGTAAAAAGCCTTTACCGTAATGGCGGCGTCCTGTCATAACATCAGACGGAAGTGCCTGACCAGACTAATCGATGATACATGCGCAGATCTCACAAAAACAGGGCGGCCATCTCTCATTGGGAGGACAATAGTACTGTTTTATGTTTCTGTTATTATTATTTGTTTGGTGTTTGACGATATCTATTTGTTATTGATAGATTTTTCTTTGTAATAATTTATTGTTTGCCTTTCGTCCCCAACCAGCATTGAAATTTCGTAACTGTACATGTTTATTGCGAAATTTCTGTTATCCGCCTATTCGGTTAAGCGTCACAGTCCCGGTCCCGACGGTGACGGTTAACGAATTTTCCAGTTTCGTTTTGTTTTTGTTTTTTGTTTTTTGCCTTTTTTTTTGTTCTTTTTTTTTTTCCTCGTTAATTCGTAAAAAATTGAATGTAAGGGTGTAAGGGTGAATGCAAGGCGTAAAAAGTTTGAGAAGTACTGCTGTAAAGCATTTGTTGTTGATAGTGACACTATTATTACATGGTATTGATTAGACCATTTGCTTATTTGATTTCGACTATCAAAAAAAATATTTCAAATAGGGAATTTAATCAAGATATAAAATAAGTTCAAACTTCAGTGAAAAAATGTATTCAGAAATAAGAAGCACTGACATCAAAAAGGGGATATGTCGTCATTTCTGATAAATATAAATTATCACTGACGTCCACCGTTGAAAACAGAAATGGGACATACAACGTAATTTTAGACATAATAAATCATAGGATGAAGATTTCGTTTCCTGAGAAAAAAAGGAACTTGACGTCTCACTAGTCCCCTTCTAGCACGAATTTATTTCCTCGATTGAGTTAATCAAATGGAGACAACACATAGTTTATACTCCTACGTAATGGTTGATATACTGAAAAAAATATCGACGGCATCTACAAGAAACTACTTTCGCGATTACCAAAATCATGTTGATCCATTTTTTTCAAAAAATCAACCGCTACAGAAGTTAATAAGTGGGCTATCAGTTCATATAAAATATTTGAATTCAACAATCATCCAAGATGTGTTCGAGTTTCATCTTAATTTTCCTCTGGTAAAGACATCTATGCTTCCATCATCATTGTTAAATGTGCCTCATGTCTATTCTGACATGAAAGCATGAAACCAGTAAAGCCCAAGATGTAGCAAAAATGTTGGATATCATACCTTTGATGAAGTATCGACACTACTTCAATGGTATTGTGAACAGGTTTGGTAAAATGGCATCTGGTGCACAGACATAGTTGATTCAAATAGTGAAATCTGGGACAGTGACCAGGAATAGCAATATGTATTCAATGTGAAAATTAAAATGTAACAGCAAATAACATAAGATACCTCCACTGAAGTTTTCATTTATATTCCTAAATACTTATATCATAAATATATTGGTTATAACAGCATTAAATAATGTTTTGTACAAAATTATAGTGTTAAATAGCGTTTTTAATCAGGTTGAGATCTAAAAAGGGATATGTCAAGCATTTTCATATTTATTTTTTTTTAATTTCATCATAAAAATAGCACTGCCCATTGTTTTGTTGGGTAATTCCAGTTGCAGTGCTCTTTTAATAAAAAAAAATCCTGTGCAGAAATAGCAATTATTAACTTCACCAGATTTCTTTTTTTGTGTGTGTGTTTTCAAATTTGCATATGTCACTGTAAAATAATGACTTAATCTTTATTGATTTTTATTTTTTGTTAGTTAACTTAATTAATTAATTAAACATTAGTTTGAGAAACAATAGTAGTTGAAGTAAAATATTCTATTTTAGAAAATTTTTAAGACACAAAAAGACACAAAATTCTACTTAACTATGTCGTGATTAATTTGTTATTGCCAATAAGCTTGATTAATTAGTTACGATTAATTCATTTATGAATAAAATTAGTAATGGCTTTTCTAAAATGATAACTGAGCAGTTTAATTAATATATAATAAATGGTAATGCGTTTTAATATTAATTAATTTTCTAGTACGTATTCATTAAATTTGCAATTGAATATTAATCATTTTAATGAGACCATTTTTTTATTTTTTTTATTTGAGATAATGGAAAATAGAATTTGCCACGAGCCAAGTTCACAAATAAATTTAGCTTCATTAAAACTTATTTGGGTCTTACTTTTTTCGACGTGAATTACTGGAGCATTCTCCGGCAGACAGCATTTATTAATTTCCTAATCTCCTTCGCTCTCCTTCTCTTTACTCTCCGCTTTCATTATCGACTAATTGGATAGGATTCCGAAGGTTTATTATCCCATTTTTGTGCTGTTTTGTAGGTGGTGGGCGGGACCATGGCAACACTGCTCCATCACTTGCGGGAACAAAGGAGTGCGCAGGCGCACGGTCATCTGCATCCGGTCCTTTGGAGCCGACGAACAGATAGCGCTACTCGACCAGGACTGCGACGGTCAGCGGAAGCCAAACGAAGTGGAACCGTGTCAGCATCGGCAGCCCTGCCCTGGAGACATTTACTGGCAGACAGGATCTTGGTCAGATGTGCGTAATCCCAACATTAATAAAAATTCATGTCTTTTTTTCTTTTTTTGGGGGGGGTAGAATAAAAACAAAACAAAACAATAAAGCCTATAATAACTTACGAGTCGACCGTTTTACAGGGCGCTTCAGAAGTCTTCTCGTAGTTAGAAGTAACTTATAGTTTTGTTAATTACAAAATTTGCTGCAAACTACGTAAACTACGATAACTTAAAGGAAAGAATCTTAAAAGTTGAATCAGTTGAATCTTAAAAGTTAAAAAACAGCGGCCAAGTTATGCAGGACTTGTCACAGCTTCTTAACTGATAAGTAAGAATTAAGCTGCTTATTTTTATGTAATTTACGTAATTAAGTTTGATTCAAAAGACATAGATACCGCTACTAATTTAAATTTACCAAATAACGATCCCTGCATAAAACAATTTCTCTCACTAAATTTTCTATACATTTTAGAGAAAGGCCAACAATGGATTTCAGACAAATATTCCATATTATTCATTATACAATAAATACAATTTAAAGTTTATTAAAATAATTACAGAGCATATACCTCTCATAACTTTTTTTAATTTTTATAGTGTTCGAATACTTTTCATCGTGGAGTGTAAGTAACCAAAGTGCTACGACTGAACATCCTTACAGCTGAAAGAATAAATAATGAATATTTCGGTAAAATAATTTGGTAGCATTTGTGCATCTGTCTTGATACTCTTTTTCAAAAAGAGTATGTTTTCAAAAAAACTTCATTTACTTTCTCAAAACATTGGAATTTTCAAGGTCTATTTAAACACGATGGTAAATACTACAAAACTTGATAAGATATGTTAGTATTTTAAGGACATATGTAACGATATAATATTATAATCTCGAGTTTTTAGCATTAAGAATAAACCTAACAGTTAAAGTAAATAACAGTTGGAATTAAAGACTTTAAAAAAAGTGAAAAGGAAAATTTGCCATATGTATAAAAAATGTGAAATCCTGCAGTGTTTGAATTGTAACTAACTGGAAACTTTATAAGAGGAAAGGTCTTCTGTTGTCTGGATAAAAAAAAAAAAAAAATATCTTGAATAAATGATGTTTCTACATTAAATGGGTTGATACTATATTTTGGAGAAGGGACAGTCTAGAAAATTATCTCTTTCTTTTAAAAAAAATCTAATTTACTTCGGGATGCAGGAATGTTTGCATGACAAATTTCGCTTAATTTTCTAAGAAAATCTATTTGGACGATCTTTTTAGAATTAAACATTCATCTTTTACTTTAGGCCTATTTGTAAAGTCATAATAACATACATTATTTAGTATTTTGATTCAGTTTCCTTTTAGCACTCGTAAAAGAAGAAGGAAAAAAAAACTGTTAAGAGCTTTTCCTTTAGAGAGACTGTTTTTAATATTAATTTCATTTCTCTGTTTTAGCTTTAGGAAAATAAAAAAAAGAAGATTGAATTAAGGTTGTACGACGTAATAATCCTAATAGAATTTCTTTTATTTAGATTTAAATTATAACTAGAGGAGATTCAAACAGATTTTAAAACCTAATATTTCTATGTCTTTCATCTGCGAATAAGGATCAGTGATTGAGATGAAAGGTTACAAATGAGGAATTCGGAAACTCCAGTTGCGCCCAAAAAGCAACACATAAAAAAAATAATATTATTATTATTTTTTATGTGTTTTTCTTTATACGTTGATGAAGACCTTCAAATTCATCTCGAAACGTTGTGGTTATGTGCGTTAAGATTTTCTCATTTTGCAATATAATACAATATTACAAAAGTTAAGATTATTGTAAAGGCAATGCAACAATTGAATACCATTTAATATCTGAAAAGGAATGATCACATGACTCCTTAAGCTACGCGAACACCATATAACTAGTTGACCAACTTCAAGTTGACCGACATTGTCGGATGCGAAGACAATCCAACTGTCAACTCAAGTTGGGCGAACATTCAATTCAGGACAACGCAGTTTTCAAATACGTCACGTGTGACGTCGAGTCGAATGTGGTTATGTTTTCCCAAACCTAATATATGATGCATTGATTTTCAACACATGATAAATATTTTTTCAAAATTGATAGCCGGTATGGAATCGAAGTTGATTGTAATATTTCGATTCAAGAGGAACGAACGACCAACAGCCAATAACAATCCATGTTTTCCTGGCTACAATGACGTCACGTCTTCCCCTATTACGTCGTCACTTCTTCACTATCGAGCGAGCGGCTATCCCACAATTCCCTGCATTTCTCGTAACCGCTGTTGAAAATCCGAAAAAAATCGAGGTTTTCAAAACTCTTTGATAAATTCTGCCGCATAAACTTAATGCATTTCACTATAAACTTTATTTCTGTGTGACAGACAATCGCAATACTTTGATAATCATTCATTGTGTATTCGCACAAAATTCGACATGAAACGATGAGAAAATATGCGACACCATGTCTTCAAATGAACACGACTGACGTGTTCCAAACGCTGCACTGTGACTGGGCAATTTCTCAACAACTCCGACCAACTCACGGAGTTGGTCTCGTTGGTGTGACTCGTATTACCCAACTCGTATTGCCCAACTAAAATTGGTGGAGAATCGCTTCCAACTTAGCTCAAACTACGCTCTACCAACTCGCTAACTCGGCAACTTGTTGGATGATGTTCGCGGGGCATTAGAGTCTAAATTGAAGGAAAGGAATAACATATAGTAATTGTCATCCTATCCGTTGGAATAAAGAAAAGGGTTTCCTACAAAGACAAAATACAAGAATTAAAGACAAATAAAGCCGTTCCGGCATAGCCGATCGGTCTAGACGGCGGTCTGCCGTGTGGCTCTGTATCGGAACCTGGGTTCGAATCCCGGCGTTGGCATGGCTGTTTCTTTCTTTTTCTGTGTTTCGTCCGTTTCTCCCTCGAACTTACTATCTCAGGGTTATTCTGAACGGGATGTGAATCTCGTCCCCCCCCCTTCTTGAATTTCACTAGCTTCGCCCTGACGTTGTCAGGTTGAGCTAGTTCCGTGGTCCCTAGTTGGTCAAATTCGATAAAGGAAGGAAAGACAAATAAATAGCAATTACCAACGTTTCCAAAACAATCTTTGGAAAAATAAATCTTCTTTTTCTCCTATATAATCTTAATGAAACCTCTAATTGAATTGTAAGGAAACAGGAACTGAAGTTGGACATTGTTCATAAATGTGACAAGAAAAAAGGTCAAAAGAAAATAAGATCTCTTATAAAATTATACGACTCTTATCTACTATGTGAAAAGAACCTAAATATTAAGGTAGTTGTCCAATAATTTTCAAGTAAAAGAGATGTTTATAGAGAAATGCATCAATTTTGTGATTTTCTTTTTAATATTTCTTATGTTACTGATTAAGAGGCTAACGTTCTTTACTAATTTTGTATGTAAAGAAAATTTTACGTAGAAAATGTTATGTTTAGTTTTTGTCTATGTTTATGTTTTAATTTTTATATTATGTTTTAGTTTTTGTTATCTGTTGAAAAGCCAACAGAGATCCCTCACTTTATATAAGATTAACAATTAAATTTTAATTATTATAACTAATATTAAACTAATTTTAAATCTTGTTTTTGTATAGACTTGTAGGGGCGATCCTTGTAATAACCAAACACGCAAAGTGTGGTGTAGCCTGGAAGGTGGACCCTGCGATGATCAACCAAAACCTTCTATCCTACGTCAGTGCGGCAATATCAGTTGCGGCGTTTGGACAGCGGGTCCTTGGTCTGAGGTAAATAATTTTTCTTTGTCATTTGTGTGGTATCTGAAACATTGAGTCATTGCTGAAACACAACTTAGCCAGAAATTATCACGCGTATAGTTTAGTCTTCACTTCTAGCCTTTTGTCTTTTTAACTTTGTCTCTTTCCTATAGAATGGAATTATGGAAAATCCCTATTTTCGGCAGTAATGGCTGCGTTCACCGAACTACGAAAAGATCAAAAATCACATTAAAATCCACATGATTAGCAACAGCAGAATTTACTATCATGTTAATGTTTAGTAGTCGTATATCTCTTTTACTGAATGATGCTATTTTAAGTAAAAGAAAATCATCTTTCTCCAAGAAAATTTTGGCAAAGTTATCTAGAAACACCGGTTTAAGATATCGTAGCCACAATGTTTCCAAAAGATCAAGGAGATTTACTACTATATTTGGATATTTTTAAATTTTTTAAAATTCTAAAAGGAACCCCAAGTATCTAAATTTGTTGAATTGTTTGTTACAACTGTAAAGTTTGCAGTTAAGAAAATATGAAATTTTGCAGACATAAGAAGTTACTAAAAACAAGCTTTTGTCATTGTATTCGTTTCCGAGTTAAATAGTCTGAAGGATATTGAATATATTGATATTCGAATATTGAATGTGCTAATGGCGAATGCTGACCTTTACTGAGGACTCTTGCTATGCTTTTTAAGTGGAAGTCAGCTTGAATTTTCTTGCACAGGGAATAATTACTTAGAGAAGAAGAAGATTAAAAGGACATTCACATTTCTGAATTTTTTTGAGAATATTAATTTCTTCAGTTCTTTTGAGCTAATTTAATTTAATTTAACAATTTAATTAAATTGTGAATTTAATTTTTAATACCTTTTTGGATAAATAATTCTAATGATTCTAATTCCGACTTCGGTAAACAAGATTTAATATACTATAATAATTAAATTTTGGTAAACAACACTTTCAATTATGCTTTCATTAGTGAAAGAGGAGTTGGAGAACATAGCGAAGCCGATCTAACTAATGCAAAGGAAAGTAAATATTGAAAAGTAGTTGGATTTTACATTTTCTTGAATAGATTTTTAAAAAAAAAATATTATTACACTCTATTTGACAAAAAAGCTTCAAATGCCCTTTGGCTGGATATGCAAATGATTAAATTTTCATCGCCAATGAACATTTCAAAAGCACATGAGAGGGGCGCATTCTTGGGCCAATATATGGAGTGGCGTTCGTATGGACGGACAAAAATCAATGTTTTGCTGTTTCATTACGTGAAGTAGTCTGTAAAGATGACAAACCCGTTGATAGTACCACCAATTGAGCCAGTATGAGAGTGATCAAGAGAAGCCGGTTAAGCAGACGCGTCGGCCGTAATCTTGGTCGAAGCGATACGGCAGTCAGATGATTTGGTTGTAATGAGTCCAGGAGCTCACATAATCGCCTCTAAGAATCAGTACGTCCTAGCGAAACAAGTTGTGGAGCAGATCGTGCGATCATGAGAGCAGCCATGACGATACCAATCATCCATCAAAAGGCACATAACTTCCTCTACACATCATATACTTTCAATATACACCATTCGACGACGACTGGCACAGGCGGGACTTCATCTCGGTATTCTTTAAGACATCTACTACTGATCACACAAAATAGGCAGCACCGTTTGAATGGTGTCGAGCCGACAATCCTAGATAGTGACAATTGAAATCATGTTATGTTCAGCGACGAATCCCGCTTCCCTCTTGACGCGCAGATGATCGCCGTATCCTACATGAAGGAGCGTGGTCATCTCTCCGGTATGGCTGCAGTGGTATACAGCCGTAACAGCTAATATTGTAGTCTGGAGAACCCCATCTCCTATGATAGTTCAATCTTTCCTAGTTTTGCTACAAGATAATTTGGCAACACGCCTCTGCATTGACAACATTCTACAGTCAATTGCCTATGCTGTCACGCCTTCCGGAGTTATTTATCGGCATGACAGATCTCATATGGTGAGACTCTCAACAATGCTTCCGTGGGGTTCATACCCTCCCACGGCCATACAGCTCCCTAGACTTTTCGTCAATCGAGTAAGTCTGAAATATGTTGGGTAGGCAGTTACAGCCAACACGAAATGTTACCGAATTAGCCCAACAATTGCAGAACATCTGGCAGAATCTGCCACAGGAAAACATTAAGCTATTATTTGATTGTGCCGCACAGTATATTGGCTTCAATTGCTGCTAGAGGAGGATTTACTACAGATTATAATGTGGACCGTTATATTGCCACTTCTCTGTAATAAAAAGTACTTTTGCGATGAAAATGTAATCATTTCTTTATCTTTGCATACTCATTATGTGCGAAGTTTCACTGCGAACATTTTCTTCGGAGTGCATCTTTTTTTTTTCTTTTTTTTTTTGCAACAGTGTATTAATTTAATGAAAATGACATTGTATGTTTTCTTTGAGGCTTGAGTTCCAATAATATATAACATCGCAGAGATCATAACATGAGGAATCGTAAAAACTTCTTGCTTTAATTCGAAATCCTCGTTAAAAGTGTTGATGTAAGCAGTTGCGTCCACAGGTTGTTAATTAATGTATAAGAATAGTTAATATGTAATGTAGATTATACTAGCAAAACGACCTGTTCTTCGCTCGGGTTACAAAAAACAAATATCCTAATGTGGATGATAAAGTACCAGATCACTTGGAACTTTCCCGGTTGGTACAAAAAACAAAACAAAAAAAACCAACAACAACTCAAAAGGTCTGATCTCATTACAAATGAGATTATTTGAATTTTGTAATGTCATAACCCAATCACTTCAAACCTTTCCTAGTACGTAAAAAGACTCCTGATCATTACAAATTTATATCTAACCCGAAAACCCCGTCGCTATTACGCACAATAATATTTTGTTTGCAATTGCTGCACAACACTATTTGTATAGTTTCCTTTGTTGCCACCGGGTGCATAAGTGGCGCTATTATGCAGAACAATTTTTTTTGCTCCAATTGTTGTAACAATATTTGTGTAGTTCTCATTGTCAAGATAACAAATCCTAAAACCTAAAAATAGTAACGGAAGCGAACTTTCAGCTTTATAACTTAAAGCAACGCTTTTTATCCTATCCCGGGGGAATTTCGAAACATCCTGAAAAAGGGTTTTAGTGATTATAATTACCTACTTACATGTCAAATTTGAAGTCTTTACTAATTATAGTTACGGAAATAATTACGGAAATAAGAAAACTTTAAAGTGACAGTAAACCCTAGTTATTTCCGAACCCGTGAGAATTTCGCAAAATCCGGCTTTATTCCTTGTCTACAACATAATGGGAACCTCTGTGCAAAATTTCAGCTTTCTAGGTCCGACGGTTGGGGCTGGGCGTTGATCAGTCAGTCAGTGAGTGAGTTAGGTCTTGTCTTTTTATGTAGTTAGATTAATTAGAATTAAAATTATAAAATTACAGCATTAAGTTTATTTATTACATCGATTTCAGCATTTTATGGATTGCGTAAAATACTAAAAACATTTAGCATTAATTATAAAAGCTTTAGTTAGTTTAGAAAATAAATCCATATTTTTTTTGATGGCATAAAAATAGTAGCTTGTCTGCAAAATTCCACCATATTTTTTCTTCGATTGTTTGAAATATATTACCTCCATCTGATTGAATTCTGAAACACGACTCCAACTTTTAAGCATTCCACGGAGATCTGCTGCACTTGGTGCAGACATCGCTTGGTTGCTACCGTCATCAACATCCTGTCTTAATCTTCTCTATCCTAAAACATTAGGTCACGCAGTTCGGTGAAAGCGAATCTGGCGGAGTCAGATGAGAAAACAAAGGGCTATTGGTAAAACACCTCTTAACAGAAATCGTGTTATAATGGGAATTCTAGTTCTTTTCTTTGGGCTTCAATATATTTGAACTTTATAAAAATTGGAAGACATTTCCGCATTATGCTCTTTTTTTTAAATTAAGCAAACATGTGAAAGTACATAATGTAAACTTAGTAGCCTACATAATGTAAAATTGGATGAATAATCTATAGTTTGCAACTTAATTTACATTTTACAATATGATTAATTTTAATGGCAGTTTAATCTTTTGTAGTTCTCCATTTTTAATTTAATGGATAATTTCATAACAAGACTTTATGTACAAAGAGTTCTTATAATCCAAATAAAATGAGATTGAATTTACATTTGTTTAACTATTAGAATAAATAGCTGAATTAAAATATAAAAATAAAAATATATAGGTACATTTAAGACTACATTGCCTTAGTCTCATATCATATCATATAGACTGATTCAGACGTAAATCTTATAACTTCAGTGTAGCATTCTGGAGGTCATAATCTAGAGTTCAGAAAGTCTATATCAATGTATGTCCAAATCGTGAAATGGAGGGAGTACTGGGACTTTAAAGAAAAACAATAGTAAAAACACAGTGAAAGGTCTTCTTTTGCATACAAAATATTACAAGGAAGTATCTCATTTAAAATGAGATCCTTGTTGTATCGAAATCTCATTGACTCCTAAACTGAACCTGTAGAAAGATTTCTTGAATTCAAATGGACAAGCCTGAGGACTACAGTCAGTTTCCCAATTGTGGTATTGGAGGGTGAAATCTCGTACTTGAGGCTACAGATGGAGATTTCGTGCATTGGTTGCTTTACATTTCTTGATTTCTCGTATATTTACCGAAATTAAGGCCTTTTCTTGTGTTATTATCTGTTCCTCCCTTTCACGGTTTTTATGTTGATGTGGACTTTCTAATGACCTCCAGAACGTTCTAATGACTTTCTAATGTTAAAGTTATGATATTTGGTTTTGAATCATCCTGAATATATTTTTATACGTTCAACCCAAGATATATAAATAAAATTACTTGAAAAAATAAAATAAAAATAAAATAATATACATATCAATGTAAAGGAGAACAAAACATGCCCGTAATTAATAGAAATTAATACGATTGCCTACGTTTTAGAAAAAAATTATTGAGAAAATTCGAAATTTTGATTACAGAGATTATTGTCAATTTTTAAGATTTCCTTTTTAGATTATTTTGTTTTTAAATCTTATATGCTTGCGATAGAGGCTTACCTTTTAATTTTCCTTTTTAATAGAAAAGTTCAGTATCAATCTAATTGGTAAGAGTTAGATAAATTTGTTATAAAGGTATAATTTCTTTTTTTTTTTAATTTAGTTTTTTGGATTATTATTTTCATTCACTGTTAATCTTTTCCCTTTTCCAGTTCTGATTTGATTAATTCTGTTAAGGAGGGTGTTAATATAAGAAGTATAATTTCTAAAAGCCTAATTAAATAATTATTTACAGAAAGCTTGCTAAGAATATTAATAACACTTAGTATTATTAAACAATATTAAGCAACAGAACTTGGGATTTCCTTCATATATGCCTTATTGGACCTCCCTCAACTGTTAGTTGTTAAAGCGTCTTGAACGAATCAGCTTTAAATGGTTTAATGTAATTTTCTTGTTTTCTAGTGCTCTCAGTCGTGCGGAGAAGGTGTCCAGTTCCGGCGCGTTATGTGCGAGGGTGGTTTGAAATGTTTGGATGCCAATGAACCTGAATCCATCCGCATTTGCAACCGCTCGTGCCACCAACACCCCTATCACCCTCATAATCACCACAGCAGTACAGATGAAAGCAACGGCGCGCCTTCGTGGCACACCACCGAAGCCACCCACACACTACTAGAGCCCGTGGAGAACCTCCACGAAGACAACTCGGTTACGCTGCGAACTGTCACCGAAACCCGTATAGTTGCCACGGATCCAGCAGATCAAGAAGGAAGCGGACATCCAGATGCAGTTCCCTCCAGGGCCATCGAGGGCAGCACCGACAAGGAGAACCGCGATGGAGACAGATCCAAGGACGTAGTAGAGGATAAAATCAATCCAGATGATTTTCAGGTAATAAGAAAAACAAAAACCAACAAATTGATAATTTTTGTCTGATTTTTCAGTTCCACCTACTGTCTCTTTTAAAAATAAATAAATATAACAAAGATTTCAAAGGTATCAATAAATAAATCGATATTTGTCAAGTTTCCATATGTTGACAATAAATTTATTCATCTTTGAAAATTAATGAATTCATTTGGAAAATATTCAGGAGATTTATTGAGATGATATCCTTCATGGCTGTGCTTAAAAAAAAAAAAAAAAAAAAAAAAGAGTTACAAACAAAATGTAGAAGATGAAATTTAAGATTCGTAATTGATTAAAAATTACTAATAAGCATTTTTAAAAATAAATGAAATAGCCGTCTTGTTTTAATTTTTTTGAATAAAACAAATCATATAAAAATATTGTTTTAGTGTCAATAACATATAAAATAACGTATAATTTAAGTTATATTGATTTTCATTCAATGAATGAAACCGAAAAGAAATGAAATTCTATATACAGATCTATTCAAATTTCTGTGAATGGCTTACAATGATTGATGTATTTTTTCTTTCTATTCGGTCACCGGTTTAAAAATAATTATTAGCTTTTTGTTCTTTTATCGAATAGAAAGAATGTACGTATCAGTATTATTGTTAACCATCCTAACAAAAAAATACGATAGAAATTTGAACTAGACTATATTTGAAAAAATGGGAAATAAAAGATAAATATATTTGAAATTGGATAGGCTAAATTTATTAATAGAATATATATAAAAGTCTCTCTTTCTATTAAATTCTTTTGATATTTTTTTTTCTTTTTCTATATCTTTACGTATGAGTTCAATCTTGTCTCTTTGATATAGATATATTTTTTAGGCAGTACATCATTTTTAACTGCATATATATTGTCTTGTTATGCTAGTTCATCTTGTAAGCGAAATTGAGTAAAATTAAAAAGAAATAAAAAGTATCGAATCGTTCGAACGCTACAGAATACGTTATTGTTTGTCTACTGTTAAAATTTAATGATAGTTTACGATAGCAAAATAGAGAACCTTAATGGTTATCACACTGTATCTAGTCAGTGGAATATGAGCCAGATATGATTATCTACATTTCACATTTTCTCGATATACTTATAAAAAAGGAAAGTACATTAAAAAATTAACACAAAATGTATTATTAAGAACCTTTTATTTGTCAATTCCTTTCTATTTGAGGGTATTTCAAAAGGTAAAAAAATTGTCAATCGATAAAGAAACATTTCATAAACGTATTTGTCAACAAGAGAATATGAATGTCGTCTATTTCCTCAGTCGATCACGAGAGTGCAGCACAGTATGCACATTACATTAGCCCCAACATTTGCAAAATGGAATATAGGAATCTTGATCAATTACAGAAATGCACAGCATTAGTCCATTTTTATATGTCAAAGGTGTTCTGAAAGATAATGTATGACTACGGAAGCCCGCGTCTATAAACTCAGACTGCTACGATGAATGGATACACAAATAATATTTATTATAATGTGACTAGTGTCTATTGCTCCTCTGAAACTTATCATTTCCTGATTGATTATAATGTAACTAAATAAATTTATTTTGAAACCAGAAGTCTTCATTAGAAAAAAACAAAAAAACTTGGAGTTATAAAGTTATAAAAAGTCAAATGTTTAATATTTAAACTATTTAATAAAACTGAAAAATTCATTATCATTATTTTAAAATCTATTAGCTTTCACTAAGCATTAAACAGTAAAGCATCCGTTATTTGGACGTTAATGAACAAAAGTGCAATTTTTATCGATTTTTCTGACATTGAATTATTCAATCGAAAATGATGCTCTTCTCTTTCAATTTATCCATTTCTTGTTTTAACAAAGTTTTTTTATCTGACACATTTTTAAATTGTTTTTAAAATCTGTCTTTAAAATGATATAGTTTAGGTATATACTTTTTCTATTGAATGAATAACGTAAATATTTTGTTCAGTATATATATATATATATTTAATGACTAATTATCCGGACGAATTCTATTAATCCGGATAATCGAAGCTCTACTGTCTTGGGATAAGGACAACTGATCATTTTAATTAGGATCTGTTAGTTTTCTTCTATTTTCTTATTTCCTCTCCGTTGCATTAATTGGTCAGTCGATGGAAAATCAATACTGTTTTGATGAAAGGTAGTTTCGCAAACAGAATTTCAATTAGATTTAATTTATTGCTGTAATATCTCGTATTTATGGTCTACTTTTGTTTTATGTTCAGGTAATTGAAATAGGGAATCAGCCCTCGCCTAAAGACCGCTACGAAGTGTTGTCCGACCAGTGGTTCAAAGAAGGCGTAGACATTATGGACTACAAGAGCAGTGTAGCCAACACCCAGAAGAACGAGTACCAGAGTGATTCTATGCCGTCCTCAGATCACGAGGAAGAAAATGCCATTGGAACCGATTATGTCAAGAAATATAAAGTTCAAATGAAGCCTCACTTCGAATGGAGGATAGGAGAGTGGAATCAGGTAATATTCATTATTTATTTTCATGACATTCTTTCCATTTGTATAATCGTATTTAAATATAAACTAGAAATGATGATGTTTACTTAATAGCTGTATTATTATTATTATTATTTATTTGTTTTAAGTCAAAATATCCACAGAAATAGACTTCTCGATTCTTCAATGGAATCTACTCTAATTTACAAATTAATCAGAATGGCTGGAAGGTAGGTGGAAAAAGGAGAAGATGACGGGACAAGATGGCTGCGGCCAATAAAATAATCATAGAAAAAAAAAGGCACAATAAACTTATAATTGATAATCTTCAGCTAAACTCCAATACTAGTGATCGAAGCATTTCCTGGATGACAGAAGCATAAAAACAAACAGAGATACAAAAATAAAATGGTCTTCCCTAGAACTTTAACTTTTTTTATTTTAACTCATTTCTCAGCCCTCTAATTTGTCTTACCATTGTTTCCATAGATTGCGAGAAAACAAAAACAAAAAAAAGTTATTCCAAGTCTGAAGAATACGATAGAAAAGCCACGAAGCTTCCATACCATTTTTATACAAGAAAACCAACCAGCAAAAATGAAATTTGAGTTCAAGATCTGGCTGATGTATAGATTTATTCGTATTGTTTTCGTGAATTCCCGTGAACTCAAGATGTAATGTAATGGATTTCCTTGATGCCTTTCTTTGTCTCTGACACTGAAGATTTCAGATTCCAAGGTCGAGCTGTTATGCATGAAATGAAGACTCATGGTACCTTTGCTCTTGAAATCTTACAAACGATAATTTTAATGTTTCATCAATAAGATCACTCATCTCTTTTTCAACGAATATGTACAAAAATCATTCTTTTAAAAAAAAAAAGTATAGACAAGAAGAGAAGGAAATACATACCGGTATGTACTACAGAAAGTACTGCTCTTCCAATACTCTCAGTAAAAACAAAATAAAATTTAAATACTTTGTTCATGTACTAAATTTGATAAAATATTTTTTTTTAAAGAATAAATAAAATATCGCGACACAATTTGATAAATAAAATCTGCTAATGAAACACCAATAATTAATTGATGATTAATTTATGCATTTTAAATTCGTTTTACATAGCCCGATGCGTCCGTATGGGCATTGCTTGAGTGGAGTGAAAATGTATTTTTTAGTTGGGAGTCTTATTCATTTTGGATGGCTTTTATTCTTGGATTTGGTTGGAAAAATTGGGTTTAAGCTCATTTGCATTAATACATCCGTTACATTAATTGTCTGCTGTGTTTTAATTTAATTGGATATTAAATTGGATTTATATCCCACGCGAATCATTCGGAAATAAATGATTTTTTTGTTAATATTTTCGAAACTGCAACAACCGACAGCAATTAAAAGCGTAAATATTCATTCATAAATGTTCAATGCCTTGCTTCCAAAAAAGTTTACAGGAAAGAGAGGCAAACAAATCGAACACTGCACAAAACGAACACTGGATGGAATTTTATTTAAAAAAAAATTATAAAAAGAGATTCAGTCGAGAATGGTATTTACAAATGGGGAAAACAGTAAAACAGCAGTTTAAACTAAATACCAGAAAGGGCGGAATCCTCTGATTTCAGCTAACGATAAGGTGTCCTTCATATCACCTTTCAGGAACTAGAGCCTCATACAGGTTTTGACGGATTTGTTGCCATTCATGGCGCGGATCCAGTTCGTATACAGTAGTTTTCCTTGGTGCCTGAATGCCACAGAGACCCACAAGTCGACAGCGAATGGCACAGGGCATGACGTCTTCTTTCTACAAATTGTCATGCAGCCCAGCATCACAATTGATATGTTATCTGCTTCTCCTTTCGCCAACGTCATTGTGGAACTATGGTCGGAACAATTGCTGCAATCTTTGGAATATTTATTAATAGACATTCTAGTTATCGAATGCTGAAAATGACATCTATACACCAGCAGTATTTCGGCAAAAAAAAAATATTGTTCTGAATCGTTTCCGGGATACATATCGTTGTGATATTGATTTTTAAAATCTGGGTTTGATTTTTTTTTTTTTTTTTGTCAGAAACTAACAGTTTATGCAAATAGATTTAAATCAATGTTCTGGTTAAAAATCAGTTAAATTCATGGACCAGTTTTCTTAAAATAACGTTTGCCCTTTTTGAGCAAATACAAATAAAATAAAAACAGTTAAAAAGTCTACATTAATATTATAATAATATCATTTAAACAATTTTATCATAATGATATAAGTAAAATTAACAATTTATCATAATTTCATCCTTCATGGTTTAATGTCAGTTATACAAATATTTGTATCAACTACGTCCCACATTGCCAAGATCAAGATGAAGCTTTCGTTTTATAACATAAATGCTCACTAAAAACTTCGGCTTCTGATGATAGATGGTTTTTGAATTAACATGGTTACTGCCTTGTGCTAATAATTCGCCAGAAAAAAGTATCGTTGTGAATCATACACAAATAAACTTAAAACAATTTACAAGTTAAGTTTATTCAAATTTAGGATTTCTTACTGAATGCCAAATCACCCAATGTTCCGAGAGAATGTCACTTGAAGCTTTATTTTGACAAATTGCTCGATAGTTCAACAGTGGCCGAGATGTTCTCAATGTCGTTCTTTTCTCAAAAGTATCTATAAAATATGATAATGTATATAAAAAAGTGCGATATTTTCTTAAACAAATAATAATGTAAATTTTATTGAAATATTTATTTTCTATTTAGAATACGCTAAATATCCTACATTTCCTATTTACAGTATCCTAATAATTTAAATTTATTTAGTATTTATATTCTATTTAGAATATCCTAGTAATCAGTTGGCAGTCACAAAAGTCTGCTTTGGTCAACTTACATTTACATTCTAACCTTTATTTTTATTTTAAGCCTCTTTGAAGAAAATGCTAACATTTAATTAAAATTACATTTTATTTTTAATATTTGTCACAAATTTATATTTAATGTCAATGATTGTAAAATTTTCTTTTTAAAAATGTATGTTAGAATGTCCTTTTTGAGTTCACAAAGTCAGAAATCAATCCAATAAAATTGTTCGTTTCCTTTCAGTGTTCCCGACCATGTGATGGAGGTCACAGGTCGCGAGAAATTCTGTGCTTCGAAATGACCACTCAAACGCTGGTCGATTCTGATCTGTGCGACCCCCACGCCAGGCCCCTGTACATGGAGACGTGCAATTTAGATGCGTGTCAAGAATGGGAGCTGAGCGACTGGAGTCAGGTGAATCAAAGCCCCTTTTCTCTTTACATTTTCTCTGGAAACGCAGGGAAAGAATTGGGGGGAAAGAGGGAGGAAATTAAATTGGATTTAATGTTATTTCAAATGTTAAGTTACATTCTTGAATTATGTATGGAAATCCAAGTGAATTTGAAAGAAATTTTGATTGATTAACAGGCGAAATTCATTTGCGACTTTGGTTTACAAGGGACTGATTTAATCGTGGAAGCGTTCGAATAGAAATTGTACAGAAATAAGATTTTCCAACTAATTGTTGCTGATGGAAAATTTAAATAGGGAATCAATTGATGATTGCTAGAAACAAGACAATTGAATTGAGGTCAGTCATCCAGATACCGACTTTGAAGTAGTAATTCACTGGATGGTTTAGTAAGAAAAATAAAAGAGTTTTAGGATGTTCTAGTGTTTATCCAAGAAAGTAAACTTGAAAACTTGATTTCACAACGAACGCTTAATTATGAAATCACGTGCATTTATATTGACTATTTAAATTACAATTTCCAATAGCCTACCCACAGATGGAAGCATTTCAGATCGAATGTGTTTTCAGTGTTGTATTTGAGTTATTAGCAGAAATCGCTCAAACTAAAGTTATATCATTATAAAAATGGAACTCTTTTTACTTTCACCAATTATGAAATTTTTAGAAATAGCCGGTATTCCGTCTAAAGAAACCTGGAATTATTAATATAACTGGGCAAATTTTTGAGTTTTAATTTTTTTTTTACTTTATTATTTCTATTAAAATCTATCATGAACTTTATGAAATAGAAATATATGCATTATTCTTGTTTAAGCATACGAGTTTTAAGACTGTTTTGTTATCTTTAGGTAGTTATTGGTTTACATTGACATTGGTTTACAATTAATAAAAGAAACATTGTTATTAAATAGATACAACGAAAATTCCTGAACAACTTTTACTATTTTGTGAACACAACACGAGCGCCGCCAACCCGATATATTAAATAAAAAAATTTCTCTGGAAAGTATTCGAAAATGCTATCTTTCAGTTGTAGGGTAAGGCTTCTATCCACAGCACCACCAACAAAATCAACATGTACTATAGCCCTCACGGTACCCTACCAAAATCTTATCTAGCAAATACGACAAATTCCGTCAACTAATGAGTACGCAGTAACACTAAATAAGAAATAACGCTTAAAATTCCTACTAATATTCCTCAGTTGCTAGATTTTACAGATTGCAAATGCATTACTTTCAACGTTTAGACCCAGTGCCTATGTAATTCCTGAAAAGACAACCCACAAATGGAAGCAATACCCACGTAACTGTCTGTTTTCAATTCCTTGACTAAATTTCCATCAACAGCGAATGAAAATGGATACATTAACTTATTGACATTAAATAAATGGCTTCAACTGTCATATATCTGGTTTATTTGTTCTATTCAAGATTTATTTTCATATAAAGAAAGGAAAGAAATCACTTTTCTATTGTAAAATACTAAAATAGATTACAAACGTAATGTCGCTACTAAACGAATTGTAAACGAAAAAGACAAAAGGTTGATTGGTTATGTATTATTACAGTCATAAATAGAGTCAGTCACTCATAGTTCTGAAATTTTATATGTATATTATTAAATAATTTGAAATCTTTTAAGGTCTATGAATATGGCCTCCTTTTTATAGTCTGAGAAAAAGGCTAAATTTAATCAGTTCTCACCCGTGTCACGACTGCATGGAAATAATATTTTGCCTCACAAAAACATGTTTGCAAAATTGTCAGCGGCCTGACTTTTTTTCTTTTTTTTTTTTGAGTACGAATTGCGTCTTTCTTCTTATGAATCATCATGTTGTTTTTCTTCAAAATACATTAGCATTGTTTCTTCAGCTGCTTATTTCTCCACATTTGTGTACTGTAATTATTGTTTCCTTAAAAATCATAGTGGAAATATATTGAAAATTTAGTAGATTTTTGTACTGGAAAAGAAATATAGAAAGGTGATAAGTAGCAGAAATTATTTCATTATTAATTTCCAATGGCTATTTTTTAAAAACAATACTGCAATTGAAACTGAATTTATAATTGTTGATTTGACATTAACATTTGAAGTTAAAAAAAATTTAGAGAAATATTTAAAGATTTTAATAATTGTTATTTACAAAAGTAGATGTCCAGATAAATATGTCGCTATTATCTTAATTTTTAAACTGTAATTGTCGTTTTCAATTAAATGCTGGATTCCAATTTTCAACCTCTAAATTCTACCGGGGCAAAAACTTTCTGGTAATAAAGTAACTTATGGAGATCTATTTCCGTTTCCAACAAAGCAGAAAGTTTCCTTGTTCATTATAGACTTGCCAGTATTTCCATTTGCTCTTAGCGTATTTACTTAAAAGACGCTTCATCTTAACACAACCACAATAGCAACAAAAGTTTTAGAATATAAACATCAAAGGAAATTTATTTACATTTCTGAAAGCTATTCAAACGTAGGTGAACTGTAACAGTTACCTGACTTCGCTTTGTTAATATTACCTCGGAGACGAGTGAAGGGCTTTTCAAAGTGCTTTGAGGCAGTAATCTTTTTGATCTCCCTGATCTCAGTGGCGGATTGATTTATCCACTTCTCTGTGTTAATTTCGCAATGATGATTTCTTGTTATTTGCATTCGAATATTGATAAAAATGAAAATGGAATTGTTTATAACAGTCACTATAAACTGGGGTTAACAGAAGAATGAAAGCAATCAGAAAGAGAACAGTATATGTTATTTATATAAGACAAACCCAAGATGAAATCCATCTAAACATATTTATTTGAACACTAATCATCTCAAATTTTGGGATGGTTTGGAACATTTGTTTTAGAGAATTGTTGAATAATATTAGTAACTTCTAATTTAATTTGGTGATTACAATTTTCCGGTTTATGTTTTCCAGTGTTCTGCTACATGTGACGAAGGAATTAAAACTCGAAGTGTCAAATGTCCTCAACCATCCAAATGTAATTTGGAAACAAAACCCAAGGAGCAGATGCCATGTCAAGTGAAGGCCTGTATTACCTGGATTGCAGGTCCCTGGAGTCAGGTATTACACAATTATCATTAGAGAATTAGTTCTTATCCTTTGCAGCTGACAGGCAAGACAAAAACATCAGAAAATATTCGCAGCATAACACAAAAATCGGGAATCATCTCACATCTTTAAACCTAACAAGGTTTTCTTTTAAAGACCTTGTTGTTGTTTCTTGATGCTTTCCTCCAAAAGATACTTTTTTATTTTTTGCAAGGAAAAACAAAAAAACTTCTTAATAACAAGAAAATGTCCTATACTTTATTAGAGATATCTTTCTTTTTATGAAAAGTGCCGTTCTTTGTTTCAGGATATTTTAAAATTTTATAACTGAATTTGCAAACAAAATAATTATCAAATCTTGTAATATGTTGTCTCTGAATAATTTCAGACATATATACTATATAAATATGTATGAAGGAGATTATTTCACCATTTTAGAATTGTCGGATTGAGAAAATTATTAACCATAACTGACGTTGTGTTGAAATCTAAATTTAATGCTTTGACCTCCTTTTGTGTTCACAAATGCTGGTCGTTTAGTTTCACTAACACTCATGCATCCCATAGGGCTTATTTAACAGCCTTAGGATTACTGTTCATTAAGTAACTATCCGATGTAAGAACGATATTGAAATACCTCTAAAGCATTACAGACACTAAAACATATACCAAGGAGTGGCATATAGACTTTCAAATCAGCTAAGAACAATGATCAATAAAAACAAGTTTAAAGATTTGCTTAAAGATCATTTTATGGAAAAAAATTATTACATCTACAATTTTTAGCGATTAAATCTAAACTGAGAGTCAGACTAAGAAAAACTTCTGAAAATTATAATCTAAAATGAGTAACATTTCATAAAAATTGATTCAATTTTATTCTATTGAAAAGTCTTCAAATCTTCAAAATAAAAACAAAATAAACGTATAAAACATACATTTATTGAAATAAATATTTCTTAATTTTCGAAAAGACATGACTTCTTTTCTTTCTCAAAGCCTAAAAAACAACAACAATACGTTACAAACAAGTAGAGGAAAACGATACAGATATGAGACATTCATGAAATTGTATTGTTACAACAATACTTACAAATGCTATTCTCCTAATTCTTTAATTTTCACCTTATTTTTACAATTTGAAATACATATATTGTTAAACTCTTTGGCCATTTCCACAATAAATTTGTTTACATTAACACCTTCATTTCTATTAATATTTATCTTTTTGGTATTTCTAATTAGTAGACTTTCCATGGTTTTTCTCGTTTTACAATCTTTTTCAATACATACAATTTTGATTTCATTTTTTACACAATGATTTTTATTCATACAGTGTTCAGCCAATTCCGATTTCTCCTCTAATTTGTTTTTTATGTATGAATTATGCTCCAATGCCCGTTCTTATGTTTATTTTGTTTTTATTTTGAAGATTTGAAGACTTTTCAATAGATAGAATGACTAGAAGAGGGAGAATTAAGAAGACTTATGGTCAATTTTATTCTTTTCATTCTCTCAAAACTTATTATCTATCGTCTTTTGTAGAACCACTCGTTGGACTTCAGTATATTATTCCGTCTGCAAGAATTCTGAGAGAAATTTGTTTCCAAATCTTATGTGTTTTAAGATTAGTTGAGTATTAAACAAACAAAAAATTAATGTGTTTGTATAATATTACAACAAACCGTCACAAAAATTATTCTATTGTAACACTCAATAAAAGAGTAGAAGAACTTTCCAGTAAGATTGTAATTTGCGTTTTTTAATAAATGAAGATTACAAAATTACAATAAGCAACTTTTTAAAGTGGCTCAAACTTTGAATTAAACGATTTCAGTGTATGAGCTTTTCCCGAAAAACGTTCTACACCAGGTAAAAGAATAAGGATACAAAATAATTTATATCAACCGGAGGAAACGTTCCCATATTTCCTGTTTTTTCCATGTCTTCTTCTTTCATTAGCAAGCCATTTACCATCGTTATTTTTAATGGCCGTTAAAGCTGTTACTTCTAGCAAGTTTCTACTGTCTTTGTAAAGTAAAGGGGTGGGGGGAATGAATAAGAAAGGCTGCTTAAGATGCATAAGGCATGTTCTTATATAGTTAGTTTAATTACAATAGACTCTTACAATTAAGTAGAAATACAAATCGTTCCGAAATAGTTTTTCTTTTCTGTTTGCAGTGTCCGGTAACTTGCGGAGGTGGATATCAGGTCCGTCATGTGAAATGTGTGAACCACACGTCACAAGAACCAGCCACGGGATGTGACTTAAGTCATAGACCCATTCATAGACAACATTGTAACTTAGATGAATGTCCACAAGATCAGTCAGGTAAGTTATATAGCTAAGTTACATACTAAGTTTCATAAATACATAAAGAACCGATAATTGAATATTACAATTAGTTTATCAGTGTTATTGTTACATCTTCTCTGTTCTATTCAATTATTGTAAATCTAAGTCTTAAATAAAAGAGTAGTGCCTGTGAAGACTTGAAAGATAAGCAAGTCTTTACAGGCACTACTCTTTTAAATTTTAATGGTCATTGGAGAAATATGAGTTGAACTTCATTAGCTGAACTATAAAATGAAAGGTTTGACCTTTGAATTGTCTCCAAACACCAAAATTTAATTAGATCTCAAATGCGAAAATGCGAAAAAT
>JAFIDM010012231.1:116020574-116034005 GCA_023159025.1 Thereuonema tuberculata | reverse complement strand
GGCCTGGATAATACTAGAGAGCTCAAATTTTCAGGATAAGATGCAGTTACCATACTAATGAAATACGCTAAGTTTCATTTATCTAGCTTTTATACTTTGGATTTTATTAAGATCTGAAATGCGTCGTACCCTCAATGCTTCGGCCTAAATAATACTGTGTAATAATGTGATTTCTTACAAAAGTGCAAACAGCTTGTATATACAAGTTGACCAGAAAAGTAGGGTATTGAAAAAAAATCCATTTTTTAAATAATCTTAAAACTAAATTTAGTTGTAATAGATAATCCCACCCAAAACATTTCATGTAAAATAAGTTGCCAAGACTCACATGCTCATAACGCTTTCACTGTTAAAAAGTTATCAGATCTCATCTTACAAAAAGAAATGAAATCCCACCCAAAACATTTCATGTAAAATAAGGGGTTGCCAAGACTCGCATGCTCATAACGCTTTCAATGTTAAAAAGTTATCAGATCTCATCCTACAAAAAGAAATGAAATCCCACCCAAAACACTTCGTGTAAAATAAGTTGCCAAGACTCACATGCTCATAATGCTTTCACTGTTAAAAAGATATGAGATCTCATGTAGAGCCAAGCTCCTAATTCTACGAGGCCTAACTCTACAAGCCCTAACTCTAAAAACCTTATATCTTGGTCAAAAAGTATGGCTTGGCCGTTTCATGGAACTATTTCATCTCACCCAAAACATTTCATGTAAAATACGTTGCCAAGATGCTCATAACGCTTTCACTGTTAAAAAGTTATCAGATTTCGTATAGTGCCAAGCCCCTCACTATACATGCCTAACTCTAAAAACCCTACTATCTTGGTCAAAAAGTGTGCCTTGGCATACTCCATATCCTTTATATAAATCCATGGGATTGTCTGTGTGACAGCCACGAAACGGCCAATGCATACTTTTTGACCAAGATATAAGGTTTTTAGAGTTAGGGCTTGTAGAGTTAGGCCTCGTAGAATTAGGAGCTTGGCTCTACATGAGATCTCATATCTTTTTAACAGTGAAAGCATTATGAGCATGTGAGTCTTGGCAACTTATTTTACACGAAGTGTTTTGGGTGGGATACATTTTAACTTGAATTAAATTTACTAAGAAAAAATAATGGAGATATAAAAGTTGTTCATTAATTCTTAATTTCTTTAGAAAAAAATAAATCTTTTAGTCAAAGAAAAGCTAATCTAAACACTTCCCATATTCCTTAAGAGATTCCTTATTCTAGAATCAGTAGTAAATATATCATGGACAGATGTTTCGACTTCAATAATCTTCTTTAGCTTTTATCCAAATGACTCCAGGATTTGAAGCAAATTTATTTCCCTATTTATTTTTCATTAAATAGCAAATCGCTGTTATTTTCAAATGAAAAGTCTTTATATTTTATAATTAAAACCAATTAATTTAATACTAGCTATACGCTTAACATGATGACACAAAAACCTAATCTAATTGTATTTAAGAACTGTCATTCTTTGATTATTTTTTTTTTGGCAATATGTAATTATGTGACTACTCCTAGTTGATGATCGTCAAAGAGCGTGAAACAGCTGTTCTAGGATGTCATTTAGTAAATACTTGTTTCACCCATTGATGTTTATGAACATTTTTATGCTCATTTTTATTCTTTTTAATGCACTACGAAAATTTATTGAATCGAATGAATTCTGGCAAATGAATTTTTTAACTTACTTTTAGTTATGAATTTATTGTTATCATTTTATTTTTGGAGGCTCCACATTGATTCCCACGAATCTACTTTTAACACTTTTAAGAGTTTAGTCAAATTGTCTGGATACGGTTAATTTGTGGTTCATCTTAATTTACGATAAACTATTAGTGTTTTTCTTTACAAAAATCCAATGTAATCAACATCTAAATAAAATTTGGATAAAGGGCAAAGATATAATTGGCATGCCGATTTTAAATTAGCATATAGTAAGATCCAAAATCAATGAATGGTCTAAAAATATTAAAAAAAAAAATCTGCAATTCTATTTAGATACAGTAAAACCTCGTTAAGTCGTCACCCGGATAAGTCGTCACTCCGTTTAAGTCGTCGTTTTCCTTTGGTCCCGACAAGGTCTCATATACAATAATGTAAAATAACCCTCCTTTATCCGTCACCAAATTTAATTCTACTCCGGATAACTCGTCACCCTCAAAAATGGCCAAAAGCATCTTTCTTCTCCATTTTGCATGCCATTGTGTTGTCTTTTCAGCCCCGCCCCTTCACTTTAAGAAAGCCAAGTCTTTACGGGGAATTTTCGACCACGCCTGTCTCTTCATTCCTTTCCTACCCCTTTGGGTTCTTGGAATCTCGCTGCTAATCATTCAAAGCACGCTTCTCGCTGCGACTCTGTCGAGTGTAGACGTTTTTCTTGACTGCTCCTGAGTGTGACTTCATTTTATAGCGAGTAAGCCCCGCTATAAGGGCTACTTTTTCTCTTGCAAATTCGTGGTTCGATTACGTTTTTAAACATGCCAGGGAAACGAAAACTTACATCGTTATCTTTTAAAGAAAAAAAGATTTAATTCCACTTTTTGAAAAATCAAATGTTTCGAAAACAGCTTTTGCCAAAGAACACCATACCTCCAGGACTACATTAAACGATATTCTTTCATCGAAACTAGTAATTGAAGAAGCTGACTGCAAAAACAAAAGAAAGAGAATGAGGAAATTGAAGTTTGACGAGATCGAGGGGTTTGTAGTTCGATGGCTAAAACATGCCAGATCGCAAAATGTGCCGATTTCTGCAATGATTCTCAAAGAAAAAGTCATGGAAATTGCTGAAGAGTTGAACATTGAAGATTTCGGCGGCAGCAATGGTTTGATGGAACGTTTCAAAAACAGACATTGCCTTTCTTTTAAAACAATTAAAATGTGATAACTATAAAAAATGTTTTGTTTTCTTTTTGTATTTTCCACTCATTCATTTGCATGTATTGATTTCTGAAAATCTTGTTTTTCTCACCGAATCCTACAGCAATTCATGAAAATACTGTATTTCAGTATTTTTGGGGTGTTTTTTTGTTGTTTTTTTTCTTTCAAAAATTCCCATTCCGCCTAAAGTCGTTACTCCGCCTAAGTCGTCAAAAATGTTTGATCCCTTGAGTGACGACTTAACGAGGTTTTACTATAGTTAGTGTTTATTTATCGTTGTAGGCTATAACAATTTAAGGACACTAGTATTAAAGTATTTTATCCTAATCTCCTCATCTATGGATCCAATGTTATAACAATTGGGAGATCACATCCAGTAAACATTCATTAAAATTTTATCAAAGTAATTTTTGAGATATCGTGATTCTTGTCCTTTAATAACAAAGAATTTTACTGCCAACCTGTAGGTTCCATATGTACCAAAATCAATAGCATCTTTCTTTCAATAAATATGCTACTAGAATTTCATTTTTCTAAGATAACAGTTCTTCATCACAACATGGTCACATATATTTCAATGTTATAAAGTTAAAATTATCTATTATTTAAGTTACATTGTAAGTCTTTTATGTTTTAACTATGAAGGAACGTTATCAATGTTAAACCAAACATTCTTTCGTATTTACGCTTAGTATGTGATTTTTTTTTTTTTTTTTGTTGAAGTCTTTAGTTAAGAATAGGATAAGAAGGTAACTACATAGATAGTTATTTCGATGTGGGTCTTAAACTTTGGGGTTCTAAAGTATTTTAAATCTATAAGATAGAAGGGAACTAACTGAGTTGGCGCCCATAATACAGCAGCATTTATTATTAGTAAATCATTGAACGTCAAATCCTTATTCTGAGATTGCTCTTAAATCTCCATTTTTATGAACTTGACAAGTCTAATCCTTCCACGCAGAAGACATTCAATGAATACAGAGCACCGCCCTTTCATTAACTTAAGGAACCCAAACTTTATTACTGTTTTCTTTTGATTATAACTTACCATGAGGCTTTAGGATAGCTATGAAAGGCATTTTAGAAAAGAACTTTATTATTATTATTACTATAAAAGTAATATATTTATTATTGTTTTATCAACTAAAGATATTAAAGAAAAAAATACTGTTTTTTAGACTCGGTCAATATCTATAAAGTTGCTTTACAAAATAAAAAAAAGTGTCACTTGAGCTTCTTATAAATGCTTGATTTCGAAATATATTCGCATATTAGGGAAGGAAATCAGGAAAAATATAGGCTCAAATTCAGGGAGTAACAAATTATGATTAATGAAAAAAAAAGGATGTTTTCCCTCGAGATATCAAAAGAAAGACAAACTGACCAAGCTTTTTTTCTTTCATAAATGTTCTGTGCGTTCACATTGCATGACTTGGCAGACATTCAGGTGATACACCATTTCTTCCAATGCGATGTTTAGCATATCATTGCCGATGGTTGCAATTGCATTGGTAATACGATGTCGTAGATCGGCGAGATCAACAGGAAATGGGGTAACGAACATTTTGTCCTTCACGTACCCCCAAAGAAAAAAGTCTGAAGGAGTCAGATCTGGTGACCTTGAGGGCCAGAGGAGTAATGGCCTGTTCACCCATGGCTGTGCACCGTATCCAACCAACTTACGCCAACTTGTTTAGATATCCACGGACCAGGGTGTCGTAATGTGGTGGTGTGCTGTATTATTGATGTAATCGTCCCAAAACGCCTTCCACGTTGCGAAACTGCCATTTTGGTTGCACCTGCGCCTTAGCGATGGCCGATGGAACTAGTATGTAGCGCTCTGCTGGAGAAACAAAATTGGTGAGTTTGTCTTTGATATCTTGTATTTTGAGGGCAAATATCCTTTTTTTTTCGTCGCAGCCTGTGAAATGGAATTATGAATACCATGTATATAAAAATCGAATAATAATTGAATAATTTAATTTAGGCTTTATAATTATTAAAAATTACAGGTTAAAAGAAAGAGGAATTTTATTTACTAAGAATTTTGTGAGATTCGAACTAATAGTTTAAAGTATTTCTATGTCATTTTCCCTATCCTTTTCTAGGTTGAATTTTGTCTCTTTTTTTTTACTCTCTTTTGCTGAATAGAGATTCATCTAAATAAAATACAAATGACTGAAATTCTACTGTGATGCAAAATGAAGGATTGGCTGTTTAAATCTACTTGATAAAAATCGTTTTTAGAACTTATTTATTTTCGATCAGGAATCTGAATTAAAATTCTTTTAAGTTAAAGGATCCTTCTTAAAAAATAAGCTTATAGTCACACTATCCTATTTCACTCTGTTATCTTCTATTTTAGCAAATTATTAACTAAATATTCATTAACATATCCTGAGGATATCTACAGTTTTTTTGGTGGATGATAATACACACCTTCATTCTGTTTTGAATTCACTGTATTAGAAATGTCTTTGTTTCGAGAAGACATTCAATTGTCGGTGCCTCTGGATACAAAACGAATCATAAAAGTTATTGTTTTCTTGATAAAACTGCAAAAAATCACTTTTTATCACATTAAATTAATCCGTAACAATTTGTCGCTTAAAAGCTTACAACCATTACCTTAATTTCTATATCTTGACCATTAATATTGAAATAAAACATTTCTTTATTCGTTGTTTCTCCTTAGAAAAAATGTTAGCATTTCGCACAAAAATAAATGTTTTCACTGTTTTGTTATGTTTCACATTGAAAATAATATTTCAAAAACTGCTTGTAAATATGGAAATTAAAGAAAGCAATTATTCTGCAGGAATAAAGGCTTAATAGTTTCAAAAGATAATTTTCCCTCAAGCTAGTTATTGTTGATTATAAAAATCTAGCAAAAATGAATGTTCTGCTGCTTCAAATCTAGGGGTTAAAAATGGATGGTAAGTTTGTATGTTTTCTATTTCTATGAATTACTGTAGTACAATGTAATTTAGTATGTTTGAGATGACCGATTGTAGGCGATGGACTTAATTTCGAATTGTGTTTCTTGTATATCTGAACGAATAGCAATTAGCATTTGTGAAGATTATCAGCAAAAGTTACAATCTTTTTTCTTTTTTTTTTTTAAATCACTCAAATTTGGTAACATTTTATTAAAACATTGCTTTAAAACGAATGTCTCCAAATTGTAAATATGAATTTTTTTATTGTTTTTACAAATTTTAGTGTATCTTTATGTATTTTTTAACATATAAAAAAACATTTCATTAATTAAATTCTGCTTTGCTTGTAACGAGTTTTACCTTTTTCTTCGTAATTGTTTTTCAATTTTATAATAACGCAAATAAATGTAAGTATCTTGAGTGAGCATGAGAAGTTTGACTGTTCCACTTTCAGAGCCTAACTATCTATTACAGCACATAGTACACTAAAACGTATGGACTCATTTCCTTAATAATTCGTTGGTAAACATCAGAACTAAACAAATGAAGAATTTCTGGGAATTAATCCACAAGAAGGCAGTGAGTTTTCTTTGTTATCAGGCCATCGATATGGAAGCCATATTTCAGTAACTGGGCCAATATTTTACATCAACATTCCCAGCACTGTTGAGTGACCGAATCCTCAGAAAAGAAAATAAGTGATAATTGATGAAACTCCTACAATCACCGTAGTATTTGTAAACAATGGCATATAGTACAATTATTATTTATTTTCATTTGTAAATTATTTTTATCATAGCTTTATACATATACAAAATTGCAGGAAGCAGATAGCAGAACGCCTCGCTACGTAGCCTGAAAAGTGTTTGAGTGCTGTTTCTATTAAAAGCATTTGTCAGTTCGAAATGGGCCGCGAGGTTGGGGTTGTCGCTATGACATCGGCCTCTCACCTCCGAGTACCGGGTTCGGTTCTCATGTGGGTTTCGTGATGGTGGACGATCCGCGCTGGGCAGGTTTTCTCGGGGTTCTCCCGTTTCCTCTGCACTTCTCCCACTATACTTTCTCAGTCTTTCTGTCCATATTTCCGTGACAATAGACCTCCGGTTGGCTTCTCTGCCACCCACATTCATTACAAAACAGTTCGAAATGGCAAAAGTACATTGAGAATCTACGCAAAATTTGCAATAATTAATCAGTAGAATATGTTTCGATTCTAATAAAAAACTAACCTTTTGTCACGACAGAAAAACAATACGATAAGATCGTGTAATTGCAGAAGAGTATTGAATCATTAAACAATTACTTTCCGCTATTATCTAAATCGATATCTTATTACAAATCAAATGTATGATGATGTTATAAATATCGTTTTTATATCCAACTTCTGAATGAGCAACTTCAGAAAATCAACCAGACCACAATGTGGAAAGCCTTGTTACCGGAGGTCCCCTTGATCACAACCTTGCGTGGGCGGTAAGTGTGGCGACCTTCCGGATGAGAACGGGACATGATTATCTTGCTGCACATCTCCATCGGATTCGTGTCCTATCGTCACTAGGGTGTCTGTTGTGTGGCTATGAAATTATGAATGCTGAACATCTGCAAATATGCCCTGCTCTGATTCATAACCAAAATTATTGCAATAATCTTTTTTAAAGAGGCCCATCTCTACAGGTCAGCGCGTCACCAAAATGGCTCAACAGCCAAGGGTGGGCGTTGGCTAAGAAGAAGACAATGTCAACAATTAATAAACAGTCTGTAGAAATTAAGTCTATATTTTCAACAATTAGCGCATGCGCATAGTTGATTATAAGTAATGTCGAAGTCAATGATCATCAAATTTCAAATCTGTCATGAAATCGAACTTGAATCATCGAATTTGTTGATTCAAATATTGAATCAAGGAAAACTGGTAGTGCAGAAATTTTACAAAAGTTTCTGACCTTCAGAATTTTCTTGTGCCAAGTAATCTTCAGATGATCTAAACACAAGATTTACAATGGGGAAATATAGAAAAATACCTTTCGTATCAAATTTACAATTTTACAGCTCTTTTGCTAAATCTCAGTATAAACAGCAATGGTTTTCTTTTTGCGTTTTCTCGAAGTTTAAAAGACATTATACAATCGAACCTGTCTATCTCGAACCTTTTTATTTCCTCTATATCTCGAAATTTCTGAAATTCCCTACATTTACAACCTAAATTCAATGTATTTTCCATGTTTATCTTGAAAAAATTTCCTTCAAAACCTCTGTATCTCGAATTTTTTTCCTTTCCCGTGAGATTCGAGATAGACAGATTCGACTGTACTACACTCATAAACGAGATTCGACTGTTCTACACTCCTAAACGACACTCGCTGTTATAATATAGTAACTTTACTGATATTCTATTTCTTTGCTACAGCAGCGCTCATGGTGGATATTTATATAACTGCAAACAGATGAATAACAAATATGACTGATCAACTCCTGATAGCCGAAAAGTTAAATCACAGCAAAGCAGAGACTGCATTCTGTGGTTCGGGAGAAATGAATTCTGTTATGAGTTAAATAAAGTTTTGATTGCCCAAATACTGTATTTGCCTGCGGGTCCAATTCAAAATCAATCGTGGCCCTCATTGCCAAGTGAAGTTTCACATTTTCGGATGAAGTGAGGACCAAAACCTAAGAAACGCTAATTAATTAGACTTTACTGGCAAATGTCCATTTTTAGGATAAATAAATATTTATCATTTATCAATCGTGTCATTATATAGTTATGAGACGCTAGTTAAGTGTTCTTCATTCGCATACTAACAGTAGATTAACATTGATAGTGTAGCAATTCTCAAAAACTACTTCACTATCAAAATAATTGTTCGAACTGCTTAAATGGATGATGGTTGAAAAGTCCCATTTTTTCCTTCACTTTTACATTCTCTCATCCTCATACTCTCTGTGCTCGTGAAATTGTAAACATTAGGAGGTTTCATGCAGACCATATGTTTAAAACTGTAAGATTATATTTTTATACTATTTAATCTTAGAAAGATAAATATGTTCCTAAATACTTGGTGAAATTTTAGCTGTATAAGATTTCTTCGTTGTTTTGGCAGTGAATTTGGTTTATTTTGAGATCCTCATTTAAAACCGGATATTGAAATTGAATGAAAAGGAAACAGTAATAATAAAACAAACACAACACAGTTTATTTTGATTGGTATTTATCTTTTTATTATTATTATTATTTAAAAAGTTATTTTTGTCCATAAGATTTAATGAATCTATAGAAGATTCGAAAATACTACACAGTTAAGAATACTTCCGGGTTAGGAAGAGGTCAGAGGAGGAAGCTGCTGTCAAGAGAAGCAGTTTGCAAACACACACTCCGGCATTAACTCAGGTCAAACAATCGTTGTCTTGAGAAAAAAGAAAAAAAACCTCTAACGTAATAAGAACATTTTAATGTAAATTAAACGCTTCATCTGGTATTATAATTTATTTATTCTTAGAAAAACCATATCTTATAGGTAATGTGATTTTTCCAAGAAAAAATTAGGCTTACACAGCCAATAATTAAAATCTATATATACAAATTCTGGAGAGGGAGGAAAAAAAATGGATCTGTTAATATAATCAAAACTAAACATCGTCAGTCGTATCTTCAATTTCGACTGAATCTTTAATTTGATCTGTTGTTGTGAGCGTCAATTTTAAGGTATATTTATATTTTTTTTTTCCTGGGCTTTCACACTGGAAGAAAAAAAAAATAAATAAAATATTCTATCGCAATATGTAAAGGAATCCAATGATAAAACTGCATCTTCAGCATTTTTTTTTCATTTAAACTGGATTAACTCTTGATTAAAATGAAAGATTTAATCCGATTTAACTTAATCGTAATTACAAGTAGATCATAAAAGTAAAACAAAAAAATGAAATTTGAAATTTAGATTTTTTTAACCTCAAAAAAATAAAATGTTGATTTTAAACATTTTAAAATATTTAGGTTGTGGCTATTTTTCTGAATATGTGGGAAAGGCACAAGTTGTGTTTGAATTTGCTGTGTTTCTTATTTTAATATTATCCAAAACAAAGAACAATGAAGACAGGCGTTTTCTTATAAGAATGTTCAGTTTGCAAGCTGCTTCTACAAACGAATTTCTACATTTTTTTTTTCCCCATTTTGATACAACATAATCAAAACAAAAACTTTTTACAAAACCTAAACACTGAGACGTTAATAGTGATTTAACAATGTCTGAAAACTAAGGTTTGTCAAGAAATTTTATTTTACAAATATACAATACTGAGACGTAAATGCATAACTTGGAATTCTAGGAAAAAGATTAGTTAGAATGGATTCACAGTATGGTTTGGAATATGCATAGCTTGGAAATTGCAAAAAAAAGGTCGTCTCAATCAGTAGCAATTTGTCTCTTTCTCTTCATAATCCTTTTTATTTTATTTTTTGAATATTTCTGAGCGAATTGGAATTGTTGTCTGATCGTCGAAATACGAGAACTCCCTGGCGAATCGCTTCACAAAGGAGGAAAAAAAAAAAAAACAAAAAAAACAGGGATCCATTGAGCAGAGTAGGTGGTCTTGGTTCGTAGTATATTATTGCTGTGGTTTTGTTAGAAATGTGTCGTCGGTTATTGCTAATCAGCCCCTTTACACAGTTTATTTACAAATGGAAGAATGGGATCGGAAAAGGGAATCAAAATACGTATTCGGTGAGCAATCGAGGGTAGTATAGTAAATGGTTGAGCAACAAGAGGCAAAGGTGCAGGCAAAGACATTGGACAAGAGATTTTTAGGCTTAGCTCAATTCGTTTCTTAATTTTTTTCTTTTCTTTTCCGTAATTTTAAAAGTTCGTCAACATAAATATTAAATATCGCATTCTAAAATATTACGAATTTTTATAATTAAAAATAAATAAATAAAAACTTACGAACGATGCCTTAAATCCGCTGTTGTGTTATGACTAAAATTAGCTGATTTTTAGGTCGAATTCGGTTTACATCATGACAAAATTTCAGGTTTAAAATTACTGTAAAGTTTAATTAATACGAAAGCATTATGCCCTAAATACAATGAAGAAATAAAATCGTTTTAACTAGAAAATTCTACTTAAATAAACAAGATACATGAAATAAAGGTGGACTGATTTTATCTACCAATTTTTGGAAATTAAAAACATTTCTTGAACTCCTGAAATGTCTGCAAACTGATTAAGACAAAGAAAACTCATATTCTGGAATCACCTAAACAAAATAAAAGCCTTTTCGGGAATATTCTGTCCCCAAAACAAAAGAACTTTGGAGATGTTCTGTTCCAAGACTCTTCAGCCTCTCAAGAACAAATACGTTCTTTTGCCTGTAATCGAATAAAAAGAAAAGTAAAAAGACAGCCTTTGTTCTAAGTGTAAAATAAATGAAAAACCCTGGGAAGAAAGAAAAAAAAAACCCCCAGAAGCTTAAGTATTTCTGAGTTTTGATTTTTGCTCCAATTTTTGGTGTCTCCATTAGCAAACGAAAAAGGAGAGGAAGGGATAACTGTAATTAACAAATTAAAAATAAATGAAACCTTCTGTAATCCTTGAGAACTTTATTGATAGTACACTTCACGAGAATTATGAAGACTGATCAGATAGGACAAGTGTCGCTGAGACACCCTCTCCAGTGTGGCCTTGACCTTACAGCGATGGGTCCCTGCATTAATAGACTTGTTGATATTGAATATTTATTTCAACACCCTTTAGCCATCACTTCAAATAACTCTGCTTATTTATCTTGACTGTGCTCAAATAAACTTTAGAAAGACCAGAAAGAATGAGATTTTGAAAATAAACTTAAATAATAATAATAAAAAAAAAAACAATCCACGGTCAATATGATTATGCCTTCTTTCACAATTACATACTGACGTAATTTTAAAGAGAAATAAATACTGAGTTCACAAGATCTGTAACAAGAATTTTGTTTAAATAACTAGGCTTATCTGAGATCATTGTGAATAGTCCTGCTTATTCAACCTCAAAAAATAAAAAAATAAAAAAATGCAACGAGAAGCAAACATTATCAATAATTTCAAATACTAGTATAGTTTTCTCAATTCTGTAATATAAAACGAATCATCTTTAATTCAATTCCACAAATATCAATATTTCATATAATTTATAATTAAAACTATCGTTTTACCAGCTTTACAAGTTAAAACTTTTCGCAACAACATCTAATCCGACAAGTTTCGAAGTTTTCTAAACAGGAACTTTCCTTTCTAATCGCTTCATTACCTTATTTTACGCAACATGGTTAGTTAAATAAGGAGTGGTTGACGTTATTCCTACTTTATTACCAGCTTACTTGTGACGCTACAGCCAATAGAGCATCGTGTTTCAAGAGTAAATCTTTCTGCAGAACCACAAATTATGCAGCTGCCTCTTGATTTTAGGAGTTCTATTGAAGGATGAGCAGCTTTCGACTTTCTCGGGACCAAATAGTGCGCTTGGGTGACAAATTACTCTTCTAATTTTAAGTCCTAATGACGTTTTAACCGAGGAAAGGGTCGGCGCCCGTTACACCGTGAACGATGCCCCCTTCGTCCCCACCCCTATCAATTAGGTGGGCGAGTGTTACAGAGCGAATAAATCACGGCGAGAAAGACGTAGTTCTCGACCGACATCCGTCATCGGGATAATTCCATTCGATGAGATACAGACAAAGAGAATAACACTAATGAGAAATGTACACCTCTGAGTTACAAGTGAAAACCCGCCATTAAGAGGATTCTACATCGAGAATACGACAGCACATGATTAGCCTCAAATGTTCACAAGTCCTTCAGTATTATTACTATATTGGAAAACTGGACACTGCCGTCATGTGTCTCGACCAAAACCTTTCGCTAATTAAGGTCTGCTTATCTAGACTCATCCACATTTCTGAAATGAATAAGAAATTAAAAAATAATAATAATAAAATAAAACGGATTAGGGAAAAGAATGAAGACGATATAAGTTAATTGAAAACTTACAGCCAATTAAGAACGATTTCAGTAAATGCTACATAGCTTCTGCCTTAATGTAAATATTATATTACGTCCATACACCGTGCATAGAAGCATTGAGCAACACTGCGAGAACCAGGCATTGAATGTAGTCAACTTTCCTATGCAAATACCATATTGATTAGCTCAAAAAGAGGATTTCAAAAGCTAAAATTAAATAAACGCATTCTAATAATAGAACTGCATTAAGGTTTGGCCCCAAAGACTTAGTAAGTGTACTGAAAGGAGAGAAGAAGCGGAAGGAATTTTAATTCTGTGAAGTGTATCAGCCATTTTTTCAACTCTACCTATAAACACCGCTTCAGGGCGTTCGTTTTCGGAATACCAAAATAGCTGTAATCTCGTATGCATCGGTGTATGCGTCCCCCGATGCAAGTGTGCCGAGTCATTATACGCGACAACGGGGACATCTGGCAATTGCCTGCCAACGCAACACAACTCTCGGTTAATTACTCGGACGCAGCCCTTCCCTGCACGGTCTGTGCTCTCACCATTGATTTCAGCAAATCCAGCCTAGCTTAAAACATTTCAAAAGACTTG
>JAFIDM010012231.1:115947203-116020474 GCA_023159025.1 Thereuonema tuberculata | reverse complement strand
AATAGGCCTTCTGTAAAGAGATTACTTTTGGGGAAGAGATACGTGTTTTTATAGGAACGTTTTCTGTTTCCGAATTGTGCTACTACATTTCATATCTGTTATCAAATAGAGTGAATAACGAACGAAAATGATCCTTGATTACAGACTTCGCCCTCGGAATGCGATAATTAATATTCTAGGTAAATTTTTGAGCAGAAACTTCGTAATTGATTTAGTTAATGAAACTAATTATTAGTTAGCATATACTGATTAACGTTTTACTACATTTATAGTTAGTGTAGTATGGAAACTCTTTGTAAGGTTATATTACGAACATTAATCCTACAGAAGTAAATATACAGAAAGCTCACAAGGAAGCGCTCCAACCAAGATCATATTTACTGTAAAAGATTGCACACAGTGAAAGGATATAACTGTTGTGGGATTTTCGGATAAATGCTTTTTTAATTATTAAATTAATTAATTAATTAGAAGCATTCCTGTGATAAGTATTTGTTTTCGGATTTTACTGTACAGATGTTACAGCGACAATATTATGGAATGGGCCATCTCTTTAGAAGATCAAGTCGTATCTAACTGATACTTCTGTTCAATTTTATTGAAGAAATGAATTAATGAATCATTTATTCGAAATTTTCCTCCGTTTTACTTTACGTTTCATAGATTGTTTAGTGCTTTGGAACTGAAATTAAAGTAAGAGTTGAATTTACCACATATCATATGGGTAAAAGGATGCAATTTACACGTTTTGTGTTATGATGCGAAATTCCTGTAAAACTATTGTGTACTCGATCAACAATTTCGTAAAATTTTCTATTTATTCCTTATATGGGTTAAGAAAAAACTATTAATTTTCACATGCCTTTGAAAAGAGTCCCATTTAAATTACTAACATTTTATATTTTTTTCTAAATCAGAAATAATTTCTTTTTCATATCTCTGTTGTTGTTTTTTTTAGTCCAATTGCAAAATTAACAATTTTTGTTAAAGATGTAATTAGAATAATTAAGTAACTAAAACAAAAATCCAAAAGTGAAAAGGATTTTAGATAAAAAAAAAAGGGTAAACGATAACAGTAAGATTCGAACCAGGGAATTCACTGGAAAGGAGTTTTGATAATAATTCTAGTAAGATATGAAAATATGCATTTACGCAGGATGGTTTCTATTTAATTATTTTAATAATTAATATTTCAGAAGTGGATTTAGACTTAAATTGTGGGCAATCTTTACATTAAATATATCTACGTTTAAAATAGGAAACTTCCTTGGTTAGATACATTCATTTTCCATAGGATTATTTTCGTTAAAATTAAAGATCAGTTTTTTTTTCCTTCTTCTTTTAGCACGTCAGTATTACGGAAAAAAAAAAGAAAAAAAATTAGATTTAGAATTGCAGCCTGCTTATGAACTTCAGTACAGTTACATTATTTGGGGAAATATTAAGTTTGAATTTACAGAATTGAAACAATACAAGTAAAATACACTTTTTTTTAAAAAAATGGCTTTTTGATGTTAAAGTATTCATCTTCTCTTCTTCTTGATTTGTATAGGGTAAACCTAAAATTCCTGATTTGTTTTCCTTAATATTTGCAGACACATATATCTACATTAAAGGAGACTTTCAATCTGAGAAATTACAAAGGCGTTTCAGTAAAAAAAAAAAAAAAACATTAAGAGAGTGTTTTGATGAAACTAACGGTTAATTGACTGCTGATTGTTTGGCGACCTATAGGAGCTGCTTTTTTGCATTATTGCATAATAATACACATTATATATAATATACATATGCTTAAATAAATAATTATTTTCAAACATTTATAAATTAGAAAAAAAAATAAAGAAAAAAAAAAGAAACGCATATCACAAAGGCAGATTAAACAAGACGTATTCAGAAATTGTCTACATTTTTACTAAAACATGAGAAATAAAGCAGTAAGTATTTCGATACCATAATTTTCTGATATATTAAAAAAATCTTTAATGATACTCATTTTCAACTGGAAGCATAGAAACATCAGTAATTTTAAATGCCAATAATGGAATGTATTTTTTTAAACATGATTACATAAAGCCTATGATATATGTACCAATACAACTACCTCAAACTAGTTTGTCTCCCAACATATTTAATAGATTATAACAGTGTCCTGAAAGCAAATCTACACTTTCTGACACGCACTCTGTAGTAGTCAGGACATTTTCAGAATACCATTAAGTTGTGACTATAGTATCATTCAAAAGATTAGCTCACTTAATAGTAACCTATTTACAATGTTATTTTGATTTTATAAAATTTGTGTTTCTACAAGTATTCCATACAAAAATGAGAATGTAAGTGACTTGTTATTTTGAAAGAAATCCAAACTCCAAGTCAGTCACATTTAATCTCTCTTTAAGTTCTGATAGAGGCTACATTAACATCTCAAGCTTTTGTTATTCATGAGCTGCTCTCATTGTGATCTTTTCTATTCTTTGTTGAAGACTGAAATGAGATAAAAAGGGTGAAACTGAGATACTAATGAGAAACACTAAAGATGATGTCATGGAAGTTAGTGAAAATTCAGTTTGTTTTTTTTTCTTTTTTCAGAAATTTTGTTGCACAAGAATGAAATATCACTGAAGCAAAGTTTCAAAACGCAAAAGCCTTAGGGAGACAACAATCCAAGCCCTGAAAGATGACAGTGATTCTAAGTCAAAATTGTGACACTGGAAATTTTATTTAATGTTCTAATAAAAATAACATCCATGAGGCAAAAAAATCAAACAATAGAATTAAAAAAAAAATGTAGACCAATCCATTCCATTGTGATGAAATCTTAAGTTACTTAGTGTTGGATGTATTCTGTGTAGCTTCTTATTTGACTAATGACTGGAAGTAAGTAAAGATAGAACTTATTAGGACTAATAGAAAAACTCTCAATTCCTTTGAATTTCTGCTGAGTGGATATGGGTAAAGGGAAAACATTGTCCACTTCAATTTTTAAACCTTTTAGGCCTCTTTACAGGAATAAAAAAAAAAATCAGATATCATCAAAACACAAATCCCCATCTGAAAGAGGGCAAGGAGTAATTTGATCAATTCACACAATTTTCACTGGATTCAAAAAACTCTTGGAAGATGATATAAGAAGGTATGAATGAACTGAATAATGAATAAATTAAATGGTTTTAGATGTTGGATCTAAATCTCACCAGAAGATGAATGACACTCAAAGGTACTTTACCATGTGAAGCCTGAAGTTTTTTGCTTCATCTCAGAAAAAGAATCAGCAACTAATACTGAAAGAAGCCGTAAGACACTGAAAGGAGCCAATTAAAAGTAAGAGCTCTCAACCTGGTGATCATTTGATATTACAGCGCGTTATGCATAAAACTTGGCTGACGAGCACCATATCTGGTTTGGTTTTTTTTTTTTTTATGTTTCTATTATCTTATGTTTCTATTAGTTAAGAATTTCAAAAGGTTTGAATTTTGGAATTTTAGTCAAGCTTTTATATAGAGACACACTGGCAAATGTCAAAACAATCAATCTACTCATTAATAAAAATAAGCCAAGAACAGAAGAGTTATGAAGATACAAAATAATTTCATTTTGGGAGGTTTGTCGGTTTGGGTATGGAAAGCAAGAATAAGGGAATCAGATAGAACTGAGCAAAATTTTCATGAAATATGATTTCCACTATGCCTTGGTACAAGTAATAGCGCATTACATATGCCATTTATCCTGAATTTCAGATCTGCGGACTCAAATTCACAACCAAATGCCTTAATGTGACCCTTGAAAACTGTGTGTGTGGCCCATCATTTGCTTTGTAGCACATCATTCATTGGCAAACCGAGCACGGTTTTTATAAACCCTCTCCAATGCATCTGAAAATGGAAATAAATCTAGGATTCTGAATTTTTTCTTTTTTGTCTGGAAAGTTTATTACTTTTTTGTAACCTTCCCATTACCGAAAAAAGATACAACTTTTTGGTTTGTTTTTTTTTATTAACACAACCATTGCCCAATTTCAAAACGCTGGGTATGCTTGTGCTGTTATTTATTTTATTCTGTTTCATTATTCAGTCCAGAAAATCGAAATTTATTACAATCAAAAATACAGTCATTAAAAAAAAAAAAAAAAAATGACTTGAATTTAACAACATTTTCAAAACAATAACTGATCAATTATTTATTTTTGTCATTGAATTTATCATTATTTAAAAACTGCTTTGTGTAACTGCATTTCACAGTAAGTCTACTGTATTGTAAAGCAGCTCACAGCAAACCACAACACTGGAACACTTGAAATGAGTTTAAGAGAAATGATATACATTATCACTGTGATTACAGATCCATAAGAAAAATTCTGTGTCTCATCCGTATAATTATTTCTTAGCAGTTGCTACAGAAACAAAACATTTGTTTAGCAGAAGTTTGAAAGAAAATATTAAAAAATTATGAAGTAATGAATTTATCTGATAAAGATATTTTTTATGTTAATATAATGGTAATCTCTAATAAAAAAACCTAATGAAAACTTGGAAAAAAAAGATGCAGAAAAGTAAAGCAAAACAGACAAGGAAACAAGAACAAACCAGATCACAATGAAACTAGCAATGGAATGAATATGCATAACGGTCATTTGTGTTTGGTAAACAATGTAGCGTCTAAGTGAATTCAGAGAGGAAGAAATCCATTTTCAAATTCAGTGTGTTCTTCTTTGGAACAAGCAGTCAAGCATCAGTAGAGGAATTTACTTGTTAAGAAATGTAATTCTCCTAAGATTTTATATTCATAAAATAAAATAACTGGAAATCCTTAATATAAAAAAAGTAAATAAAATAAAATACCTTGACAGCATTTGTTATTATTAAGTTTTGACCTCCTTTACAAAAAAATGTACAGAGTTGATTGTTGTTTATAAACTAGACACATCGGGAAGAGATAGGAGAAAATATCTGAATTGTTCAATATTAAGAAATTATGTTTTTTGTTGCTTTTTTTTTGTTTTGTTTTTTAATATCGTAACTGTTTTTAATAGTATTATTATAATTATTACAAATTCAACAATATGATACATACTCACCATCACGTCCTGAGGAAAAAAGTTCAAAGGGTAAAGCACAAAAGGTTCCATTTACAATTTTTTTTTAAACTTTTTTTTCCATTTTAAAGAATGAAGAAAAAAAACAGTTTCAAAAGACTGAAATAATTCTACAGATATCATAAAACTCTAGGAATATACCATGAAACTGGTCAAACGTGATCCCAAAAATATACATACAATATACAAACATTTAACAAATATGGTTTTGTATTTGTTTTATTATTTATTACAACTATTAGTGGTCTGTTCTCTGGGTGCACTATCTATTTTTCTTTATTTACTTATTTTAGTTATATTTTCACTAAGTCAACTGTATTATTTTAGTTTAGTTGTGAGGCACATACTGCATCTATTACTCACCACTAAGAACATTCTTATTAAGACATAAAAAGGGAAATATAATGCAACAATGAGCCTTGTGGGAGTAAATTTCTGATACTGAAGATCTATAGCTATGTACTCACTTGAACTGAAATAGTAACATCACAAGTGCATATTCATTTATTTTGATTCTACATAGTACTCACTTTTAATCCAGTTCCTATGAAGGTCTTTTGATGACATCCTCACAAACTTTAATTTCACAGTTTGTCTGGAATTATCAGCTTTAAGATAGCAGCCAAGGAATATCAATGAAAGAATCGTAACATAAGCAATTATTTACAAAAAGCTTGAAAGTAAGCTTCTTAACATAAGATATCAACAAGAATGTTTTGTCTACATAAAAAAAAAAAAATTACAAAAAAAGAAAAAAAAAAAAATAATTCTACAGGAAATTATGTCAGTATATTTTATGTTTTTAAGTATTACATAAAAACCGAAAGTATTTATTGCTGCTCCAAATTAATCCAACCACTAAGCAAAGTGGAAGCAAGTTTCTCCTCTTCGTGTTTTTCATTTGACAGCATTTTCAATCACAGACAGGAATTACTGATGATGAATATATAACGTACTCATAAAAAATAGAAAAAAACAAAATTAAAAAAAGAATCACTATTCTCTGATTGTACAAGATTACACCTTCAACAGATATGATACATATTTATATAGTATAAACAACATTCAGTTTTTTGTTTGTTTTATTTGTTTTAACATTATGCTAGGCATTTGAGCTACTTTTAAATTGTCACTGAGAAACACCGTACTGAGTGACCCCCCAGAGAACAAACAAACATTATTATTTAAAAACTAATCTATTAAAATTATGTACATACAATTGAAGCAATGCATATAACATTTACTTGGTTGAGTTTAATTCTTCTGCTTTCATCTCTTCGTGTTATTCTAACATCCATGAAAATAACTTTTAGAAACAGAATGTAAAATTCTTTCATTACAGAATTAAAAAATTCAAACCACAGTTTGTTGTAGTAGTAAAAGTATTCTTGTCTTTTATTTTATTTTTTTTCTTTTGGTTTAATAATTAATATAATGGAACTTCTCTCCACTTATGCAAGTAAATGCATTATAGAATTTGTTCACATTTAATTCTTCAAGACTGTGTTGACCCCTTAAATTCTGGAGCTCCTGGGCTCGTAAAATATCAAGTTAAAAATTATATCTCTATTTATACTTCTTTTCTTATACATAATGAGAAAAATACTGTTGGATGAACACTTTATCTACAGGAAGGAGAAATGGAGTGAAGACGCAAACTTAAAACTGTGTGCCCTCGGTGATTCCTCAAGTTTACATATAGCTACTGGTCCCACAGGACTTGATCTGGGATAGATTAGGGTTTGGATGCTAAGTGCATGATTCCTTCTTAGTTACATTTTTTATTATTATTTTATGAAAGGATGCATACATTACGATATGGAGAGATCCCAAATGGAAAAAAGAGGATCCTCTATCACAATATGACAAAGAAGCAGGTCCCTCGGAAGTAACATAAGGAAAACAAAATATGAAAGCAAATTCAACCAAAGGAATGAATGGGAAATCACCAAAAACAGCACCAGGGATATATTTTATTTTCTGAAGGAATGATTAAGAATCTTGAATTGTCCTTGTGGCCTTGACAAAGAAAACAAATCAATCAAATCCAATAGTTTTGAGTGGAAAGAATTAATGTGAAGAAACGATAAGCATATACAGAGCATACAGAATGAAGCAACAGCAGCATATAACAAAAATTTATATGACAAAACAAAAACTAAATTGTGTGCTGCATGATATGTAAACTGACTGAATCAATCAATAAAATACATACAAATATGTATAGACTTGTTAGCCTAATAATTCACTTAAAAACAATATTGATAAATAATTATATTTAAAATACAATAATAAAAAACCCTTTGGGTAAATAAGAAAATCAAAAATAATTATATGAATAAATTAATTAACATTTCAGGTCACTATTTGTCCATTGCAACATTCAACAAATTGATTTCAATACAATTAAAATACTTGCAACATCTTACATACTTTCCTCATTAGGGTTTGAACTGAATAGTGCAGCTATGCCATCTGCTCTCTTTCTAATTAATAGGCCACAAGACATAGCTGCTATTCATCAACTGTAAACCTTCAATACTTACATTATTCACAGTCTTGTGTCTGTTTGGGCAGTACTAAAAGTAGATAATCTCTTGGTTTGAATCAGGGTCTTTCATGCGAGAATGTCTAGAATCACTATGCGTTGAAGAACCCGAGGAGATCCTACTCACTGAGCGTGAGGGGATTCCTGTGCCAGCTGCATGTGGTGGCATGCCACCACTGTTACGTAGCTGTTGATAGACTGGTTGCTGTGACTGTGGGTGATGATGAAGATGGTGCTGATGCATATGATGCTGGTGGTGATGGAGGTGGGATTTGTTCCCACCATAAGCTTCGCTTAACTTCAGAGGTAATACGGAGTGGTGGCTACTCGCTGCCTCACCACTTGCTAGTTTCAAGGGTAGCTGCTGCCTCACTGGCAAGGGCTGGCTGGCTGCCTTTTGCTGATTGGTGGCACTGTACAGATTGAGTGGAAGATTCAGGAGGCTATCACGTTTGACATTACCAGGTAAAATATTAGGGCTCTGACGATTCTTTATACTACTGCTACTGTTAAGACCACTACTGCTAGAGGAGTTACTACTGCTGCCTCCACTTAGGAAATCACCTTTTCCAACCTTTTTGCCAATTTCAAGTGTCTGTGTTGGGGAGGATGCAGCACTGCTAGACCCTCGATGTGGGCCACTAGTAATTTCTTTGGCTTGAGTATGCAAATCACAAGACACAGATCTCTGATGAGAAGATGGTGAAGTCTGAGAGTCTGACAGTGCTTGTAAATTGTCCTCATTCAGAAAAGTGCCTGGATTAGTGGAAGATGACACAATGGTCATGTTTGGACTAAGAGTGATTCCATGACGTTGGAGTGCCTCTAAGTAGCGATACAACTGTTCTCTTTGCTGTCGAATATCTTCTTCCTCTTGTTTCAAATGTTCCTAAAAGTAATTCATTTATAAATATAATTTATTTTATGAAAAACTTAGAGAAATTTGAATATTCAAATTTCAATTTTTTTAAATTACTTCATTGAAAAATTAAATATACAGAAGAGCAAAAAAAATTTTAAAGAAGACATTCAAAGTCTGAATTGTTGTTAAAAAAAATAAAAATAGTTAATAATAGCTTTAAACTCTTGCTGTTATTAAAGCAATCTTAGAAAAGCAATATGATTCAAGTAATTCCTCTTAATTTTTAGAAAAAACTGAAATTGCAAAAGTAAACATTAAGCACATGATTCAGTGCAATTTTGTTGTGATGAATTCTAAATAATATTTACCTGCAGCTTTTGCAATTCTTCATGTTGTTTTTCAAGATCTGCCTTTTCTACCTCCCTTTCTCTCTGCCAAGTTTCCCTTTCCTGTGTAACTTGTTCTTGTAAATTTCGAAGTTCTTCTAATTGTTGATTATGCCTGTATCCCCTATCACGGTTTTCTCTTCCAGATTCTTTTGATAATTTTGAGATCTGTTCCCGACTTAATGTCAATTGTGCTTTCAAGCTACAAAAAAAAAAAAAAAAAATGTAAATATTGAAATTACTAAATTAAAGCAAAATGAAACAGACATTTACACTGTTAAACATACAAAATGTTATGGAAACGAGATTAGCTCATCTTTACTAATTCGCCCCACTGAATTCGAAAATGACATTGAAATTTTCAGCTTAGCTCTATTTTTCAAATTACAGCCATGGCCTGAAATTACGGTATTTGTCCACTAAATATTGGGTCTCCACCTGTAAGAGTTGGCAACACTGCAAGTGGGCATCATAATTCTCATAACACAATGCTATCACATGATCAGCTATGTGTTCATCATGTGATCAGTAAGGTTGTTTCCTGGTAACAGTTTTCAGTTCTTATGAAGTGTTGTATGAAAGTGGTTATATTATCGATGTGTCCCCAAGTTGTGTTGTGTTTCAGCTAATATATACTTTCATAGACTGTGTAGTATATTTATAGAAAAGTATAAATAATCTGGATAACTTCTGCTGTATTTGTGGAGAACTGACGTTTGCTTCGAGGAAGTGTTCGATTACTCCAACTATAAAAAAGGCATATTTCTTGTATTTTATCCTGAGGGACCAGGATAAAAAATGCAACACAAGTGTTGCACTACTTGTTCAGCCAAACTCAATGCATGGGTGAATGAAAAAGGATGTTGTATGCTGTTTGGAGTGCCCATAGTTTGGAGAGGAATCACAATACTGACTGTTACTGTATATGGTGCCCTGTTAAAAACGTTATGTCCATGAAGAAAAAAATAAACACTTATGTATCCTAATACACCATCTGCAATTCGGCCTGTGTCTCATTGTGAAGGTCTTCCTGTTCCTGAATATCCAGGCAATTTTTCTAAGTACTTTGGTGAAGATAACAGTGTTTCTTCAAGCAGCAAAGAACAGCAGCCATCAACTTCAAGAGATACGGACTTCTTGCCAAGCAAAGATCCTTCAATTGTAAGATCATGGAAGGAGAGCTCAATGACCTCATCAGTGATCTCCAACTTCCGAAAAATAAGGCAGAACTTTTGGCCTTGAGGCCAAAAGTTCTGCCTTATTTTTCGGAAGTTCGAGATCACTGATGAGGTCATTGAGCTCTCCTACACCAATCCGTTAACCGAATTCCCTACACCAATCCGTTAAAGTGACAACATTTCGCACCACAAATAAAGAGTTCAAGCAATTGTTTAAAATCGAAGGTCATGAACCGTACTGCAAAGACACCGATGGCCTAATGGATGCAGTGCATATGAGGCACAGTCCTGATCAATGGTGACTATTCATTGATGCTTCAAGGCAAGTCTTAAAGCAGTCATTTTACACAATGGAAATAAGTTGCCTTCCATTCCTGTGGCATTTGCTACCAGCACAAAAGATACATATTCACGTATGAAGAACATCTAGAGTACAAGCACCAATGGGAAGTTTGTGATGATTTTAAGGTAATTGCTATTTTATTAGGACTGTAAGCTGGCTACACCAAGTATTGCTGTTTCCTGTGTGAGTGGGATAGCCACGCCAGAGACACCCATTACTCTAAGAAAAGGTGATCCCCAAACAAAATCATTAACACCTGGAATAAGCCTTTGATAGAGCCAAGCAAAGTTTTGCTCCCCCCTCCCACTACATCTTAAATTGGGGCTCATGAAGAATTTTGTAAACTTTGGTGAAAAATTCCCCAGGCTCAGTTTCAAGAAAGTAAAAGCAGACGTGTCTATCGGTCCACAAATCAGACAACTTTTTAAAGATCATGAGTTTGAAGCAATGCTAAGTGATAAGGAGAAAGCAGTATGGCAATTCTTTAAAAACGTTTCAAATGGTTTTCTTCGAAATTTCAAAGCTGAAAATTTCAGAGAACTTGTAGAAGATCTGATGGATTCATATGAACAGCTCGGGTGCAATATGTCACTGAAAATGCACTTTTTGAAATCACACCTGGATTTCTTCATGCCAAATTATGGTGATGTGAGTGTCAAACATGAGGAATTCAAGACATTTCAGTGATGGAGCACAGATACAAAGGGAAATGGAGCGCTGCCATGTTAGTGATTACTGCTGGTTGATGAAAAGGGATGCTCCTGAAACAAAATATTATAGACGTTCTTAAGATAAGTTTGTATTCACATAACTGTGGAAGTGCTATTATCTAGAAAACAAGAGCTAATCAATCAATTTCAGCATCTTTTTTATGTTCAGTGACCCAAAAAACAAAGATATATTCTCTTCACCATAACATTCAATCATCCAAAATTTGTTTAGACATTCTTTTTCGGTTACTACTTTATTTTTATTTTATTACTAAGGATGAAGTGGTTTTTTTTTTCCTTATTATTTTGTTGAATAATTATTAATATTAAACTGCAAATTAATAGCACGTCTATATTATAATCAATTCTTTTCTCACATTCAACATCAATTTGCTTAAATAATCTTCAGTCGAGAGCTAGACTGACGTACGTTAAAATTTCCATAATTACCTTGTCTATTCATGTGATAAAATTTTTTGTCAAAAAAGCTGTGGAAAAATAAAGAATGCAATACCATTAAGCACATTTGAGTTACTTCCAGTGCTTTTTTAGCTTTGTTCTCACAAAAGTCTGACAAAAACCGTTTTTGTTCATTTTTAAGTTTATGGTAATATCCACAAATATATCCATAATCTGGTTTTAGTGAACGATGAATCAGGATCTATTTAGCTTAAGTTCTCAGGTTTATACTCTCATCAGCATCACAGAAAATGAGTTTATAAAAATTTCAAAAGCATTTATTTTTTATGATTTTTCTTTCTAAGCACCACCTCTAAAGTTCTATCTCTTTTTTCCAAATCAACATGTATAGCTTTGATCATCAACATATATCAGCTGTAAATGCTTCACAAACAGCAAGAAGTTTCTTACCCACTCATAAAGATCTGAATTCTTCTTGATCTTATTGGCAAACTCTATTTTTATTTTCTTACTTGAATCCTTTCTTACAATCAAATTGTTTAATTTAATATCATTTCAACTCTTCTATCTGCAAATTAGTTATTAACTTCTCCAACAAAAGATTATTATTTTTTTTTTTTTTTTACTACATATTGAAAACTTATGTCATGCAAAGAATACTAATGTATGCGATCCGACCACTATAACAGTTTAGCTTTTATCAAACACTGATTCTAATTTTTTTTAAAATTAAGATGATTGTTTGCTTTACATTTGCATAGACAGTATCTGCTCAAAATGTTTTCTATTACTTAGATTGTATTAATGTCTGCTACATTTCTCTACACTAAAACTTCATTAGTCTTTACCAAAATACAATCTTCAAACTTCAACAAATTCTTTCATTTTTGTTCTACTTTAAATTCTGAACTTGCATTAAGTATTTATTGTTATTTTTAATTACTAAAATCAGACTTATTTATTTTTGAATAACGTAAAGGAATCTTGAAAGTAAAGTCTTTATGTCAAAAGACTTTTATATTCATTTGTATCATGGAAATATATTTTATTCCTATTTTGTATGTTTTTTTTTTGTTTTTTTTGTATCTCTCTCCCCTTAATAAAATACATAGATCCTTTAAGGCTCCTATGCTTATCGTTATTAATGAACATGTCAAACTACAGGCAAGACATGTTTCTTGGCATTTAATAAAATATTAATGCAACATCATTAAGAAATTACAAAATACTTAAATAATTCTTCTTGAAGGCATTTATCTAGAAATACAGAGATTCATGAATGTTTTCTGTGGCTTTCTATGAATCGCTTATCAGTTCTTATTTCTATCCTCTCCTGTGTGGAACAACAGATGAATGGAATTTCAAAAGTTACCCTAATACAATCTATCAATTAGATGACAATATTTGTTCAATTCAGATAGCAATTAAATTACAACTACTGAAAAATGCAATACTTTAGACTCCAATATCAATGAATATTATAAATTATTCTTGTACATTACACTGTTGAAAAATGATCTCTCTACCTAAAATCATAGGTTATACTTGGAGTGGACAGAAATATGTCTGAAAATAAGTATCCTTTTTTATCAAGATTTATTCAAAAATCTCACTTTCATAATCTAAATCCCTAGTAGCAACATTTCCTTATTCTTACTTCTTTGTTAACAAAGAATGAACTGTCAGGATTTATAAGAAATATTAACATTTCATTAATATTAATCACATTAAAGAATGATAATTAATTGAATTAACTTATTGACAAATATATTAAACTCTCGGTCACATATCACAGGTATGCAGTTACTAAGCATACCTAATGGGACTGAAAACATTAAAAAAAAAAACTTCTTAGGACAAAAATAAAGTAAGTAGCTGGTCTTAAACATAACTGGATACAAAATCTATTATTTTCTAAACAATCTTTATTATAAATATTTTTTTAAAATATTGTTGCTGCAACAACAACAACAAAAATAAAATAAAATAAAATAAAATGGGGAAAAAGTTACTACAGAATGGGGAAAAAAATTATATTACTTCTTGATTCACTAATGGAATTATCAAAACAAACACTAAAATTGAATTTTTAATAACTTTCTATCTAACTTTGACCCAGTGAATATTTATTAGTAACACTAAGTTTTATTATCAATCTGCTAAAAATCAAGAACTTGCTAATATATAGTTTGGTATAATTTATAAAAATAATAAGAACGTTTTAATATTTTCATTCAACTTCAGAATATTAGGTAAAAGAATAACAAAAAAAATACCAAATTTTATTTTGCTAACAAATTTTATATAAATTCGGTCTAGTTTTAAACTAATGAAACAGCCTTCATAATCAATCTTAGTGATCAGGATGTGCTTCTTAATATGTGGAAGGAAAAAATGATTATGAGCCCAGAATTTCAAAAAGATAAAGATTGAATTGAAAAATTTAACTCTGAAAACGAATTCGTATTTTGTTACTTATGTCAACTCCAAACATTTCAGTAAACAACCCCTAAAGGACTATGCATATATTTTATTTAACTTAAGTAAAACTAAATATATTCACATAGGGAAGAAACATTAAATTTTCAACATTGTTAACTGCTTAGATGTACATTTAAGTTAAAGTTGAATGATCATAAAGAATAATAATGAAAGAATAAAAAAAAAAAATAACATTACCTCTCTACATTAGTGAAATGCTGTGAAAATAAACACTGAAATAGAAATAAATAGACCATAATTAAAGCAAGTCTCAATCAAATTAAAGTAAGTGTTTAATTGATTAGTGTTAATATTTTAAGTATTTAGAATCAAGATTTTTATTGATAAAATTATCAATAAAACTATGATACTGACTAACTAGAAATATAATATCCAGATCTTTCACTTCAGACCTTCAGCCTGTTTAGAATAACATTCGTGAATACGAAAATTACAACAATATGATACAGTCAATAGGTATGGTTCAAGTTTAGCACAACAACTGAGAATCATTTGAAGTATAATTTCATATAAAATATTCAATAACTGCTATTATAGTAATAATAGTTATTGAATATTTTCTAAAATTCTGTTGTCTTAAATAAGTAAATATTAATTGTATCAAAAAAAAAAAAAAGAAAAGAACTATGAGAAGAATTTGATCTACAAAAATAATTGAGTAGAAAAATATTTCTAGTTATAAAAATAAATATTTTTACTTATAAATTCTAAGCAGGAGCTTATTGAATATTACTCAATGGATTGAACTCAAACATGTGATATTATCAAGCCACTGATCACAATAGCACTCTGTAAAGTTTACATACTTTTCATAGTATTGAAATGCACTGAGGATAAAGAAATTTTCCAGATGCATATTATATTACAGAAGTTAAAGATTGAAAAACTAGCTTTGATTCAAAAAATGACAGCAAGTCTGAAATTTAATCAGGGCTTTTCAGAATATGTGTAAGATATACATAATTAAGAGCAATTGCTTCTGCTTACAATTTATTAGTAAAAATATTTATTTTCATAACTAGAAAATATCTTTTCTACTCATTCATTTTTGTAGATAAAATTCTTCTCATAGTTCTTTTTTTTTTTTTTTTTTTTTACTTTTTGACACAATTAATATTTACTTATTTAACTTTATAGAATTTTAGAAAATAATCGGTAACTGTTATTACTGATCGTCAGAATCACAGTGGTGCCTCAAAGGAAAAAATGCAAATAAAAAAAAAAAACTATTATTACTATCAAGGAAAATTTAACATCTATCTTAATCATTAGTTGCCATATCTTCGAACTAAGGGGTTTTAAGATATTAATCTTATAGGACAGAAGTTAACTTAAAACAGTCGATATTTCATTAACTTTCTTTAAAGTATTAAAATAAAAATTTTTAAAGTTCATCTATACAAAAACTATAAATGGCTTGCTTCAAATAACTGCAGTTCACAAAGTCTCACAAAGAGAATCAAACTATAGCTATTACAGAAACATTATTAACATATATTTACAATCAGTGTGTTGAGGTAGTGAGAAAGCTGAACAGCTGCAGCCCATTGCTCTTTCCCGTGCGTTATTAAAGGTGGAGAAAATGTTATAAGTTCTCCAACTGTGTCTCCTGCAGGGCCAATTGAAGTATCACTCACTGCTGGATTTAACTGTGTTTTATCCTCTGTTTCAGTTTCTGTAGGCAAGTTGCAAACCATTGTCGAGCGTCGATTTGTAACTTTCTCCTGAAATATGAAAAAAGAAAAAGAGAAGAGGTTAATTAGACTTAATTAGATCATTGTTATAATTAGATTATTATTTTAATTATATATTTTTTTTAATTCTTTAACAAATCTTTACTTATTATAGTTACAAAATGAAGACAGCATGCACACAAACACATATACACAGTACCCTTTTTGGAAACATTACAAACTTAGCTAAACGATTTAATTTTATGACATATATATATATATATATATATAGTCCAAAATAAAAACACCACCATATAAAGTAATTTTGATTTCCTTCTTTCTCTTCAATTTCATCATTGAAAATTGGCTGTATTGACATCACACGAATATCTTGTAAAAGGAGGTGGCTAAATAACAAATTAATGCAGAAACTTATATGGATCTTAAGAATGAAATTTAACAATAACATTTTGAAAAAAAGAATAAGGATTCACTTCTAAAATTATTAAGACCTAAATTTTTAAAGTGTATATTCCTTATCTTAAGACAATTCCTCCACAGCTTACAACTTTATTGATGCAAATAAAGATTGCCTTATAAAACATTACAGAAAGTATTCGTTCAATATTAAATATTTGATTAAAAAAAAAGTGAATTCATTTTCTCAATAATCATAACATTACTTTCTAACATTCTAAAGCTGTGCACGCTCTTCATTTCTAACTATAGCTTTGAAATTGTTTCTAAATTTTCAAATTTACTTTTAAAAATTTAATCCAAGTCTAAAACAGTTTGAATATTTTTCATAGTTCCCAAATAAAATAAAACATATTATTTAAATTTTAGAAAGCTTCTTAACATTTATGTACACTGTTTAGACATATTTATTACACATAATTATCTATACCAATTACTTCAGATAACCAAGAATGTAATTTTCATTAAATGCTAAACAGATTTACAATTGATTTACAATCAAAGTAGAAGATAAGATTAATTGGAAGAACCCAAATTAGTAAATTGATATTAATTACCTAAATTAGTAATTAATTTCAAGACCTACATTAGTAAAAACAGAGGTTATGTTTGGAACTAAACATAATCTTATTTTGGAAGAAAAAAATTTACAGCTTTCCAATGAATTTTTTTCTCAAATAATGATACATCAGTTTTTAAAAAAGTATTTCAAGCTCCATCAAGGAAAACAAATCTATGCTTGTCAATTTTGCATTTTCAATTAAAATTTTGTTTGGGCCATTTATTAATCCTTAAATCAAACCTTTCCTTGAGAGTTATCACCAATCTTCATATTAAGAAGGACTATTCCTATAGTTTTAGAATATATCTATTGAAATAACATTCATATTTTAAATACTTTTTTTACATAATGCTTTTAAATGGAATGCTTTTTAAGATAATTATTTTCCTGACTTTGAATAACAAAAGGGAACAAAATTTATTGAACTGGTTCAATGTTATTCAATTGAAATCATGTAGTAAATTATACTGTAGTATCATTATAATAAAAATCCAATTAATTTTGAAGAACTGTACGGATTGCTAAGTTTCTAATTATCTTAGTGGGAACTGTTTGTTTTTATATTTGAAGTGTTGCTTACTGGACTATCAGGGCTTAGTGGTTCCCTGACTGGAAGTGGACCACTTGCTCTTCGAGCTTCTTTACCCTAAATATTAAATAATTGTTAAAAATATGTAATAACACCTAACTAATTACATTTGTTATCAATGAGTTTTTCAGAATAGTTCCTTAGTAACTACAAAAAAAAGGCAGTTATGTTTGAAAAAGGATGAAAAGTTATGCTTGAAAAGTATTTAATAATGCATCCTAACTAAAATTTCAGATCTAAAGGTAGGGTTCTATTGGAGCTGCATGAATCGAGTGGCGCTGACCGCAATTACAGCCTCCTCCACCCCTTAGAGCCACCGATCTTGAATTTACAAAAGGGACGGCAGGCTTTTATTGTAATTGAGAGTACTAAAGTATCCTTCCTACAACTGCCAATGAAGACCCGCCCATGAACTCCGGGAGGAACCACTTTTGGGCAACTGCAGAATCTAGTTTCTGTAGCTTTCTGTAGCCAAAATATCGAAATATATCGTGTTTTGAATTCTTTTTTTTTTTTAAAACACATAAATACATGTTGACACCTATTACAGAAATTTATAAAATTAAGGGAATTCAATTAAAACATAGATATCCTCATTATTGATATAAATCATGTATTATTATTATTGTAATTTTTTTTTAAGTTATTATTTCGAAAATATGTTTGACTTTAAGTTAATATTCAGGACAATTATGATATGAATTTATATTTGGAGAAATGGATTTTTTTTTTTTTACTGTTATAATGAAATAACACAATAAAACTTTCTATTTTTTTAAACTTAATTTCAAGTTAAATCTGAAAAATAGAATCATACTGGAATATTAAAAGAAAACACAAATACTTAAAAAGAACTGAAAATAACGAATAATGAAGATTTTAAAATTATTTCTTGATGGCTTGGATTCAATATATTTTAAAATATTTTTTTTTAATGTGTGTTTAAATTTTATAAATTTCACTAGAAATAAAGTTTTAATGTACATTTTCAATTAAAGTTAAATTCCCTTCCTATGGAATTGATGAATATCATTTCTATTGGAAGTTACATAAAGAAAGCTATATTAAAAAAAAGCATAATTTCTATTGCAACTGCATTTTTTTATATTTAAAGGTAGCAGAAGAATGAAAATAATCATTTCATTTATTTATCTGTTATTTATGCTCTTTGGGTTTTTTTTCCAATTTTCCTAATTTTACATATGTGAATTTTCCAGAAAAATTTTCTTTTGTCCATTTTGTTTTGATATTCTCGGCATAGCCATTAATACATTGGTGTGAAGTAATTAAGAAATTTCGAAATGGAAGGGATTCTCGACAGCATTTTTATTGTCTGGAAATTAAATTACTAAATATCCTTCTTTACTTCTTCATCTAAAAATGATATTTATTTTTTTTTTCTTTTGAGCTGATCATGTAATAAGTGAATTATTGTTTCTCTTTCTGCTTGTTATCGTAAGAAAAATATTGTCGCCTCAGTGAAACTGCGACTGAAAAACGTGGGAAAAGCATGTCACCCTCTTTGCCTTGGGCTGCGATGCTGTTGAAGTGACTTCAAAAGCTACACCAATGAACGTGGTTGCGCTCCCCTCATTTCTGTAGCCTCCAGGTAAACTGCAAGTTCAACTCTCCGCCCGACTCATACAGCCCCAATAGAACCCTACCTTTAAAAACCAATTTCATAGCATATCTATGACTTTTAAGAAAGCTCTCATGTTGTGTTGACTTAATGATTAAATAATTTTAATATGTCTTCAAGAGAATCAGTTGATGACCGATACTGAAATTATGTCATATACATCAGGGATTTTGAGATTCTTTTAAGGTTACACTATAATTATTGATAGATTCTGCTTAGCTAAGTAAAGGTTACCAACTAAAGAATATCTGGCAGTCCATTATTTGATGTATGGGTGTGCTATTTATCTGGAACATCATCTTTGTAAATGATAATTCAACATACATTTAACACATAAATGAAATGCAAACTAAATTTACTTGGACCAAAATTAAACTTGGAACTAATCAGCAGCCTCAGAAAAGACTTGTTGAGCAATAAAGGCTACTGAGGATTAAACAATCTCAAAAGCTGATGTTAAAGAAAAAGACACATTGTAATTTGACACAAATGTCAAATTCATGTCAGTATTTTGACTGTCAAAAAAAGAAAGTTTTCAAAATAAAATGAAACTACTGATTCTCCAACTGAAATTTGGAACAAATTCTACTGAAATATATAGTAAAAGCAAATTATAAAATAAAACAGAGCCTAGCTGATAGTGAAAGTACAGCTGAGACTTTACTGATTCTCTTCAAGAGATGCTTCATGATTTGTTAAACTGACCACTAATTAATTCAACAGAGATCAAAGGAGTCATTTTCGCAATAATAACATAACCACAAATAATGCTAAGATGATCTAAATTCGTTCAAACTGACTAATAAATTATATTTTTTTATTCTTTTTTTTTTTAATACATTTAAAACTTTTTCTTTTTGGTTTGTTGATATAAGTGAAAATAACAGATTTTCATTTTTAATAATAATAATAATAATCCTGTATCAATTACCATAAAATTATTAATCATTAACAAAATTGTTCATTTTATTTAATAAATCTTTAAAAATGTTTCAAATAATAAAAAGAATCCATTAAGGAAGAATATGAATAGATACTGTAATAAATCACCAATATCATTAAAATTTTGGAGGTAAGGACTAAGGTTCTTTTAAAGTTCAGGCTCATTAAGCTCTCACATTAATCCAAGTTAGCAATGCATCGTCCTGATGAAGGACTTAACAGCTCCAACCTCTCCCTTTAAAAGTACCCATAAATAACAACTGTATCAGTGGCATACTTTATTAAGCATAATTTATTATTTCTTTGTATTGTTATCATTAGTTCATATTTGTGTATCTTTATTATTTTCTTCCTTTACTAAAAAGGAATTGAAAAAAAGTACTGCAAGACTCAAAGCACAGCTCCAAGATAAAACAGCTTGATACACCATTTATCATATGGTGCATCCTTAAATCCTGGAGCTGGTATTCAGTAGCCCATTAGTTTAACAATCTCCTTGATTAATTGTTGGGGCACATTATCTCTTAATGTAGTTTCCATTAATTGAGATTTAACATCAAATCCATAAAATATAAAGAAATATTGTTGATTGTATCTTAAATTTTATGATCAACTGTTACCTTTACTTCAAGATGTGGCTCTGCTCCATCTAAAGGACCAGCATCTTTGTCAATTTTAATTGCGAGATTTAATAAACTAGCTGCTCGGCCTTCCTGGTCCTTCAGTAAGTGTAGCTTTTTCTTTAAACCTGAACCTGTCACCAAAAAAATAAATAAATAAATAAATAAATAAATAAACAAAAAAGCAACAAAAAAATAAAAATCACCACTCAAAAAACATTAATAAAATCTCAATTCTACTTTTTTTTAAAAAAAAAAAATTGTTAACCTAATAAAATCACAGAATAATCAATTGATGCTGAAATTTTAATTTTGTTTCTTAAAAATGCCCTTATCAGAACTGAAAATTACATGAATGCAATTATGATTGATTGCATAAACTGGATATATATATATATATATATTTATAATCCTATTTCCGAAACTAACTTATAAAAATTAAAATCAAATATCCAGTCCAGCAAAAATATTTTGGTCACCCCAGTTACTTTACAATCAGGGTGACACTGTAGTTACCAATGGATACCTTAACTAGCTGAAATTAAGGAGGTTTTTATTATTATTATTATTATTGTTATATAGAAACCCTGCCATTTCTCTCTGGTCAGTCATTACACAATTTTGTTTGTTTATTCTCGCAAAGCAGGATAATCTGAGATCGAGGAAGTGTTCACCATTGGCATTCTGATACAATTTGAAAGTGATTTGCTGAATTTGAAATCACTTCCAGGTCTTGTCAAATTCATCAATTTGGAATCTCAATAGATCATAATTGGGATTATATTGTGAAAGATCTATTACTTGAATTCTACAACCTAAAACTATGATAAGAAACATGTTTTCTCACATGTTTCTTTTTATCTTTATGTTCAAAAATGTTTATGTTTATAAAATATTTTTATTTATTTTAAAAAAATTCTGTTTCATGTTTTCTTTCTATATTTATTTGTGCAGCTAAAAAAAAAAATAATAATATATATATATATATATATATAAATAAAGCCATAAATCAGACAATTGCAGATCTGTGAGAAGCAGGTGATGTAGAATAGCATGCCATATAATGACAGTTCCGTTAGCAAAGGTAGAGTTAGAACTACAAGATAATATAATCTTTATATTATCAATTTATAATTTTTTGATTAGGAATGTAATGTCTTTACTGTAAATTAGATCATAATATGAAAGCTTGATGATAATACAAAAACACTACAAATATATTATCTAATTTTCTTTTACATTTATATATGTATATATATATTCGGCTATAGCAGAACAGTTCTTTTAAATGACTTTCATTAAAAAAATTATCAATTAAAAAAATAAGCTGATGGTAAAACTTTAATAAGGTAATGAATGGTAATTAACTGAGATTGAACCCTGCCCATTTATTCCTTATTATTTATAGAAAATTTCTATAAAAAAGGAGACATTTTTTTTTTTTTTTTTCAATAAGATGTTTTTGATTGTAACTTTAAATATATGGTAATGTGTGCAGCTAAAAAGTACGAGAAAAATACATTTCTTATTGTTACAGTTTAACAAAATCAAAATCATTAGTTTGTGTTATGATCTACATATGAGAGATGAAAATTACATACAAATATTTGTATATAATTTATACAACGGCCTAATTAAAAAAAAAAAAAAAAAAAAGAGAGAGAAGCAAAAATAGACTTAATTTAAATATTTGGCTTTAAAGCAGGCTAATAGTTTTAAACGTAAGAATGAATGAATAAAATGATTACTCACCATTTTTAGCTTTCGGTGCACTGTTGGCATCTTTGTTTGGGTTGTCAAACCCACCAAATGTCTCAGCACGCTTTGGCAGAATTGGAGAAACATAAGCTTCACTCTGATGTTCACCAACACTGCTAACACTACGGCTAAGATTGGTGCCACCAGAATACAACGAACTTGTTAGTCGCGAAGCTAAGTAAAATAAAATGAATCAAAGCTTTCTATATATTCTCACAATGCAAAAAGAATTTTATGATTTTTTTGTTTTGTTTGTTTTTTTGAGAATTTCTTTAAAAAAAACTAGCCCTCCATAAAATAAGAAATAAAACTGACAAATAAACTACACAATCATCCAAACACTAATACCTGGCAATAAACAATTAACTCAGCTTAGCCTCATTACTTGTCTTCCTTTAATATACTGTAAAAATTTACAATCTGACATTTTCAAAGGGATCATACGGGTAACTTTTTGATATAAGCATTAGCTAATTGAATGCTTACCAAACAGTATAAATATGACCAAAAAAAAAAAGGAATTGATAAAACTAGTAAGATACATTATCAATATGTAAAATCAAACTTCTATATTTGCTTCTTGTTTGTTTAACTCCAACAATTTCTTCCAATGATTAATACAAACTATCTCACACATAACTCAAATAAATATAATTTGTCTTTAAAGATAGTAAAATATAACTTTGTTAATTTCATTAAAAAAACTGGAAGAAATATTTAAATATATTTATATTCTTAATAAGGTTTTGCAAGGAATGCTTTTGATGTCACTCAGAACTTTCTGGATGTAAGTTATCTTTAAGAGCCACCAAACTTTGCATAAAAATACATCATTGCATATGAATGATCAAAGTTCAATTGTATATGTTTAATGCAAAATGGAGTAATTAAAAAAAAAAACCACCAAAGGTGAGTAAAATTAACTGAAACAATGATCCATTATAAGAATAATCTTTATTGACCTTTAATAATATAATGTGTTGCATGTTTTCGTAAGAGACAACAAAAGCCATCAGCATGGGAAGATTCAGACGACTCAAATTTCTGGATGGTAAAATTGAAACAAATGAAGGAAGCAATTGAAGGAAGGAATTGAAACAAATTGAATAGGTGTTAAATAGGTGACATCAGATAAAATGCACAACAGCAATTCATATGGATGAACAAGAGCAGAACATGACAGAATTATTGCAATTCAATCAATCTCTTAGTCTCACACAAGAGCTATTCACCAAATTGATGAGTATTATAGTGAATACTATTATTAATAAAACAGTTTCATCCAAAAAGATGAATTGATGAAAAGCATTCCTTGATATTTACAATTGATTTAACTCTAAATTTTAATTTTACAGATATTTTTTAAATACAAAAACAACAAATTTTAGATGATTACTAACTACAAAGTAATTCAGAAGTTATCATATACAAAATATTTTTCTGGAAACTTCTGAAAATAAATTTCTGACTAAATTTTTTTGTATAAATCACTGTACCTTCCTGCAGTGCAGACAAAAGAATATCTCTCGTTTCTGGTCCTTCTTGTATTTCATCCAAGAAATGAGAATATTTAAACTGTAAAATAATGTAATCACTCATCAAAAAAGTTTTCAATAGTATATTTGAATTAAATATTAAGAATAATAATTAAGATTTAAACAAATTTTCAGACATTTAGAAAATTTGAAAAGACTCATCATTTGAAAATTGTTATACTTACTGGTTCTGGCCCATCTTCTTTGCCAATTATTTCCTAAAATAAAAATAAAAAATAAAAGTTTTTTTAATCATTTTTGGTAAAGCTTGAAGAACTATTAATATTGTCCTTCCTCATTTCTTGACTAATATATTATAAGCATTACAATCACAACACTTGATCATTAAATACAGGATTAACGAAAGAAGTGATATTCATAAAATGTCAACTTTTTAATTTAAATAGACTAATATTTTGGGCTAACATTAGGAAGTACATCATTATAGAACATCTCTTATCCAAAAATTCTGAGAAACTTTCACATCAATTGAAATAATTATTTCTTAATCCCTTTCTATTATAAAATTGAATCTAAGTAATGTAATTAAAATTACCATCATGTCTCCTTGAATCCTCATCTTTTCTTCACAAAGTATTGCCAATTCTCTGTCTTTTTCATGAAGAGATTCTAAAAAATTAGAAAGATAAGCACAAAAATAAATAATAGTTTAAGATATACTTTAAAATTTACAGTCAATGTTATATGAGGAAAACATTCTGGTCATATAATAATTAAACCATTTGCTTCTCCATAAAAGATTTGTAATTTCAAAGAATGACCACAATTTGCAATTTACTGAAGAATTATTGCTTACTGAACTTGAAATAAACAGCAGAGTAATAAAAGGGCCATTCTATGCCAAATCACCTTGGGGGGTTCACCACACTAACTCAGATCTGAGTGATAATTTTTTTTCTAGGTACAGATACACAAGGTGAGTATGAAACCAATGTTTAATCTTTTTACCAATTTATTTACAGAAGTTACAATTGTTTTTATATTCCTATATTTTTGTCACTCGCAATTTGATTTTCATAAAGTTTTTTACTTTGTGATAAAAGTTATTGACGGTAATTAATAAAAAAAATCTTATTGTAACTTTTTATGCTGAATCTAACAGCACAAACTACAAGTTTGTAACTCTAATATTAGTTTCCAAGTTACAGCCAAGTTTCCAAGTTAAAGCGTTAGCATTGTTTAAACAATAAAAACAACAATGTGGTTCCTTTTTAATATAAATCTGAAAATTTGTTTACAAGCAAATAAAAATCTAAATAAAGCTATCAAAAAATCAGAAAGGTGTTTTGCCTAGTTTTTGAAAAAAAAAAAATGTTAATGTTAACACACAAAAAATATAAAAAATTTTTCACAAAATTATTTTAAGAAGAAAATAAAGCCCCAAGCTTCACCTATCTCGAACCAATGTATTTTATTTATTTCTATCTAACATTTATAATAAATAAACCTCTTAAACTTAAACATTTAGTGTCCTGTGAGGTATTGAAGAACAGCTGGACGTTTCTGTAGTAAACTCCGTTGTTAAACTTATGACTATAAGGCCTGACATCATAATGTATTTCAAATGCATTTTATTTTGCTTATTATTCAGTAAACATGTTGTAAATGTAAAAGATTTTTTATTTTTATTTTTAATGCCTATTTTTCCCTTACAATAAACAAAATATGTGAGTTTAAGGATGAAAGAGCTAATACAGATATTGTCAGTACAGTATTGCAGCCCACTAGCCTACGAGAGACAGAAACATTGCCCTTGGACTAAAAAAATGTTCAAGACCTCTGATGCTATGAGCAACAATCTGAGTTTCAAATTGAACTTTTTGTCTTAGTTTATGATGATCAAATATAATTTATCATGAATAGACGAAACCATCCAATCCTGATAAAACAACACAACTGACATGTGGAAAGATATACAATAATTATCGTTATAAAACTAGTCTCTGCACAATACTATTTTCTCTGCCACATGTTCTGTTTCAAATTAAGGATTTTTCAATATATTATAGTATTATGGTATTGTAGGCAAAGAAAATATTATATTTTATATCACTGATTAGTCATTAGTGACAATATTAAAAGGCTGAGCACACTATTCCATCAATATTTAATGTTTCCATAACGTTCCATCTATGTCTTTGTTGACATCTCCGTTGAATAACGCACACTTCAATGTATTGATTCCGTTGAAAATCAGGGTTGCTATTCTACTAATTTTAACGTGAGTTAAAGAGGAAAAAAAATTATTGAATTTTTATCAGAATCTTTCGGTAAGAAATTTATTAAAGATTTTATTACTGTTGCTATTATTATTATTATTACAATCAAAAATATTTTCTAATGTTTGTCTTAGTGCAGTTACTAAAATTCTTCACAAATAAGCAAATAAAGTAAAATTTTAATAAAGCAAAATTAACTAAGATTTTTTTTTTTTTTACAAATAATGAAATTATTTGTAAAAATTAGAATTTGGTTTACATTAGGAATCAATTATTTTCAGGCAAAAGATCGAGATTCTCCAGAAATCAAATTATGCATTAAGAAATCAAATTATGAAAATAAATCCATGTGATAAAGATAAAAAATTATAAGTTTTGTTTCAGAAAAAGATTAATTTTCTGTTTTAACTATTATTTTTTTTAAATAGCTTTATAGAATTAGCTGTTTTTAATTTTTTTCGACAAATTTCTAAAAAAAAATGCAGTAAATTCGAACAATTGATTCTTGAACAAGATGTTGCTGACATGCTGCTGATAGGACATTGCGAAAAGTTGAAGCATGCAATTATAAAGGTTATAAAACTTCAGAATCAAGTATCTAAAATTCTACTTCTTGAGCCAATTCATTATTATTTTCATCTATTTACGCAGATAATGTTGATTAAGTATTTAAACTTGATTAGTTCAAACTTATGTGTTCGGCAAACTTGATATCCATTTTGAAAATCCTTGAGGAATACATCACTGCTCTCTGATTGGCTCTTCATTCACTCATTCAATCAGATTGGCTGACATTACGTTTCGATAAAAGAAAGCTAAGTAAATTTCAACATTGGCCTTACAAGACTCAATGGACCATTTAAGTGTGTCATCACAACCTACATTATATTTCAAAGAGCCTGTTGTTAGGGTTTTAGCATTGCGAACAGTTAGTCAAGCCGGTGTTTATCATGGAAAAAGACCAAAGAAATAATAAAAAATTTTCAGAACACATTTTTAAGACTTCAAGAAAGCCCCTTTTTGGTTTTTTTTTTTTCTCTTATTTTTGAGAGTTTTAGGAGAAACATTAAGAAGAAAAAAGTTGTATTTTTGCATATTTTTGAGGTTCGGAGTGCCATAGTTCACACTGCACCCGATGTTGAGAGCTACTCTCCAATAGCAAAGTACCGATCTGACTTCTGAAACTCCTTTCAAAACTAGGATTTTCGCCTACAATAATAAAATAATCTATTCTTCTACAATCCTACTATGAAAAACCATGATAAACACCAGCTTGACTCTGTTTGCAATGCTAACAATGGGCTCTTTGAACTGTGACATAGGTTGTGACAACACCACTTAAATGGTCCATTCTTGTGATCTTGATGACATAACTATGTCATTAAAGGAATTATCTTACATGGATGTAATTGAAAATGGTTAAGTGAATGCAGCCCTTAAGGTGGTTGTTGTATGGCTGGGAAGAGATCCTTAAAGTTTAGGATGTTACAAACTTTGTAAGATGCTAGATTAAGATTGGAATAATATGTATTTCTTTGCATGCTGGCAACAGAAGCAGGAAATCTTAACAAAATCTTATACATATATATCAACGTTTGTATGTATGTTCTGTACACAATTTTACACTGTTTGACTGATCTGAACCAAATTTTGCACGGTTACTCTCTACTATTCTGCACAAAATATAGGTACCTAGGAACCTGAACAAACCATCCCCTCACCCTGATGCACGAAATTCTGAAACAGCTTTCGTTGGAAACATGAATTTTGACATGAGTGTTCTTTGCTGAAATCAGAAAGATGCTAAATAATTGAATTTTCAAAATTCAGGTCCTAAAGGGTGTAAACAGGGGGGAGGGGGGGGGCCAAACTTTTTTGAAGGGTATGCTTATCTCCGAAACTGCTTTAGGTGGAAACACAAAATTTGACACAAGTGTTCTATGTTGAAATCAAAAAGATGCTATTAGATCAAATTTTCAATTTCAAACCCTAAGGAGTGCAAACATGGGAAGGGGTGTAAACAACCATCTTTAAAAAGATTAAGAGAAAAAAAAAAGACCCCCCCCCCCCTGCTGAATTCAAGTTTTCTGACTGTCTTGTCTTTTTTATTCCAATTTATAATATTTTTACTACTTACCTATTAATTCTCTTAATTTGGCATATTTTGCTTCATAAATTTTCCTTTCCTCCTCTGTTTCACTAGGTACTCCTTCATCTATCAGTAAATAAATAAATAAATAAATAAATAAATAAATAAATAAATAAATAAATAAATAAATAAATAAAATAAATAAAAAGAATGAAAAAAAAAATAAATAAACAAAAATTTTTTTTTTTTTTTTTTTTTATTAAAAGTAAATAGCAAAGAATTTTTTTAAAGGAACTGAAACTGTTAAGAAAAAAGTTAAAAATGGAAAAATAAACATTTTTACCTTCTTCATGGCATTTTTCTACTGCTCCACGTATTAACTCAATCCACATTTTCTTATGTTTTTGTGACTGACATAGTATTTCATACATTTCAGGGTTTTTTGGGTTGGAACTAATCAAATAAATGGCTTTGCTGTCTTGACCTGCTTTTTCTCTAACCAACAATTTCTGCAGTGAAATGACACCAGGCTATATTATTAAAAAGGGGGAAAAAAAGTAATTAATTATATATATAAATATATATTAGAAAATTGTAAATAAGTTCATTAGATAGAATTGAAAAGGAAACAAAGAAAGTAGTAATAACAGGAATTAATATCATTAAAAATGTGAGTATAACTGAGGTGAGTCTAAATAGCTCAAATCAAATGCACAGAGGTGTTTGTCCCTTTCTCATAAATTCTAGCAGAAATCAAATAAATAACTGGGCCACTCATATTATCTGAAATTCTATTTCACTTGAGGTTACAGGAATAAATTCTCCAATACATTCAATTTGCTGACCTTTGGTTTGATGATAGTAGTTAAATAAGATAATAACAAAAAATCTAAGCATTATAATATTGTATGTTATTCTAAATATATTATTATATATTATGCTTGATATATGGTCTTAGCTCATTAAAAATATTAAAAAAATCCTAAATAATAAATTGAAGATGCTTTTGATTGGGGAAAAGAAATGAATCAATTTCACTGTAATTAAATTTATATGAAATATAAGACAAAAATGCACAAGACTAAAAATTCACTGATGTGTTTTTGGAAATTGTGATACTAGGAATCCAAGGTAGTCTATTTCAGGTTTTCTGACCATCGTCATTTGGATCAGAATCTTACAGATTAGTGAACTCAGAAAACATATAAAGTAAACAAAAATAGACACAACAATGGCCCTTCATATTAAAAAACATGAAAACATAAATAAAGAATAAAATAGGTCCCCGCTGGCGATCACTTAGTATATAAAGGATTTCCGTATTGTCCGGTGTATAAGACGACTTTTTAACCCAGGAAAATCTTCTCAAAAGTCGGGGGTCGTCTTATACGCCGGACAATACGGTAATTGTTAAACAAGAGATACATATACTACAAAATTTTAACGTGTGTGCGAACAATTGTATGAAATATAAAACAAAAACTCACAAGACTAAAAGTTCACTGATCTTGGAAACTGTGATACCAGGAATCCAAGATAGCCTATTTCAGGATGACGATGGTCAGAAACCTGAAATAGGCTATCTTAGATTCTGGGTATCACAGTTTCCAAAAACAGATCAGGAAACTTTTAATCTTGTGCATTTTTCTTTAATATTTCATATAATTGTTTGCACGCACGTTAAAATTTTACAGTATAAGCAATTAAATTTGTTATAGAAATTTCCTTGATAATATGTCTCAGAATATTTATATATACTTTTTCTATGATGACAGTTGATTAGCAAGTCTAAAATTAAGTTCTCCTTTTTGAAGCTCTGTCCTCCCTTGTGAAGTGTCCTCCTTTTTGATGTTTGAAGTCTAAAACCTTTTTTTTTTGGTTGAACAGATAGGTTTATACCCCTGATAACATTTTTTTTTTCTTCAAATTATTTGTGTCCTCCTTTTCATTTTAGAAAAAATGGTCACCTTACTAAAATATTACAAAAAATTTAATATAGAAATTAAACTAATATTTTAAAATTGATTACTGATGTAATAGTAACTAATGCAATTCTTACTTTATTGTCTTGTGTGCAAAATGAATATTTCTGATTATTTTCTAACAGAAAGAAGATAACATCAGATAGAACAACTGCAGTCACATCTGAAATCAAACAAAAGAAAACAATTAGAAAACAAATTCTGTTACCTTTTTTTAAAAAAAAAACCAAAGATCTTACATAAAGATTCATCTCGGGAGCTTACATTTTCATTAAATGATTATTACTACAGGAAAAGAAAGAGTCTACTCCAATGTAACTATTATGATTACAATATTAAAGTGGTCCAGAACAGCAGATGAAATTGAAGTGTTCATGTGGATGTTATTAGGCTTCTAAAAAACTAAAAAAGCAATCAAAACTGAATGTTTTAATTTTTAACTTTTTCTTTTCATTCATTTCTATTATTTATTACATTTAAATTGATGTTACATTTTAAGATATTTCAGGCAAAATGAATTCATACTTTATATTTCTGAATTCAATCAGTATAAATATATCATTTTCCCCAGACATGTGCATTATTTGGTTACCTTTCCCTTAACCTCAATATGCTCTCACTGAAACTAAAAATGTCATACATTCCGAGTTGAGAAGGAAAGTATAAATAAAAAAAAAAATTATGCCAAAATTAATATTAAGTAATTTGTGGACTTAGCCCGAGTTTTAATTATTAAAGAAAAAGAAAATCGTTAAAAAATTATTAAACATTCTCTTTTTTAAGAAAAAATATATTCTATTAACTCAAAATCTTTTATGTAAAGGATGAAACAGATAGTCTCTGATATTTAAAAAAAATTATAGCTCCTATGATATCAACATTTACTTCATTCATAAACTGTACAATAAAGAAGACTTTGCAACGAATGGATATGTATGTTAAATTACAAATAAACAAAGGATATTTTGTAATTAAAATACTGTAATATTTCTTTAACTGGTAAATCAATGAAAACTTTAACACAAAAGAAAGCGTGGAAATGGAAGAACAACAGATAATATTAAAATTCTAAATAAAAGAAAGATAATAATCCATGTTTATTTCAATTAGATATCATACTATCTACAAGAGATATTTCACAAGGGCTCCTTCCCTTTTGCTTCTTCAGGCTACATTTTCAAACTTTAACGATTATTACAGTGTAATGTCTTCAGCATCCTACTATTGTTACATAAGCTGTTCAAAAATATTATTATATTTATTAATTCTATTATATTATAGAAGATTCTCAAATTATTACAGATGTGTAACATTCTTAGTATTTTTACAGAATAATAGATACAATTTATCATTGTTCAAAAATACTCAAATTAATACAGAATAATAATTATTATAAAGTAAATATATGTAAAATGCATATATAATAACAGAGGCAAAACCTTACCAAGAACTTTTCCTCTAGCTTGATTCAGTCTGACTGGACCATCAAAGCACAGCTTTCTGTTCATAGACAATAGATCCGATTTCTTGAATTTTTTTCCTCGAAATGATGTTGCTGATTTTGCATCAATCTTATGGTAAATTTCTAAAAGCCTCTGTTCCTTTTCTTTTTCAGCCACTTGGCTATTCACATTATAAATGATTTCCTAAAAAAAATGAAGAAGCAATTATTGAAAGTAGTACTTGTTTTGAATAATAATGATCATTGAATTTTTTTTAAATGTATTAATTAAAATGCCAATAGTGTTACAATTTAAATTCTGATTTTTAATAACTTCAACAGGATACAATTCAAAGTAATTTTGAAAAGATCACAAGAAAGTGAAAACTTATCTACAAATGGGAAAAGCACAATTTATGGAACAACACAGTAGGAAATTTAGACATATCTAAGAAATCATACACACTAGTAAAAAAAACCAGACAATTCAATAACATGCTTGAAATAGGTCAAATTATAAAAAAAGGTCATAAGATAGAACAGGGATAATGGCTGTTCATCCAAATTCAACTGTAATCAATTCAAATGATAGTCAAATGTGATTAAAAGTTTCTTAAAAAAATTTGGAGAAGCCAAATAAGGCAGATAATGAGTTTCCTTTAGGTTTACTTTTTGCTAAAACATTGTAAAAGAAGAGCATTCCATAACAGTGCTGTAAGAGCTAAGATATCTATGGACTGATAGAGGTAGTTTTATAAGAAAAGATGCTAATTTATTCAAACATTTGCACTTCTTAACCATTTTTTAATTCGGACTTAATAATGTTAACCATAATACTAATTTTAATTGAAATAATTCAGTGTATTCTGGAATATTAGATTTATATCTGCAGAATGGAATATGGTTTCCGTCTTTACCAAATTTAAAATATCAATATTATTAAGAAAAAGGGGGAATCTTCCAACATGCACCAAAGAAAACAACAAATTCATGCGTAGAGATTGTCAAACGAAGTGGAGTCAGTGATGGCCATTTCATCATTATTATGAATCATCAGCCAGACTTGTCACCTTGATGACAAGCTAACTCAAGGGAACTCATACCTGCTCCCGGATGTGAGCTCAAACAAACAAGAAAGGAAAAATACTTGTTATCAACAGGATTTGAAAAATTGCCCCTCAACTTTCGGACACAAGTTTCATTGTAAACAAAAAAAAAGCCACAAAAATATTAATAATCATGAAGGAAATAAGTTTAATGTGCAGTTTAGTTGTTAAGAAAAAGGGGAAATTTCCCAACATGCACCATAAAACAACAACAAATTCATGCCTAGAGTTTTTAAGTTTTTCTTAACAACTAAATTGCATATTGTTTGACAAGCTGTAGGCATCAATTTGTTGTTTTCCTTGGTGCATGTTGGGAAATTTCCCCTTTCTCTACAACAACTAAACTGCACTTTAAACTTATTTCCTTATTGATTATCAATATTATTGTTTTCTATAAATTGTATGAATCCTCACAAAGTTACTAATATTGCAAATATTTAAAATTGTGTCCAGTATACCATATATGCAAGAAAAAAAAAAGAAGCTTAAATCAGTCCTTGATACATTCTATAATTTAGAAGGTAAAACAATAAGGGCCCTATTAAAAAATCTGAATCCTATTTCTCCTCTGCAATTAAAAGCAAAAGAGAAGTGCTGCAAGAGTGTAGTAGTAAAAACATAGTGGGGAAATGGAAAACCACAAAGATATGATTGTACAGATATTCCCAGAAAATAAAAATAGGTAATAATAAAGATTAGTTTTAAGAAAATGCAATAAAAAAATGAAGATGTTGAAGTTTCCGGACTAAGCATTATGATAAACCATGAACAAAGCTGCATCTAGAGGAGTTTGAGTATCAAATTTTCATAAGGAACCTGAGAGTAATATACATACTCATGCAATGAACCAGCTGCTTCTGGAAGTTAAAATTTACTTCTACAAAAAAGGATTTTTATTTTTTTTAATTCAACAAAGACTAAACAAAAAATCATATGGATTTTCAGCTTGAATTTAAAATAAGAAGGACTAACCCACAAAATGAAGTAGCTTGAAGTAGCCACTAAAAAACTCTTGATCACTTGACAAACTTTTTAATAGTATTATTTTTCTGAAAAGTTGTACTTCACATTTTAATACAATTTTTATATAGCATTTTTTTCTATTTTATTAATATATTTTGGTATTATATATTCAACTGATTGTCTCCTATATCTTGATTTTTTTAAAACATCACAAAAAAAAGCATTATACTACAAAATCTGTTTATCAACCAGGAGAATTTCCTTTCTTTCTTTCTTTTGAATATGTTTCAGGACATATGATGCTTCATGATATTACCATTCATCAGTTGAGAGAGCTCAAAGGTTTGAAAACTTATTTTGCAATAATTGGTTACTAACACAATTTCTTCTATAACTTTTCATGTCACATAATTTCAGTTATTCTGAATATTATAACTGAATATTTCATAATATATATATGAAATGTATCATTAGAGAAACAGAGGACACGGGACAAGCAATATTAATAGCTCCATCATGAAAAACAAAACTAGCAATTTAATTTATTATTCTTTAACTTATAACTGTATATTGAAATCAACGTAGGAACAGCACACAGAATTGTACACTTCTATATACTTACAAGTACCAAAACTTTATAAAAGGCTGTGATGTATCTTCAAATAAAACTACAGTGCAATCTGAGAGACAGTGAGAATAACATAGTACTAGAGATAAAGGCAACTTGTAAAGGGCTTCATGGAAAAGTGCTATTAAATTAAACATCAGATAATTGAGATTATATGTTACAAGATTTATACACAATCTACTTGAAAATCTCTTACTGAGATATATTTTTTTTCTATCTTACATATTCATGTATCTGCTCTTCTTTGCAATAACCCTTGTTATTCCCAAACATTGCATCACAACACATCAAAATGATTACAACATTTGCATCATAACGATTATGACAAAGAAGTTCTATCATCAAGCATCAATGATAGTAATATTTTTGACTTTGTCTTATCTCTCATGTAGATCATCAACTTCAAAAAAGAAAGTGACAAAAAACATCACGGTTTAAAAGAAATCTTGTCCATTATAAACTCTCTCAGTGAGGAGCAAATAAAACGAATCTGTAAATTATGACAATAGTTATAATTTAACAACCCTTAATCTTAAGATTCCTTTAAACCTATTTTGAACAGTACTTCAACTCGACTTCTTTAGACTAATAGTCTAAATAATGTTTCTATAGCTAATAATTCTTCCAAATTTGTGAATTATCCAATTTAAAAACAGATCTCCACAGAAGCTTGCTATTTGTAAAGATTTGAGGTTGAACCTAAAACCATCAAAAATCTAAAGGTAAAATACTAAAAAGTCCCCAATTGTAGAAATGATGCTTCCCAAAATTTAAATGTCTTTGATTTTTGATTTTAGTTTGCAGACATGTTCTTAAACTTTCAAAACAAAAAAAAACAAAAAAACAAATTTTTTTTGGTTATTATATATAAAATAATCTTACCTTGACTAGAGTATTAGCCTCCATAAGAATGCTTTGCTCTACTTTATTGTCTTTTGTTGCTTTAATTAATGCATCCAGTAGTAATGGATACTTTGTTATCCGTTGAGTTACAAGTAAGATGCACTCAGGAACTCCTCGTGTTTTGCAAAGAGGATTCATATTAGATTTCTGCATAGAAATGAAAAGTCATACGTAAGTTTAATAACAAATAATATCTTATGTGCATTTTTCAATTTTAAACCGAACTGCAATTTCAGTTATTATTATTGATACATTATTTTACTGTAAAAAAAATACAACAAAGATTACCTTTATAAAGTTTTGAAATTTTCTGTCAGATTTCAGAATATCTTTAAATAATGACACAGCCTGCTGATGGTTACTACAGAATTCTCCATAAGCAGCCTTCATTTGATTCGCTGTTTCACCTTGAAACTACAGTAGAAAAAACAATAATAATGATTTATTGCTCTAGAAATTAAGGAAACGAATTAAGTTTTAGTGAAGTAAGTCTCCGAAATTAAATGAAAAATAATTAATAATATCATCTATAATTTATTGGAATCAATCGCAGGTAGCTAAGCACAATTTAATAAAATAAATAGTTATAAACAATGGAACTACATCTTTGTCGAAAATTACTTTAAGGGATTTGAATCAGTCTTTGAGCTGGAATTCAACCCATGCAGCACAACACGGCACAACATTTTTATATTACGCATCAACATACGGATGCAGCAGGATCTGCTGCTCTCCTATTTACATAAGTACAGCCACAATATCTATTCATGTGATGGCTAAAGATGGAATATTCCGCTGGAATATTTATTTGATTGCACAATGTATAAAATATACACTGATGAAATGAAATTTCTTTGTATATCACATAGTTAAAGAAATAACACAAGGCGACTTGTCACAGCATGTAAGGATACTCTCCCCTGTGTACATCTAAGTATGCCTGTGTACATCTAAGTTTATTAAGTACATCTATTATTCATGTGAAGAGGTTTCTCTAAAAAACTGTCAACTCAATGCACAATTACAGATATAACTTTATCAATGCTGAAACCCAGTATTAAGTTCTAATTATGCTCAAATAGATTCAGGTGGGGATGAAATAGGAGAGACCAGTAAAAATTTCCAATTGAAGCCCCTCCTATTTCCTTCATAATATCCAGTGTATCTGGAAATTAGCTGAATAGCTAGGTAAATTAGTGATTTAGCCATCACTCCTTCATTAATCTAGCATTAGATTTGAGCAAGAAATATCAAACAATCTAATAAAGAAAAGACACAGAAAGAAAGATCATAGTAATTATTAATATTTCAAATACTGCTTATTATTTTCTATCTTTTCCTTTGTTTTTTATCTTTTAAATTATGGCAGAATGGTGCATTCATCAAAACATTTACTACTATAGTTATTATTATTATTATTATTATTATTATTATTATTACTGCATTAACTTCGTGAAGTAACTGGCTTTGTAAACAAACTAAAATGAAAGTAAGGATTAAATGAATAATTCTTGTTTATTTAAACATCATTTGTAAATTGCATTCGTAATTCCTTCTTTTTTTTTTTTCTTTTTTTTTTTCTTTTTACCTGTTGAAGAATAATATCTGCAATTTTCTCTATTACAGGATCTTGTCTCTGTCGCTCACGGAGTTTTCTAAGAAAATTTAGGTGAATTTCCAATAATTCTTCCAACTGAGGAAATAGTCGATCTATTAAATCCTGAGTCATATGCAATTCACGTAGCATTCCTTGGGCAAATATCTAAAATTATTTTTTAAAAGAAAAAAAAAATTATTTGACAGAAATGAATAAATGTACTAACGATGCAAACATATAAAAACTTGAAAAATGTTACTTACGTGATTTTTTTTAAAGATAGAATTGAAAACTGTTTGATAAAAAAACACTAATGTGCAAAATTAAGTATTTTTTTGTTTGTTTTCCAGAAAGTAGAATAACTTTAAAGTGTAATCTGACATATAAATACCAGTAATCAGACAAAGCAGAGAGAGAGAGAGAGAAAGAAACTTATGCAAATATAGAATGTTGACATAATGTGATCACTACTGCTTCGCATAGTTCATTGTGGTGTGAGAATAGCACAGAGACCGTAAAAGATTGTTATTCTGTTTGCTTTATTATGGCTCATAGACAATATTTAAATCTTTCTTTGAAGTGGAGAAAAACTGGTAGGATAGGGGCATATTAGATGCAAGCTGATTAGTCCAGAGCCATCAATAATTTTGAAAGTACTATTTCAAGATTAAAGAAACAATTTTAAAGGGCAGGAAAGGTGTCTTGAAGACCTGGCCAAGGTCATCCAAAAGTTACAATGAAAGACAACTATTTTTAGCTCTAACTGTTAAGTTAGAGATAATCCCACCTTTTCGGCAAATTTACACTGTTTGAAGCTTTCTGTGGCCACAGCATGGACTGTTTCATGTTCTACTGGATCTATAGCAGCTCAAAAAGAAACTACCTAAGAGTGGAGTTACCAACATCATGATGGGTCCAAGAACAATAATCCAAGGTTCTCTTTTCTGATGTATCTTATATTTAGATTCAACTTACAGAGTGATTCCCAATGTGTACAGATCTGGAGAGAACCTGAAACACAATCCCAACTTTCTAGCTATAAGGAAAAGGATCATTATGGAGGTCGTAGGGATGGATAATGTTAGATGGTAGCAATACTTCTTTTGAGACTGGGTCTCTGACAGTGTAGAAATACAAAGAAGAGATCCTAACGATCTGTGTTCAACTTCTTAAGGATGCCGTTAAAATTTGTTTTCATGGACAAACATATCCATTCTCATACAGTTAACCTGATCAACATATTCCTATAAACTGAATGGAAGGAATTGCCAGCAGGTCTCCAGACACAAATCTATTAAGCATGTTTGCATGCCTGAGAAAGATGAACAGGAGTGGAGGATGGACATTTCCACCACTATGATTGGCTCTTTTTGAAGAATGCACTTTGTTGGCAATTGGACTTATCAAAAACCTCATTCACAGCATGTATCAAAGTTGTGAGATCTGTGTAACTATTATGAACAATCACATTCGCTAATAAATGTTGTTTTCCTTTTTTTCTGGAAAAAATCTTCTAAAAAAACTTCCAATAAATTTCTTCTTAAAATGTTTATGTTGTTTATTTTTCTCTGGATTTTGAAGCTTTATTTTAATCTAATCAACATGTTCATTTATTATAAAAAAAAAATTGTGTAATAATTATCTGTAATGTTTCAAAAAAAGTTCCAAGTTGTTTTGTTTTTTTTTTTTTTTATCTACCCCATTAATTTTGCACATGAGTGTAGTTAAAAAGTTGTCAGAAAATTGCCAGTAGGGCAAAACCGTCATAAATATATTACTGAGTGGAAATATTTATTTGGAAAATATACTGAAATGATTAAATCTTGGACTGGAATTCATGCAGAATTCTGTTGAACACTTATTACTAACAATAAGAATTAAAATTTTTTGAAAGAGTTGGAATGACAAATATAAGAAAGATCAAAATTTAATATAAATATCCATAGTTTTCTTGCTAATTTTATCAAATTTAGCAATTTATTAATTGTATAATTTTCATTACAACTGAATAAGTAATTCTCAGTTTCAAAAGGTTAGAACACCCTACAATTCCTCTGAAAAATCGAGGCTTACTTTCTGGCTGCTTATTCCCCATCTTATTGAAATGTGTGTTGTTAAGCCTTCATCTTGTTATCAGATACTGCTTCATCTAATTTCTGATAGGAATTTTAAATACATCACTTCCGTTACAAATCCTTATCTGTTTAGAAGAATTTAAAGCACACTCTGTTGAAGTTTGCACTGTCATTACAGTAGCAATCTATCATGATTACTGCTAAGCTGTTATTTTAAGCAACAATGAAACATTACAAACCTAATATAGATATCTATTTTTTGATATCTATTTCTAAAAGAGTTATAGACATGGAGAAACAGATTTGTATGTCATTAATAATTATTTATAAAGCTGATAAACGACAACAGTAGCTATACTCACTTTTTGCATAATCTTCAAAGTTAAACAATGATGTTTTTCTGTCATAATGAACTCTGCAAAAAAATAATTAAGAAAATTTTAATTTATGGACTTTCATAATTAAATAATAATTAACTTAATAAGCTTCTGAAAAAATTTAATATTCATCATTGAAATACTTGACATTTAAAAAGTATGAATTTTAAGTAAGGGAAAATAAAAGGTAAACAGTAATTTCAAGAAAAGATCTTTTGAGATTACAAAATTTTTAAAGTTTTAACTTCTCTTATTACTTAAAATTGAACTTACCATAAATATTTTCTTGTCTTTTTACATCTTTATCTTTCATTTTTTTAAGAGTCTAATTAAAAAGAAAAATTGTATCAGAAGTCAGACAATTTAAAAACATAAGTGTGATGTAAGTAAAACAGTTACGTAAAACAAATTGCACTAATACACAATCTTCAGTTGAGTAATTTATAATAGGAGGGATAATAAAAAAATATGTATGCATATATATAAATATAATGTATAAAGATTAAGTAGCAAACATAATCTTTTCATTACTTTTTTCTCAACAGTTGAACTCCATCCTTCTGGTTCATCTTCCAATAGCAGTAATTCTGGATCGTCTTCCATATCATTGATTTCAACTGCTCCTAGAAAACAAATATCAAAACTCATTTGTCAATAATCCTTAAAGGAATTAATTGCTCGCATAAATCAGCTGTTTAACAGATATATATTACTCAAGTTATTTTTGGTGAAACTTTAATTTAAATAATTAGCTTTCAGATAACAGAAGTTTTGTTTATAAACTTCAGGAAGAAAACAAAAAACCTACATGACTATTTAATAATAAGTTGTTGTTTTTTGTTTTTGTTTTTTAAGATTAAACTGGAAAAAAGTATTGGATAAAGAATTTTAAAATTAAACTTAATTCTAGCGTAGATAAGTTTCAGTAAATCAACTTGAACTTTCTCTTATAATTAAATAAAAAATACGGGAATTATGCATTTAAAATTCCCCACACTATTTGTTCACTATAAATAAACTAATGGATTAATAAGGAGCAATATTATTGCAACAACAAGGATTCAATTTAATCCTAAGTTGTGCAAAATTGCTAAGAGGAAAAGTTATCATGTTTTTTGTAAATAATAGGCTATTATTTGGAACTCTTATGGAAGTTTTGTTTGTGTTTAGTGAATAGGAAAGAATGTAGTGTTGCCTATAGGTACCACCATTTATTTTCAATAGCCCTATTTCTTATTGTAAAATATAATACTTACTTCAATGAAATATCAGGTTTTAGAAGGCTGTAAAAATTGAGTAAACATTGTACTTTCTTTTCTTCTCTTTTTTTGCATTTCTCTTATAAAATGTCTCGCATCCAATGATTATTCATCTCTCTTTGTTATACCGTATATGCTCTAATAGAGTCCCCCAGCGTTTATTTGCAAAGGTAGCCTCGGCTCCCGGCACTTAATAGAGACCGGCTGCTGTTAGAGGCCGGCCATTATTAACAAAAACCTTTAGAAAGCAATATTTTTACACATAAATACCGGCTAATATTACAAACAGCTATTTTATTTTGTTAAAGTAACAGTTTATTTGACTGTTAAAGATAAATGGCAATGTCTTTCTGTACCTTTCGCTGTTATTCGTCGTCCGAATCCGCAATGACGGGCGGCAGCCTCACCGGAAGTTTATGTCGCGTATTCCACCCCATCGAATCTTACAGGCAATGTCACATGACCGTTTCGACGGCATTTTGTAAGGCAATGTACTGTAAGGTATTACGCTCGACTATAAAGATACGGACGCTTACACTAGTACTGGTAGGCAAATATCAAATACCCGGCTACTATTAGAGACCGGCTACTATTAGAGACCGGCTACTATTTGGCCGTGTCCCCTTTGCAGCCCGGCGCTTATTAGAGACCAGCGACAATAAGAGCCTCGGCATTTATTGGAGCATATACGGTAAATGTATAGATCAATGACATTACTTAGGATGTCTGTTAAAAGTTATTTACTAAAAATCATTCTGTGCTTTAAACAATTCCCTTAGCTCAGTCATAGAACTATTTGTTTGATTAACCATCACCAATTTCTAAATATTTACAATTTAAAAATTATAAAATCTTTTCAATTTACACCAAGAAATTAAGCTTCCTAAATCAATGAAATAGTTCGGTATTTGTATATTCCATTCACACAACTGAGAAATATGGAAATGAAAAAAAAAAATGCAAGCAAGTCATTTGGTTTTAGGAACTCCTATTGGGAGCTTTGGAAGTTAATATTTCTATAATCAACATCCTCATAAACTTGTTTCAAAAGATTTACAGTATAGGAATTAGGTTTACTCTGTATGTTTGTTGCTGGATGCTAAACATTTATATCAGAATGAAATATATTCATTTGTATTACATCTCAATCGTAAAGCCAATTTGTTACTCCTGAAAAAATATTAAAAAAAAAATGTTTTCACCAAAAAACCAGCTGCAAAATATGACTTGTGATGTCTGTTTTCTGATAAATACTATATATTCTGGAAACACTCATGAGAACGGCAGTATTTCACTGATATAAATTCCCAAATTGTACAATTTTCATACAGTATTGAATCTTATAAACAACTTAAAGGTCCAATTCTCCAGTGTTCTGATGTCACTCATGGCAAATCTATTATTAAAATAATTATAATTTAAAATAAGTTTAAATAAAAATATAAGTTTTTTAGTTTTTTATTTAATTCCAGATTTTTTTTGCTATTTTAGTATCCGTGAGATTGAACCTTAAACAATTGTTGAAATTCATATATTTTGTTAAGCAATAGGCCTAACTTAATTCATAGGTTTCATTCAACCACAAAAAATATTTTAAATTCTTAATATAATTTTTATTTCATATTGTACAAAATTTTACGTGTTGGAAACAATTACATGAAATATTAAACAAAAATGAACAAGACTAAAAGTTCACTGATCTATTTTTCAAAAACAGATCAGTGAACCTTTAGTCTTGTGAATTTTTGTTTCATATTTCATGTAATTTTTATTTCAGTTGACATAATAAATAATTGAAAAATCCAAACTTCAAAATTGATACTTAGGTCACTGCAAAAAAAATCATGCAAGTTGTCTTTTTGGAATGTTGATACGGTATTATGACTATACACTTCCAGAAATGTTTCAGGGATTTTCAGAATTGCTGATGCGATGTCAGACTTTTAATTTATTCATATATGCTTTCACCAAGAAAGACGCAAAATAAAATTTGTTGTCTATAGGAAACATCACGAGTTAGGATTAAATACAATGCGATTCATGTATAAATTGCTAAATAGATCATTTGCAGTCTTTACCCTTCTTGAGTTATGTCATTCCCACCTCACTCCCAAATGAGATTTATGCACAATTCTAGCCCTTTGCATTATTTTGAAAGTCATATTTACCTTCATCCAATGATTCCATTGAAGTGGAATTGAGATCCATAATGCTAAAATTCAAGAAGAAAAAAAAAGTCAAGCATTAATAACAGGCACTTTATCTCATCAATAAAAACTGGAAATTTTTAATTTGAAAGAAAAAAAAAAATATCCCTTTAAAAGTTTGTGCAAAACCAGTTCTTACTTGCTTCCGATGTCATCTATCTCATTTTCCTTCTCTTCATTGATTACCTTGCTGTGAAGAAGAAAAAATGAAATTTCATGTTTAGTTTACATATTGAAAAGAAAAGAATCATTATTAGATTATATCCTAATTCCAATGACCATAAAATATCTTAATTCCAATGACTGTAAGTAAACTTAAACATCATGTTTATTCCATAAGCCTTCAGCACGTGATGGGGATATATCTCATAAATGAGTTTATAAGAAAATAAAACTGAATTTATGAATTTTGTGATTTCATAGGTCAACTTCAGAATTTACAGTAGATGTTTGGAAAGCAATGTACAGTAAAACCCCGCTAATCCGACATCTGATAATCCGGCATCGGTATAAGGGTTTTTTTTTTACACCGAATAAGCCTTCCGGGCGCGTTCGGCAGAGTTCGCGGGCAATCGGCTGAGGTCGGGCATACTCGGCAGTGATGAAAAAATCTTCGTCTGCCATTTTGTGTCATCTAGTGCTCACTTGTCAATGCTACGGTACAGTGTCGCTTTGCCGTGAACGTTCAGTGTTGTGAGTTTATAAATGGCCTGATACCTATTAATAGCCCTTTTGACTCTCTATTTTAGCGGTATTTCCGCTATCCTCACAATAACGGCTATTTTTAGACGGCACTGCCGAAGTCCCGAATGTCCCGATTATCGAGTGTCTACTGTATTTGTTTCATTAATCTTAAAGAAAAAAAAAAAAAAGCATTTTCTTTAATTCAAATGAAACTCAATTACATATTCATGTTGTCCTGATAAAAAGTATCTGTATGTGTCTCAAAATCAGGGAGTAAATATTTATAAGTTCAACCTTAGATTAAATGATGACATAAATGCTACAATGGGATACTTTCTACCAAATATATACGGTAAACCTTTTAAGATCAAACAAGGCCAAATGTAGATAGTCACTAGCATGTAACGATGTTCACTGGCGAACAGCCCTGTCTAAGTAATTCCATTGATTAATTCTGTACAATCTATGTTCTGCACAATCCTTTTCAGAATAGTAATATTTCCATTGCTATAAGATGAGTTCTGGAATAGCATATTTGAGTCACCAACAAGAAACTCACTGATAAGGAAATGAGTCCCTATACAATAGCTTTTTAGCTTTTATAATAGCTTCTAATATAAATGTTTCACAATTTCATATAGAAGATCTGGTTTACCACACTTATAACTATTGACATCAAAGTTTACACTCCAAGAGTGAAAAATGCTTGTCATTTAAGAGACTCAAGAACTCCTAAGATCACTAATTGATTGATCAAATGTTTGTATTAACTCTATGTAATAAAGTAACCTGTACTTATGCATGACTGTTTGTTACTCTCTCACTCTCCCATAAAACTACCATCAAGTAATCCATACTATTCAGAGTGGAAAGAAGTGGAATGTGTAGTGAAAATGGTAGCATGAGCAAGGTAGCATGAGTTGATGAAAGATGTTTCGTGATTTCTGATAAGAGGCATAGAACATGACTTTACAATTATACAACTATTAGTCTTGTATTTTTTAATAATCTAATAAAACAGTGAAATGCAGATGATCAATCGTGCCACTCACAGTTCATCCAACAGCTTTATCACAATCTAACTCCTTGTTTTGGCATCAATTTTCCTCAATGAACAAAAACTACCAAAGTATTTTCATCTGCTTAGAAATCAGGCATTGATCATAATTAATGAGAGATCCAGATATTTCTCGCAGACATCACATATAATTTAAAATGTAATTACAAGGAGTTTAATTTAGGATTATTTAATTTCATTCTTATTAATGTAAATCTGGTGCCAATACAACGATTTTTATTTTTGAAAAAAGGAAGTTTTATTCCCCTTTCCACCAAAATTTTAAATAAATTTTTTAAGTAATTATTGCTGTGCATTTCAGTTACCAGGTACTAATTGCTTTATTCTGACAAAAGCTGAATTCATAAAATCAAGATAACACAAATCATGGACATAATAAATACTTAATTTATTGTAACTGTTTTTGTTAAGAACGTGGAATTCTACTTAATATTAGGTTTGATCAGATTGAATTTAATATTTTTCTAATATATAAATTGAATAATTTTAATTCTTATTACTTATTTCAGTCAGTCTTGGAATTATGATAGATCTTTAATGAAAATGCAAATTTAAGAAAAAAAAAAAAATCCTCATTTTAGTTTAAAATTTTCATATATCAGAAATAATTATATTCCATACATAAAACTTAAAACAAATATAAACTGAAGCAGGATTCACTGTAGCAGAAGAATTAATACAAATACAAAGTAACACAAGTTCAATAACAGTGAAAACAAACTGCATGCATTACTATCTATAGCAAGAGAACAGTTAACAACACAGTTTGTAAGAATTTTCTATGATCCTAAAGAAAGACATGAAAGTTGCCGATAAGAACTTATTAACTTTGATCTTTTAGCAAGCAAGATGATAATTTCAAAACTTATGATTAACTCAGTATTTACTTAACAGTAAAATAAGAAATATAAGCAGCAGTATTTTGTGCAGTATTTTTATTATTAATATTTTTAAGAGCTATCTAAAATATAAGTCCCTCCGGTAAGAATATTTTAGAGATTCATCACTGAATAAATTAGTCCAATACAATAAATGAAGTTAACTACACAGTAGAGAATATATCGGGAATATAAAATTATATTTACACCAATTTATAGTGCAAACGAAGCACTCACATAGGCATTACACAAAAACTGTTATATTGTAAAGACACATGTCAAACACTATCCAATAAAGTTTCACTGACACTAATTAACTATGTAAACTGAAGAGTAATATTCTAATTTGAATTGGCTCTTAAAATATGCACAACACTAGGTTAAGATTAATAAAGTCTGGCAATTTAAAAGCTCTGCTTTTCACTTTTTATTTTGTTAATTCAAATTAAGAAAATTAAAATAAATTGTTGATTTTCCCTTTCTACATTTTTAAAAATTATCTCTAGATTCAAAACATGCTCTAAGAACTATTCTGATCTTATGTCTTAATCCTAGAAAAATAAAAGATCTGCATACTCAAAACACGAAACTGCATCTAAATTATTAAAAAAAAAAAATCTACAAATATTATTTCTCTTTACAATTATTCAACAAAGTCTGTGCTAATTTCAATCCATCCTTCCACTGGTTTTCATGAGTCTCTTTTTCTTTTTGGTATGTAAATCTACAATTGGAAATTACTATTCTTGATACATAGTTTTCCATTTTCCTTTTTAAATTTGGATTCTTTAAGGCAGTGCTTTTGATTTTTTTCGATTATACTACATCTAATAAAAACTTTTGCTATTTACTGTGATCCTTAAGGCCAAAAATTCAGATAGAATAATACAAAGTTGCCAAAGAAAAAGCCAAATCTGGATAGGATGATAAAGGTTTATCATTTTTCAACTTTTGCAGTCCTAACCATGTAGTAAAAATCATCTTTACCATATTTACTCACACAACTTCCCCTCTTTTTTTGTTGAAATTTTGTGAAAGAAAATAGAGAGGAAAAAATATGAAGTACCAATCTGATTTCTCAACAAAGGGAAAACTTTCTTTCTACACCCTTTCTATACATTGATACATAATTTATGTTTCAACAAATGTTGTAATTTCCTCCCTGTAAAGTACATGAGGTCACCAGAAGTCGTAGACGACTTGATGGAACCTAACACACACAAAGAACTTCACTACACCATGATGATTTGGAGCATTTCATAGATCTTCACTCCATTTTGTCCTGTAAAAACAAGCAATCTGAAAGTCACAGTATAACTATTATTCTTTTATTTTTTCCCCCTCATTTTCAGTGAAAACTCATCACAAAAATTCCATAAACAAAAAAAAATCAACAATTAAAAAGATTAATTTCAGAATTTAAAAGAAAAGTCAAAAGTATTAAAAGTGTTCAGACAAATAACGCTACTATCTAGGTAGCATATTAGAAGTTTCCAATGACTGTTATTGGGGCCATGAGAATTGAAAGTCAGCTGCCCGAGCTAAAGTAACAAGATAAAATAGTTTAAATTCACTTTTAACCACAGTGCCTTTCCAGAACACAAAGAAGAGGAAATTGTGAAGAAAATTAAATTCTAAAATTTCAGTTTTCTAAATACATTGGGAAGGGTGTGAGAAAAATGTGAAAGGAGAAATTATGTGAGTATTGTATCTAATTTGAGATGCTATAAATACTAGTTTCTTTATCTAATTCTTGAAATCTATAAATATCTTTTCTAAGTATAAAACATAAAATTCTTCAAAATAACAAAACAATAATAATAATAATTTTCAATCAAGCCACCAATCAAATAAAGAAAAAAAATCTAATCATGCAGAAATTATAATTCAGGGATAATACCCCATCTCTGGGAAATTAAACTGTGCCAATACAAGAACTTATGAATCAGATGAAGATGAAAATTTCAGAGAAACTTCATTTGGATTAAATATCTTTTCTAAATATACAACTTTTTAAAGGGACAAAAAAGTAAAGAAGTTCACATGATATGGCAATAAATTTGCCTATCAAAGTGGTTAAAATTTTCTCAATAAGTAAGTATATATCAAATTATCATGAAAAATTTATAAGAGGAATAAAAAGGAAAAAGATATTGAAAATTGGTAAAAAAAAAATATAAAGTAGTCATTAAAAAAACAAGATAACCATATTAAGCAAAAGAATGAAAAAAGACAAATATAAATAATGTAAATATATATATATATTTTAAATTGCATACTGAACTTATTAAACTTATATTATTCTTTCATATTCTCTCTTTCTTTTTGATAATATGCAAACAGCTAGAAAAATGAGATATCATTTGAATCACTTTATAGATTTGAATATAATAACTTAATATCTTAAGCATAAGTTTTGCTATCAATAAACTGTCCTGCTCCTAAGTCAATTTACGATGTTATAGCCTGGAATAGCTATTGTTTTATCAATCATGGTTAATTTTTTTATTGTAAATAACTTTACATCACATATTTTTTAAGAAAAAATTATTTAGTTTAATTTTACAATTTATCAACCATGAATTTTTTATGACTGCGAAAAGAGAGCAGCAGTAAAATAGATTCTCAGGCTAATGAATTAGGAAGGGTCAGCTAAGTCTACCATTACAATTGCTATTCAGTCGTTTTTATCACACAACGAAAGGAAATAATTCTGAGAGCCAGTGCAGATTTCATGTGGTTCAGATGAATTCAGGATGAAAACATTAGATTTTGATGCTATTTTGTTGTTATCAAATTCATGGAGTTCCTGAAAGGCTTTGAATTAATGAAGAAATCAAAATTTACCATAAATTAAAGAAAATAAAAATTTAAAAAATGTATATGTTTAAAAGAAAAAAAAGAAAAAAAGAAAAACAATTATTCACAAACATTCAATCAACATATACTTATTTAACAACATGAATATAAAATAGATTAGGGAGAAAAGAAAAACAGATATACCAAAACCAAGCTTGTTTGTTATGCTTTTAGTTCAGTGTGGAATTAATACAGTTCCTTAGAAAGATGAAACCAAAGAATCCAAGTGAACCTGGCAAGCAAATTTCAGAGATCATGCAAACCATTCCATGCACATTGAAAATGGGGGAAGTGCCTTTTATTCCTTCATGCAAGCCCAACAGAAAACTTACTTGACCCCTAACTTGGTGGCTACTCTCCGCCATTGTGAATAGCCACTTGGCACATAGACTCGACCTGAGGAACTGGGAACAGATGGGGCAGAGTTGGTAATGTTTGAGTTGGTTAGTAAAATGCAAGTGATTTTTTCATGCATCCAAAATTATTGTTTGTTTTATTATATACCTTAGTACATTTCTGCCAAATTTCATACAGCATTAGTGTGTTAAAATTGCTTATTGAAGATAGGCTGAGAATTCTTTTCCACATTTACCCAAATCGGCAAAACTGGGCTAAGATCAGCAGTTTCAATCATTTTTAGGACTAATTTAATTCAATAAAATCACTAGTATCACTTATCCAAAAATAAAGTAAGAAAAACTTTCATATTAACTTGCAAACTGCAATCCTACTACAGATTTTCATTATGACATCTTTCCATTTAATTGCAGAATTTTCTTATTAATTTTTACTAAGTAACAAAATGCTGCCAATTAATTGCTAATTATTCAAACTCCAAACTGTGAAAACTAATATTTAACTTTGATACTTTGATGAAGATAACTTTAATTAAAATCAAATCTTTAGCCTGTCTTTAGTTTGATGCTGTTTAATAATGTCATCAATGACGGTCAAATTTAGAGAAATGAAAATGCTACAGTAATGTATAATCTGAATAATTATATAATGCTTTACATTTAGGATCATAAAAATGACTGTATTTCTACTTCTATTAACTGATTAAAATCCAGCATTTTCAAAGTAAATAAATATTAATTTAAAAGAAAATAAAACTTGACATTTTATTAATTTGTGAAATAACAACATAATTTATACAATTTAAATTTGGCTTTTTATTCTTTTTAATTATGATTTTTAATAAAATTGTGGAGTTCAGCATTTCTTTTTGCTGTTTTCTTCAATGTATCAAGAAAACCTCAGCTTATCTTTAATTAGTTTGTTAGCCCACAGTAACCTCCATTTACAAACATGTTAAAAATGTTGTTTTCTAATCAATAAAAGGTTAAAAATACAAAAATAGGTATAGAATGAAGTAGTAAAAATGAATCAAATATTTCAAGCATATTTTTTAAACATACCAAAATAAAATAATAATAAAAATAAAAAACTAAAAATGAATATAAGACTTTTCAATTCATCATGACTAATTCATCTTTTATTCCTTTTTCTGAAACTAAGATACTATCTGTTAGACAAAAATAAAAAAATAATAATTAAAAAAGATAAAAAAAAACTAATGAAAAAGAAAAATAATAATAATGGATTTCTAAAGGTGTTACTATCTGATCCAAACTAAACAGTCATAATAAAATATAGCTGTCAACAAAATCTAATTACAGATGTTGTTGAGCACAGATTAGAATATTCCTTAGATAGTGAGGGCATAAACCAATTCTTTAAAATCTGCTTTCTGCTGCCTGTAGGAAATGATCATAATAAATCCAAAAGCTAAAATAATTTCAACTCAGTAACAAGCTTCAATTATATTTTTTTTTTCTAACTGACATATTTAAGAATCATTTTTTGGAAATTCCATTACTACTGCAGATACTGAATATAAATCTTTCGTTACTGAAAATGGCCAAACTCTTCCATTTTAATACAATTAAACGACGGGTGATTACAAGCATTTATTTGAAATGGCTCAATAATTAACGAAACTACAAAAGTTTTTTTTTTTTTTTTTTTGTTATCTTTAGCAATAAAAGTTTCTCCTTAAAATAGAATTCCCTATAATAATAATAGATTTCTTATGTATTCATAAATAAATAAGCAACTACAATTAAAACAATTACAGCTGAAAAAGACTAAAAGTTGAATTTGTTTTGGGTGGTGGATTTAATCGATCATTTGTCCACAGTAATGAAATATATACTTTAAAGAATTAAGATATGTCTTCATCCTCTACAAAAATTTAATAAAATAATAAAAGAAAATAATACTAATAATAATAAAAAGTCTTAAAAAAATTGAGAGGGAGGAGCCACTTTTCATCCTTTAAAAATCTAGCATTATTGATTCAATAGAAGAGGGGGGTCAATAAATTTAATTAAAAGTCCTTAATTTATTGGCTAAGTAACTCATAAAAATAAATAAATAAATAAATAAAATAAAATATGACGATTGCTGTAAGGAATTTCTGTATGCAAGAAGCAAAGAAATGCCTTTCAGTTCCTATCAATCAATTAAGCTCACTTCACTTGAAGTGTTAAATTAACTTTTGTGTTTAATTCATTAAATATCCATTGGCTGAGAAATAATGAAAATAATAATTTAGAACTTTATAAACAAAAACTTTATTCTACATAATTTCCTTACTTTTTTTTAGATTTGTTAATTTAATAAGACTTTTTTTTTCTTTTGAAACAGAGGTCATTAATTGTTAAATTCTGTATGTAAAATTTGACTTACAGTTTCTCAAATCAGTTCAGCTTTTATCATTACAGATCATTCCAAAAATTATTTTGATTGTCTATCAATAATTTAGGATCAGTCTTGAAAAAGAATGCATGCTTTAGAAAACCACGAAGAGCATAAAGCATTTTCCTTCTCAATATATTTATTACTATTATTATTTACTTAAAATGAAAGAAGGCTTACTTTACCTTCCTAACAATCTTAGTACCTCTTACTTCTAGTTGTTAAACAAAAATTTAACATGCTTGAAACTTTATGGCTGTTATGATTATTAAGTTATTAATTAATGGCTTATTAACTGTGATTTTGTTAATTTAAATTGTTTGTTATATTTTGTATTCAATGACATTCTCTTTTATTTGTTTCTTATTTCTCTTCTGTACACGATTAATCCTCAGTATTCTAAAATTCTCAGCTTTGTTGTCTAAAGTTTTGAAATGTTTTTAGGAATTATCTATACTGATAATTATCAAAGCTTACATTGATTCTATTACAAATTTTTGTTACACATTCACTCTACTAAAACTTTCATTTTTTACCTTCTCTCATTGTTGTCTTAGCAATTACAAAAAAAAATTAGAATGATTTTTCACCTTGATATTCCATAACAACAAGGCAAAGCAACCTTTGATGTTAGATCATCTTTCAGTAGATTGAGGTGCCATTATTCTTACTTTTCAGCAATAAGTCAGAAATTAGTCAAATTTATCAATACAGTGCAACTTGGATAATTCGAACGTCTTTAATTCGAAATCGTGGTTAATTCGAAGATTTCTTTTAGTCCCTTGAATTTCTTATTAAATCAATGTTAAAAAATCGTGGATATTTCGAAGTTCAACTTCCTTAATTCGAAGTTTTTTATAAAAAATTTCGAACCATAACGACTTTTCGGCGTTTCATCGTTAAGAAATTCGACACGTGACAACTGAAATCCCCTTCCCGCCACTGTTCGACACGTGACGCTTCAGACGCCATTTGAGCTTCCTGCTGTCAGTGTGTTTCAGTAAACCACGCGTGTACAAGAATTTAACGTTCGCTGAAAAGGTCGCCGTCATTCGCGAGATGGAAAAGGGTGTGAAGAAGAAATGCCAAATCGCCAACGAGTACGGGATAGCGCCGAATTTCGTCGGTACATTGAAGGACAAACCAACGTAAGTTAAGCTGTTTTCCATTCACTAAACATGCTTGATGAATTTGCTAACCTTAAGCGACTGAATTCTACAAAACAATCAGACATTGCACAATCTTTTGAAAAACTATAATTTTCTATATTGAATGTAATATGTACTGAAGCTTACGTAATATAAATCTTATTTTGTTTACATACATATATTGTTTAAGTCTTTCATACCATGATCTTTCTGAATAAATATTTACTTATTGACAGAATAATCTTTTCAAGCATTCAGTGGACCTGAAATTAAAGTTAAAAGATGTAACTTGTTTAATTCGAAGTCTTGGATAATTGGAAGTTTTGTAGTGGTCCCTTCAGCTTCAAATTATCCAAGTTGCACTGTAGTAATAATCAATATTAATGTTCTATTTATATTAGTAGCTATTAACTTATTCAATAGTAGTCGTGATACCATATGGAGATAGTAAATCATTTTCTTTCACTAAATGCAAATGCCCAGCTGAATTTATGTACAGGGTGGCCAGGAAGTTCCCATACTCCTATTATGTTGTTATTATTATATTACAGATACAAATACTATCAGTAAGTAAATGTTGATAGTGAATCTCTTAAAACTTTTTTATTCTTAGCGTGAATGACATTTAGATTGAGACTAAAACAGAATCCAGATGTAATTGTAACTTTCTTTGTTTCTGAATTCCGAAATTCCAAGAATTAACCCCCCTCCCCAACCTGTTGTTGAAGAAGGTGGTCTTTCGGCATCGATTTTTGTAATTTACACTATCCGAAATTCGAGATACAGAGGTTTTGAAGGAAATTTTTTCGAGATAAACATGGAAAATACATTGAATTTAGATTGTAAATGTAGGGAATTTCAGAAATTTTGAGATATGGAGGTTTTTGAGATAAACAGGTTCGACTGTATAGGAAAAAAAACAGCACTGCCAGATAGCTCTTTTGACTGTATATTACTACTTATGAATTTCTGTCATTCCATGATACAGACATGAATAGTATTCTCTCTTTTGCGATTTCCAGATTTTTCTGTGTAATCTGTCTTCTAAGCAATTTACAACTGTACCTTCCACATGTTGTGCTGAAATTGAGAATTATATATCTTTATATTATATTTTAATATTAGGTGATGTTTGGACAAATGCATCCTCTGCCATCTAAACAATGTCTTTTTAGATTACCATTACACCTAAGCAGTCTTCCATAACGAACATTGTAACATTGTTAGTAGAAATGCCCACTAACAATTTCTAAAACGATTTAAGTGAAAAATCTCTTTTCATTGCAGTATTATACTTGTGAATTTTATCGTATCCAGATAACTTTATTGTCCAGAATATGCTACACAGTATCAAAATTTTGAACCTAAGACACTAGATTTTACTAGTGAACATAACAAATGATGATCAATGCTAAGACACTAGAGAAGACAACAAATGGATGTTAGTATCGGGTGAATTAACATATCCAAGCAGGATATTGGAAGAATAATAGTAATAATAATACAAGATTTGAATTAATTGTCACCCACTGAATTTTACATATAAAGTCACACAAAAATAATAAATTACTTTCAAATCACGAAACAGGCTGCATATTCTTATTCTTTAAATAAAATTCTCTAACTACAGCAAAGCTAAGATTTAAAAAAAAAGAAAGAAAAAAATTGTTTTAAAAAAAAAAAAAAAAAAAACTGTTCTAATTAAAGGGATTCAGTTAAGGAAAGTTTGTGATTTTTTGATAAAAATAACATTGGGTTATTTTCATAGCAATCTCAATGTCACGAAAAAAAAATAATAATAATAATAATAACCCCACATGCTGATAAAACTGCATGTTGACTGAATAATAATCGTTAACTGTCATGCACATGAGCAAAATTATTATGTGATATAATTCACTCAAAATGCAAAAATGACAACAACAAAAAAATTAAAAGAAAAAAATATTTAATATCAAAAATAATAATAACAATAATAAAATTCATTCAAAAAAATAGATTAAAATTTTTTTTCACTCAATTTTTGTTTTTTTAAAATGGTGAAAGATGTTGGATTTTAAAATTAAAAAAAAAAAAAAGTATACTTAGAAAAATCTGTTGTTCCTTCTCATAAATGGGTAATTTGATATGTGAGTGATAAAGTGTACAGAATAGTGCATGATGCAAAACAACTTACAAACAAACTGCTTTTCAACACATACTTCCAATAATAATGATTAATAATTAGAACAAAAATTAATTAGTTTACCTTGAAGTTGAATTATTCATTTTTAGGGAAGATGAACTAAGCTGGTGATTCTGAAATGAAAATTAGAAATAATATTAAAATTCTAACGAAAGATGTCTTATAGTATCGAGTATCATAAATATCTGAATGAAATCATATTCAAGTTTCCTGTTAGGTATCTTCAGATCCTTGTTTCTGCTCAATAAAAAGTAGGCCACTCTTTCCCCTGCTTAAATGTCAATTATTGCAAACTTAAATCTTATATAGTAATTAATTAACAGAATTACTTTTAGCAATTACTATTTGTGTAGTTTTTGGTTTAATCAAACTTCTTAAAAAAAATAAAAAAAATACTTATTTGGACATTCTCATCATATTAGTGAAATATATTTTTTCCTATCAAAGCATATTAATCTTGATATTTAATTAAAAAAAAAATATTTCTGCAACTATTTTTACTACAGTTTATATATTTCTCATTAGTTGAGCTGTGTTCAGTTGATAATTCTTCTCAATTATAATATTCTGATAATCTTTGATTATTTATTCAACAGCAGACAGGTACTAAAATTTATAATCAAAATTTAAATCATATTTTAAATATAGTTTAAATTAAGAAAAAGTCAAAAATTGACCCTTTAAAAGGCACCATTTTGGAAACCAAAAACTTTTTTCGAAAGATTTTTGTAGCATTTTGTTTGTCTTAAAAATATATACATTTTATAGATTTGCATGACCAATCTATCTCTTATAGTTTGGTCACAAAATTGGAAAAACCTAAAGTCTTATGACAAGGACAGACAGAATAAAGCTTTTATAATATAAGATTACTGTGTTGAAACATGGTTTGTAAATTTTCGTAAATATAAGGAGAACAATATTGTGTTCAAAATATAAAATTTAATTGGTCAAAAAAGAAAGAAACAAAGGTAGAGCAAAATGAGGTATATTGATTGGAATAAATGATGTTATTTTAGGTAAAAACTGTGAACATTGAAAGGTTATCTGTAATTTTTATTATAACAGCAATTTACAAAAATAATAAATTAAAGGATTTGATTGAAAAACTTCAAAGAACCATGTTGGAATTTAAGGAGAAACATGAGGAAATTTTAATATTGGGCGAATGGAATGTCAGGGTGGGAAACCTTTCAATAACAAATTGGATTGAAAATGAGGGAGTGAATAAAGATTATATAAGACCAAGTAATAAACAGTGATGGATATAAATGGGTACAATTTTTAGAAGAAAAAACTCTTAATAATGTTAAATGGAAATTGTAATTGTGGTGACTTGAGTGAGTATACTTTCCTGAATTATAAAAGTGCCTTGATTATCGATTTTCAGGTTTACAAAAGAATATTGAGAAGTAGAAGGAACGATGGAGTATTATAATAATATAATTCGGCAAAATGGAAAAACTGATATTAGGATCATCCATATATATGGAAAATTTTCTACGAAATGTAAGGAAAACTGGTGGCAAGAATGTTCAGACATGAAAATTTTTAGTAAAAGATGCATAAAAAATGAAATAAAAAAATAAAATAAAAATTGTTATGAAAGATTTGCCTTGACTATAAAGGAATAACAGAGAGATTAATTTCAAAAAAGAAAAATGAATGGAGAGAATAACAAGCTTAAAAGATTAAAATCATTGAAAAAAGGGGATCATTTGACAATATTTAAACAGTTCTGTTCAAAGAATTAATAAATGGAAATGAATATAAAATGCAAGATTTGGTTGATCATTTCACAAATATATTAGAAGGCCAAAAAATTAAAAGAAAAAGTTATCTTTCAAATGCCTTTGTCAAAGTCCATAAACAAAAGATGATCGATTATTTGATTTGGAAAGGTTTCAAAGGATGATTGTTAGAAATTTGTTAGTATCATTTCTTTATCTAAATTTTGTTATATTTACTGCAAAAATTCAAAAATTATTAGCTGGAAAACAAATATAATTTTTAAAGAATACTATTTTTCTAAAAAAATAAAAATTAATTTTTAATTACTTGTTGGGATAATTTCATGGACCCTCCAGACTTTTTGTCTTTATTGGAAGATGAAGATGCAACTGTCGAAGATTCTGAAACAACTTAAAAAGAAAAAGAGAGAAAAAGGTAAATATTAAAAGTAATGGCAGTTTTATAAATTAAAAATAAATAAAAAAATAAATAAATAAATGCTCAGCATCAAATTATTTCTTTTTACATGATAAAGGTAAAAAAGTTATTCTTCTTAATACTGAGAAAAAAATTTCTTTTTTAAATAATACCATTGAATTAAATTCATTCATTAAAAAAAAAAAAAAATAGAAAACTTGACAAAAACTTTTTTCTGAAAGTTTTGATATTTTGTTCAAATATTTTTAAAAATTATATTTTCTTTATTGTCCAGGTTATAATTAATTGCTCTGATTTCTTTATTTTCTAAACAACTGCATTTGCAATGTTTACTTAATTTTTTTTTTTTTTTATTAGCGCAAATATATCAGGTGACACTGGCCCATAAGTTTTATCTGAACTGGATTCTTATCATGAACACTGAAAAAAAAGATATTTTTTTGGGTGTACCTATTTTACCAGGTGTAGATTAGTAAATGGCTCTGCTATTTATTGATAGCTGGATTTCAATCTTGAAATGTTGCAGCAAACAACAGCCTCATAATACCAGGAACACAGGAATTGCAAAAGGCTTCAAAACAATAAGGCAACAATGCAAAATTGATCACTTCTGCCTCTTCAAAATAATTTTAGTCATTAATAAAAAAGCAACTGAAAAAAATCTTTTAAATAATAATGATATATGAACAATGCAGAAGGCAAAAAAATGAGACAAAGCTCCTACTTTTAGTTAACACACATTTCCTTGCATTGTTATTCAGCTTCCAAATTTTATTCCATAATTCTTTGTAACAAGGTTGGTCAACAATACAAGGTGAAGGAGCTGCATTTGGGATGAACATCAAGAAAGAGCCACTGAAAGTTGCATATTATCTAAATTTATGATCTCTGTTCTTACCTACAAATACAGCACATCATTGAAAATCTACACTTTATTTTTTTTTTTAAACTCAGCATGCCTGTAAAAGCTTAGCTATTATTTCAAGTTCTTAACTATTATATTAAACACACTTACTTTCAGGATCGTTAATAATATGGATCTGAACATTATTAAAAGTAATTTGTGCAACCTGTACTGTGACCACTATGGCTGTATTTAATGGTACATCACTAGTGAAGCAATTATTATTTATCAGCATCATGATTGTTATTGAAATTTTATTCTTATTAGCCTTACAACATAACCATGTATGACTGGAATGTAAGAGATTTCTAATTCATTATATACTTATTATTACTTGCCAAAAGCTGATTTCCAGTAGTTATCACTATTCAAATTACAAAAAAAAATACCAATTACGGTTCAGCAAAATACTTACTACATAAAATTTAAAAACAAATTAATCATTACTAACCAACTAAGGGCCAAGGGCCCTGATGAAGGCCTCGTTGCTGAGCTGGAAACACCTGAGCATTAGGAGGAAGAATTCTGCTCCCACCCTTAAAAGAAACAATACATATACAATGAGAAACTGGATCATTCATCCACTGCTCGACTGTAATATATAAATAGTCTTTACTTATTGATAGGTCACAGAAAATCATTCAAGGTTGAAATTTCCTTATTTCTTCTTAACCTAAATCATGCATCGAAAATAATTATTCAACATTCGTTTTTAATGTCATAAACTTGTAAGAAACAAAAGTTCATTTTCTCATTATTTTTCATCTTCATCTAATAAAAAATAAAATGCAAACAATAAATAAACCATTCATATATAATGTGATAAGAATTATCTGTTCGAATACAGTGCTAACATGTCACTCAGATCCCAAACTTTTTATTCCCGAATGCAAAGAAACAAAATTGCTGCATTTGTAGAGGCAATCCAAGAATCATTAAGTAGATAAATAATGGTTTTGGAGAATTCCAGATTAGAGACAGATGGAACATCGCATAGCATAGTGTTTGTGAATGTGTACGGATTTCTATGGAAGTCAGAACTGTTTTATTATTTTTCTTACTAAGCAATTACATCTCAAATTTTTAAGTGAATAAAAAATTAAAATATGTTTTCATTCTTATGATATTAATTCAATTCTTGTATTAAGAATTCTGCATAAAAGCTATTGTGTTAAATGAGATGATATTATTAGAATGATTTATAATACACTTCCTGAAATTGTGCAAGATACAAGCTAGAAGACCAGGAAGTTTAGTAGAATCCTTCAACATAAATTGGCAATAATCCAAGTATTACTTTAACAGGGAAAAAAAGTAGCAACTTCAGATTTACTTATTTCCCAACAGGAAAAAAAAATGTTATACTGAAGTTTGTACAGTATCTAATTATATTTTGTGAAATTAATGAGTTCTTAGCTTTTCAGGAAATGAAGAATTTTCAAAATTCAATTATCAATAAAAAAAAAAATCATCGTACAAGTAACTGTAATAAAAACATAATAAATTAATTCACTGCAACATAAGATCTTTAATTTCTGAAACCCTATATAAAAAAATAATTATTCATTTAAAGAAAAAAAAAAAGTCTTTAAAATTTTGAGCTTACCTTAGTAAAAAATTTAAATCGTGAACAGTCAGAAATCTGATCTTTGCAGGAATGTTCATGGACTGTAACAAAGCATGCTGAAAGAAAAAAAAACAAACGTATAAATTAAAAAAAAAATATTTATCTATCAAAAGTTTATAACTGTATTTTTGATTGTCGATTCATTACAAAAATACAAATAAATATTTTTGATTTTAAGATATGGATTTATATAATTCTTGTTAACAATAATAAATTAAATTCTAAAAAGTATTAAAAAAATATAAAATTAAGGAAATAATAATCACTACTTTAAATACTTTGATAAGTTACAAAAAAAATTTGATTTATAATTGATACTTAAGTTTCATAAAAATAAAGAGTCTTATGACATATGGATCTGCTGAATAGCAATAACATTAAAAATTAAATTAACACAATGTAATAAAAATGATATAATATTAGTATGAACCCTATCTGACCCACTGGCACATGTCAGACCCTCTTTTTAATCAATTTATACTGAAGGAGTATCAATATCATTGGGAACTGTAAGATTTACAGAATAGTAAAATTTTTAGGGTAATTTAATTTTTTTTTCATCAGTGAGTTAATCTATTATTAGATGATCTATTAATCATCTAATAATATTAATTTCTTTAACACAAATGAAAAATAATAAATTTAATCAATCTATTTGGGTTTTGTAATCAACCTTTTGTTAACCGTAAAACTGTTAATCTTTCTAACTTTGCCAATTATTAGTAATTGCTAATCTTCGGTAAAAATTAAATTAAACTCAAAGAAAATTATCAATACTGTTGTGATACTAAATATAATACAAAAACAAAAGTTGTCGCTGATTTAAAGTGTTTTAAAAATTTAATAATTTATGATAGATGATCATATAAATTTTATCTTCAAATACAAATAATTAAAATAAAGGCAGCAGTATCACAAGTAAAAAGGCAACTACTTACTTTCACAACGGAGTGCTGGTTTATTAGCCATAGATTTATTGCAAACATGGCATACTGCGGAATTACCATAACACACAGTCACAAACTGATGATTGGATTTCTTGAGTTCTTTATCTTTCTCTTTAGTCTAGAATAAATAAAGTTATTTTATTTAAAACAAATTTGGAAATATTTTAACAACATTAACTACTACATGAAATAATTTTGCCAGACCAAAATTATGAGAAAAAAATTAAAACCATCTTATAAAACAGATATAATTAATAAATGATTTACCCACTATACTAATGCATCAGTCGACAGATATTTTTAAAGGTAATATATATATTTATAATTAATTATATATTTATCATTTAATTATAATTTGTTTATTTACCTACTGTATGTTTGTGTGGCTTTTAAAAAATTTTTATCAAAGAAATTACTTACCAATTCAGCAAATTTAAGTTGTGATCTTAATGTTTTGCAAGCCTGAATAAATTATGTTTTTGAAAATAAAAACAGTATAGGTCTAAAGGGTGAAGCATCATGCCTTTGAAATTTCTCAGAGAATAGTCAGCACAAGAGATAAGGTTCCTATGAAAACTAACTGAACAGGATAACTTACAAGTTCAACATTTGCTCACCTTTAATTCTCAGATAAGAAACCTGGTATCCATTTGACAGAGAGATACACAAACCATGGGCCCCATTTGGAAGAGAAACAATAAGGAAAAATCCCTTTCCTTCTCAGAAATTGAATTTGTTCATTGAGCCTGCAGCAAAGTGCCTTAACCCTTGAGCTACCAGACCCACACAATGTAAATAAAACAAATAGTCACAATGCAATGATACTTTAAATTATGAAGGCGAATTTGGAAGAAGTATATGCCCAAACAAGCACACATTTCTCAATAGACAGATAATGTAATATGTTGTGGCACAATCATTTGGAGAAGTGTTCTACATAAAACTTACGTCAGCTTCTTGCAACAACATTAGGCCAATACTTCACAACATGGAAGCATCTAACCAGAAACTGTGGATCTCTTTTCTGTGGATCATGGTCAAACAATCAATTTGAACAGATACATTTAGTCTTCAGGGAAGTTACAATGAGTGATCATGGGAACAAGTTTCAGATTTTCTGTTGGAGGTTATTCTTTTCCACAGTAATACAAGCATACAAAGTTTTGATGCAGACATTACAGAAATTTGGTTGAGAGAAAGCTTCAATATTCAGCTTACAGCCCACATCTATCATCATGTGACTTTTGTATCTTAGATGATCTGAAAAAATTGCCAGAAATTCACCTCAGACGACAAAAATAATTGTCCAATAATGGTTGGATCCACAGGCAAATATCATTTTACGAAACCGGAATTCACTGCCTGGTTCTTAGCTATATTAATAGCTACAGCAACTTCTAACCCTGGAATGCTACTCATATTTTTCTAATGTTAATACTACTCTGAATGAGAAGTCACCCACTTATTATTATTATTATTATTATTATTATTATTATTTACTTCTTTTCATTATTGTAAGGTGTTAGAATAACTGAACTATAATAGTGTATATTAACAATTTTAATTTGAAACATAATTAATGATGTTTTCTTTTTTTGAAAATAAAAGTTTATTCAAGTCAATTCTCTGCTACCTTGCAGCAAACATTTGAATTAGAAAAAATTCACTCAGAGTATCATTCCAGGGTCAATATCCTGTGTGAAGATTTTATTACTGTCACTCAGGTATCACTGGAATCTTCTTCATCTTCTTCAACTACAGCTTTCTCACTTCCATGTGGGGTCACTGTCAACACACAAGCGGTGCTTGTATAATTCTGAAGAGAAGTTTTAGGAGGGGTTATTATGGCCTGATGCCCATCCTTACGCTAACCCCATATCACAGAGAAAGACCCAAATATCATAGACAGTGAAGGAAGAGACAGACGAAGAATCAGACAAAGACAGAAAAGAAAGCAGAAAATCTTAAATAATGAATTAATTATTTATTGAGGACCATTTCAGTAATGCATAGATTTTTGTCCAACATTCATAGATATAAAACCAACTGTATTGTTCTTTGTTATGCCACTGAAAAGAATACTACATTACACAGGGTGGCCATGAAGTTCCTGAACCCCCGTTATGTTATTATTATATTTAGGGGTATGGGAACTTTCCGGCCACCCTGCTATTACAAATTCTATCAGTAAGTAACTGTTGATAGTACATCTCTTAAAACGCCTGTATTCTTATCTCGAACGCCGTTTAGATTGAAACTAAAACAGAATCCAGATGTAAACAGATGAATTTATCTCTTGTTGAATTCAGAAGCACTTTCTGATGATGATAGCCTATTTTACAAATGCTTTAAGAATGTGACAATGATACCTTATTTTCTGTCAGCTTTTGATCTTTAAAGACAAATTTTTAAGGAATTAAAAACTTTCAAGATTTGAAGTAAAGAAATTACTTGAAGCGATTTCTTGGAAGAAAAAGTGGTTCATATATGTATTGGATGCACCCTATCAAAAGTCAAACTTTCCCATATGGATATATTCAAGTGATATACAGGTCATTTACTATATAAAGAGAAGCATCATAATGTAAATAAGTAGGGTATATAAAATATAATATACCTTAATATAAAAATAACATAATACAGGGTATGGGAACTTCCCAGTCACCCTGTAGATTACACAGAAAGTGTGAATATATTAACGCTCTACACCTACATCTAATGCATTAAATATTCTTTGTTTATAAATGAGTAATTCTGTGATTGATTACATATTCAAAAACACATGCAGAAAAATTGAAAATTTAATGGCAAAACAGGCTAATACTATAAGAATTCAGAGACATATTAAGAAGTAAGAATATTAAACTTGTCAGACAATTGAAAACTGTGAACAGAAATTACTGAGTAGTTCCAGCAAAAGCCATTGACAGTGAAAAGCAAAAGTAACTTGCTCTTTATAGAGGAATGACAAGTTTCAGCACCTAAATTAATTGATACAGTTGTCAAAGACAACCATGGTTTTAAATATTGTATATGAATTTGGATATGATAAAATACGGAGGGTTGATTCACGTTTATTCAGTCGATTTCAAGGGCATGCGTTATCTCACACTTGCACGTGATGCAGCATTGTTGCATTCAAATCAGAGATCATAAGCTTATAGTTGATTATCTGATACCTGGAATTGTGTTGCATTCTAAATATGCTGCCAAAAATCCAAAATTGGTGGGAGGGGTATGTAGTTGCCCTTTCCGATGTTAAATATGCCGCTTCAAAAAATTGTGGATATGCCAAAAATTGTGCAAACAGCGAGATTTTCATGTTTGTAAGTCCACCGTCAACCAGGTAGTAGCAGAAAGTCATAAGAAGACCATCAGCCAAGAGCGGGTAAGCCACAGGCCCGGAAACAACACCCAAGACCTGCAGCAATTTCTAAAGTTATTAAGAAAGTGAAGGCTATGATTGTTGGCGAGAGTCCTAGCACCCAAAGGGCGGTTGCCCAGGCTGTAGGAGTTTCTCAGGCAACAGTTGCATGGATAATTAGGCATCAGGTGCAATTAGAAAAGCATCATAAAGCTTGCATTCATCACCTACTTCCCCGATATGCTGCTGAAAGGAAGGCCAAAAACCGAAAGCTTTATGAGCACCATGAATCAGGAGAAAAATTGAAGTAAGTCACTACTTTGGACAAGGCATGGATCTACCTTAGTGATACCAAGAAGCCAAGGGTAACATTTTATCACCCTTTTGATGCCAAAGGACCATCCGAATGGTACCATGAATGCAAAGAAAAATTTTCGAGAGGATTCATCATTGTTGTGGGTTACAGCTACAGAGGAAAGTTGCCACTTAATGTCTTTTACTGAGAGCATGTCCTGGACTCCTTGTATCATGATGATATTCCAGAATTGTATGGCAGCAACAAAAGGAAAGTGTGGATTCATCAGGACAAGACGTCGAGCCATACAGCTAGAGCGACGCAGCTGTACATGGTCAATATGGTGACTGAAACCGGAATACGAGCAATCCCAAACAGTTTGATTCCTATAAAATCTCCCGATGCATCTCCAATGGACTTCTGCAGGTTCGGATTACTTAAACAGGCTCTGGGAACACAAAACAGTAGAAGGGCTTTGGAAAGCTTGCAAAGAGGACTGGAACAAGATCCCCATCGTCTATCTCCAATGCAGCCTTCTTCAATGGAAACTGCAATGCAGAGCCATTAACAGAATGCAAGGTCACCCCACTGAATACAACCGGTATTGGAGAAAAGGGTTCTGCTAAGACTACGACGTGATCAAAATCGTCCAAATCAACCCTCCATAAGTGATGTTAGATCCTCAGAATATTTATAGAAGTACACTAAAACTATGTAAAATTCATTTAAATGGAATGATACACTGTAAGAAGCTGAAAGAAAGGCATTCATGGTATTTTAGGCAAAAAGCTTGAATGTGCTACAGTATCGAAATCAAGTATGATTTTCAAGACTGGGAAATATTAGTATCAAGAAGTTAAGAAGATATAATCTTCTCTTTGAAATATTTTGAAAAAAAAAGAGGATGACTTTCTTCAGGACTCAATCAAAAACTTATGGAGAGTATGTAGCAAAAAAATCTGATCCTAAGGGTTGAGCTTGATTGAAATTTTATTTTAATGGCAGTGCTCATTCTCACATCATTCGCTGTTGTATAACTGAAGCAATTGCAATACTGAAATGATAATTAAATTTCCAGCTTATTTGTAAGCTACATTATTAAAACCAAACTATAAGACATGGGAATTTGTGCTTCAGATAGTAATGACGATGATCAATGACTGGCTCCAAAGCTGCTAGTTTTACAGATATACTTTAATTCTAGTTCAACACTGGTAAAAGTATTCTGCTAAAGTGAGAATTTTGAAATACAACTGAGGTGTACATCTTCCTTCAAAAAAACATTTCAGATCAAAATTGTAAACTGGAGATAATACACTACTAATGCAGAACAAACTTATTTTAAAAGTAAATATCATTATTATTCCTTGTAGCAGCAGAGATAGCTATTTAAGTAAATTAAGCAACAATTCATGATTCAGAAATATAATTTTTATAAATATGATTAGCAAAAAAAAAAAAAAAAAAAGAGCTTAGTCTATTGGTACATGATTCAGAAAACAGAAATATGAAATTTACCCTTTTCTTCCTAGAGAAAATGCTTCCACCTCGTTTCTTTTTCTTACTTATAGATGGATCTTCATCACTGTCAAGATTTGTAGGTCTAAAAGATATAAAAAAGGAAAAAATTAAAAATAGTAGTCTTTGAATATTAAAGGAGGAAATTACATTCAAATAAAACTATGCAATAATAATAATTTTTAAAAAGGAAAAAAAAAAAAAATTTTAAAAATTTTTTTTAAGTTTTACTTGAAGTTTATAAATAAGAATAGTCACAATGAAAGTATTAATTGCAAACTTTGTGAAAACCGTATCTTAGACAATATTTTCACAAGAAGAAGAAGAAGAAGGAAGTCCTTAAACAAGTATTGTTCTTTGGTTTTATTTAAGAAAATAAAAGCAATATTAGTCTTATTCTAAGAATTTTTTTGTAATGAAAGAAAGAGAAACTTTACAAATAAGATAACTATTGAAACTAATTTTGTAAAGTATCTTTCAGAAATAAAAACCAAATACTGCACATAAATAAATATCCATGCCACTGACTATATCATCAAAGGGATTCTGGAACAGCTTTTTCGTCCTTTTTGGGGACTGATCAGCCCGATCCAACATCCTTCGATGATAAACCCAGAAAGGCGTAAAAATAAATGAAAATCACTTTCGCTCCTGAAAGTGACTCCCGAACAAAATAAATAACAATAAAACAATAGGTGGTAAAATGCACTCAAAAAACATTTGACCTAATGATCATTACGAACAAAAATGCTTTAGATTACAACGAAAGAAACCAAATCAAGAAGACATAAGTCATGAAAAATAAATTTAATAAGAAAGTCAATAAGAAATAAAAACCAAATACTGCACACAAATAAACACTCACGCCTTTATTTATAAAAGAAAGTATCTTTCTTTTATAAATATTCAACATGCCTTAAGTACTGATGGATATTTACTAAATACTAAATATTTAGCTGAAACTTAATTCTATTCCAATATACACCTAGTTGACAGTTTTTTTAGCTATACATTCCTTTTCCCATAACAGACAATTCTAATTAATAAACTAATAATTCCATGTATTTTTATTTTTATTTTCTTTGGGAAATAACACATGGCATTTTGGTTTTCAGATGAATTTGCAATTTCCAATCAATTAAACAGATGAGAAAAATAGATTTTCTGAGTATTAATTTCTTTAGCTTTTCTTTATACTTAGCGTTTCTTTATATTGCTGTACAAAGCAATAACAAATAATTATAAATAAAAATAAAATTAATACATAAAACTAAAAATTTAAGTCAAGAATATTAAAACCCTTTGAATATAATATTTATTAAATCACAGCACTACAAAAATCTGTTCCCACTAACACAGAAACAGAACTTTGATCCCACATAAGTCTTACAAGAATGAAAAAGAAACTTATTCTCATTTTAAAAAGTTCTCTAGAGAGAAGCAGAGATGTAGAACTTGTTTACAGAATTGAGTATTCCGATCAACTCCTCCCTATCTAGCATTGGTATTTAATGCAATTTATAACATTTACTCCCATACTTGCAATTTGGCAGCAATTCATCTCTTGCAAGCAAAATCAAATGTACATCTTACTCATCAATGTACTACATTTAATCTTCTTGTTTTCTTACAACCTTATATTAATTTAGCTTATATCTTGATTAGACATTCATTTCTCATCTCTTCACACACACACCCCAATCCCAGGTACTCACGTACATTATGAAAACTTTCAAAATATTATTAATACTAAGTCTTTAATTTTTACATCACTCAGAGGAATTAAGAAAATATTTAAGATTATAGTTACAGAAATGTATTTATTGGATTCTGGAAATAGAAAAGAAACCAAACTATTTTTTTTTTTTTTTATTCAAATTTTTACTTCTGGAAGCTTTATATTTCAAATAAATCTAAGCCCCACCTATATTTTTTCATATTTAAAATAAGTTATTACTTATTATTTCTCACTGTCACCATTTTATTACTTCATTAAGTACTAATACACACTGCAGTTTTTAAACAGACTGTACTGATGATTGAGAAATTGTTAGTGTGCCTAAATTCTAAGTTTAGTCCTAAATAACAATTAGGAATTTGTATGTTATATTGAAAGTAAAACTTTTGTATGTTATAGAAAAGTTTTGAAAGTACTAAGACACACATTTTATCATTATTATTATGATTATCATTGTTATTATTATTATTATTAAGCAACGAAAGCTTTAACAATAACTATGCAAATAACAGCTGAAGATAACCCACCGTTTAGGGGGGTGAAACCGTCCTATTTGTTAAGTATTTTTTATCATTTAATGTTTTTTAACTTGTAAATACTACTCAATTTTTAAATGTGTGCTCCTAATTTTTTAAATATTTAATTATGTCTACAACGATTTTTCAACCCAGCACACGTTAAAGGGATCTTCTAACTTCTATGCAAATAATAATAATAAAAAAAAAAAATTTCTTGCTAATTAAATTTATGATTCACGTTATCAAAAAATGTAGCAATTACTTTATTTTTAGCTTTCTAATTTATTTTTAATGCAGAACAGAAAGCTCTCAATTAAAAATATCCAACATCTAAATGTTTTATTTCATTTTTCAATGTTTGATTCAAATACTGCCATAACAATTAATGTAGCAGAAGTTAAGAAAAAAAAAGGGAAACTTCAATTCGTTATTTTAATTTCCGACGTTAAAATTAAACACTGAACTAATTATTCAAAAGGATTATTTATATACACATATATTTTTATTCTTCAACATTTTTAAGGTCTAGGTCGTTTATTTGGACTTTCTATCTGTACGTTCCTTCTTTCCACGCTTTTCTTCTGCAGGTCACGGTACTGGAAGTCATCTGCATGGATCGCAACACAAAATCAAGGTAAATGACATTCGTTCCATTATTTTGCTCCATGTTTTCGTTCTTTAGGACATTCTTTCATTCAAATTAATTTAGAGAAAGAAAAAAAATATAAATAATTACGAAAATGCTATGGCTTGACTGTCAACATTATATTAAAAATGTCTTTAAATTTCAATTATTATTTTTTTTTTTTCCCTCTCAACCAAATACAGTTAATGATAGACGATTAAGAATTTTTATGTCGCTTTAAAAACTGAACAATAAATAATAATTCTGATGTCAAATCACTTAAATATAATCTAAATTTTAAGGTCAGAAGAGTAAGCATTCCGCAAGTAATAACGAAAAGAGACCTCAAGTGAAACTTGAAAAAAACAGTATCCACCTGCAATTACATTAATGAGATTCGCGAGTTTTCCTTACACAAATTTATCTTTTAAATTCAGTTGCTTAACAATTCTATTGATAATTTAGAAACAAAATAGCAAAGGCAAATTTATTAGGATGGCGGAAAGCCATGAAGTCTTTAATCTATGGTGGTAAACAAACATACTGATTTTATTAGGCTAACTTCCCTTAAAAAAGTAGACTAAAAAAAAAAGGGCTCATAAGAACCATTAAGAACTTTTACCATAAACCCATCAACATTATTTCTTCCTTATTAAAAATAAGAACGACCTTAGATGCTCTTAATCTTAAATTTACTAATCTTTTATATTTCATTTTAATATAAATTTCTTAAAAGTTTGACATATTCGCTAACAGCTAGGGAGAAGAAAAAATAGAATAATAAAATAATTTGACGTTACAATATAGTATTTACTTCTTCCAAGAAAAGAAAAAGCTATTTTATTTATTGTCTTCCAGAAGAACCATAGAACTTCCATTGCATTTCACGTCATACAAAATTTTACAACATTGCATTTGCCAGTAAAAAGATGGTGCACAAAATTCAAATATTGTCTCTGTAATAGTTTTACCACATATTATATTTACGATTCTCTCCCACAAAATATTACAACTTAGCAAATTATCCATCACAAATCCATGTTGTTTATTAAGTATTCATCGTTCTGATCTTCAGGAGATCCGCATAGACGGAATATTTATAAAAATAAAGATAGGAGCAAACAATATCAATAGTATACAAAATCACGCCTCAGGCCTGTTGTTTGGTTTAATTTTAACAAAAGTAAATTAATAGTTGAAGTAGTTGTTGTTTTCAAAAAAAATAGTAATTTTTGAATAACAACAATTTTTTTGTCGCGGTTTTCGTAACCTGAGAAACAGAAAATTAAATGCGTAAATGGAATAATAAATTAAAAATATCTAGTTATAAAAAAACATTAACTGTATTTAGTAATGATTAGTATAAGGCATGGAAAACTGTAAGGCCCAATACTCTATTAACCTTGCTGTAAGGCTTAGGGCTAGAAGTTGTAATCCGAGCAATAAACCGAAATACTATTGAAAAATAATGCATTATAAATAGGAAATTCGTTGTCAACTACGATGCCTTCAGACAGATTTCGAGTAGGCCTAACCTTATATTGTTACCTACGGAGTGTTTTCTAACATGAAAGCTTAATAAACAACATTCAAAAGCACTAAAAGCTTTTCTCGTGATTCATAAAAAAAGGATTCCCTCAATAAATCAATTACTAGGCCAGTGACGATCAAACTAAAAGGAATCGAACTCAAATTTTTTCCCTTAAATGAATGTAAACTTATTTGTGGCCATTTGCACAAAACGACGGGCTTCAAAATATTCTTGATAAGCAAACCAACCTTCTGAAAAATCAACTATAGTAACTAACGAGGCTCGCCATCCGAATTCATCAGAATTACACGTTATCGATTTATGTATCAGCTCAGTTGCACTGCTCTCCCACGTTATATGATGACCCTCCAGTATCCCTGGTGTAATCTCAATTCCCATTTCCCTCGGTTAATTTCACTTTACAAACACTTTCTTCTTTGCTATTAAATAAATACTTCTCAAATTTTCTTATTTCTTTTGTAATTATTATTTTCTTTAATAGCAATATTCTTTTTAAAAATAATTTATTCAATAAGTTATAATTCTATGTATTCATAATGAAAGAAAGTAGAAAAAAAAAAGAATTTAGGAAAAATTATTTTTGAAATTTAAATGAAATTACGTTTTGAAAATGAAAAGGAAATTGAGAAAAAAAAATGAGCAAAATTCTTCGACGCTTTCCAAGATTGTGACTGATTTTAATTACACGTTCGTTCGAATAACTACAAATAAATTACGAATTACCTTTCATAACTACTAATAAAAGACAAACTGCCGCATCGAGAACGAGAGGGTGTTGTTACCCCTAGCACTGCATTCAAATAGGAACGAAATCTAGCATTTTTGATTTTTTTTTTCTTTTTAATCGGAAAGTCATCGTTTTATTTGTAATTGCTCCACCCCTTCTATCCGCAAAAAAAAAAAAAAGGAGGGGGGGAAGCAATAACTTTTTTTTTTCTTTTGTTTGGATGATTATAACACTCCATTCCAAATTGCTGGACACGCCTTTACACACACCCACACAACCTCGGCATTTAGAATATTTCTGAACGTTATCATGAGAACTAAGCATTTAGTGGCATACACGAAGACAACACAGTTGTCAATGCATTAGGTGATGATTTTCTTTTCCATTTCATCTGTTGAAAGCCAAAAATGAAAGCGTATCTGTGGAAATTCAGAAACAGTAACATAGCAGGAGACAACAGACGGTTTACCTGAAAAGAGCGTCCAGGGAACATTAAGTTTAGTTTTGGTTTCCTAACAACGAAACGTCTTCGACCTCTCCGTGTGTTTGGGAAACGCTGGTCTACAACTAGAAACCTACTCTAATAAAAAAAAGCTTCAAAATGTCTCAAATGACTCCCAAAACGGCTGCTTAAGAATTTTATTCACTGCTAAAAGAATTAACTATAGCTAAACGTTTGCTTCGCACGACAATTCTGCCGGATTCAGTCCATTTATCTATTAGTAAATTAAAAGCTTCAAATTCATTTAGCAAATAAAAACGATTATTAAAGAACTACTATTTATAAAAACCAATTTTTTCTCAATAAGAATCGTTCTAAATATCAATGATGTGACGTGTACATTGGTTTTAAGGCGTGTTTACTACGACAGAAACAACATTTAATACAAATTAAAGGAGCAAGTCATTTTAATACAGTGTTTAGTCACCACAACTGTTTAACAGTTTTTTTTATTTTTATTTTGGTTGTCTGCTATGCTTTGTTTTGAGCTATCAAACCAAATTTGGCAGGGTCGTTAATTAGGATCATGAATAAGATGTGGCCTAGGTTGGTTCTGATCCGTAAATACTCATCACCCTACTTTCGAAAATAGAATTTCCATTGATTGATGTACTATGTCAAGCACAACAATATTGTGATCTAACAATTAAAAGCATCGCCGTTGTTGTCGAGGAAAGAATATCCAAAGAGTAGCTACTTCCAACAATGGGATCCGAATATTGTTAAGTTTTAATTGTTGATTGATGTTTGTAAATTAGAAAAAAAAAAATAATCAGTTTATACAAGATTATTAGTGAAAACCTACTGCCTCGTATATATAACTCAATTCATTATTTTCACTGGATGTGGATAGGGAGATGATATCAATATCCCCAATCAGCGTGTTAGATGTAAAAGACTGCATTTTCCAGTCAGTTTAGCGTTTGCAATAGAAATAAACAAAGCTCAAGAACAATCTTTGCAGGTCATCGCTATAAACCTGGAGACTCCACAGTTTTTTCTCACGGAGTAACTCGTTTATGTACGTTTATGGATTAATAGTGGGCATAACCTTAAGTACTTGCTTGAAATGGGAAGACCAGCAATATTATTTCTCAAAAAGCTTTAAATATAATAAAACAATAAACAAACACTTATTGCTAAATAGATAAAATGTTTTGTTATTTCTTTGTCCTCTAAGCACTGGGCAACGCCGGCTAATTTCACAATTTGTATTTACGAAGTTGAGGCCTCTCAGGCATTGACTTACAAGAAATAGTTTTACAAAAATAAAGGAAAATTTATTTTCTCGTTAGTTGCAACCGTGATTCTCAATAATGTTTCACTATAACTTATGAAAGTAATTATTTCCCCTGAAAAAAAAAAAGGGGAGAAGGGGAAAGGGAGTGAAATGCGAGAACGAATCGTAATTTTGAAGAAGAAAAAAAAAATTAATTTCACCTTCTGTCTGGTTTTTCGTAGAAGCCAAAAAAGAAATTAGGTCATAAAGACGTCTGGCTTTTTGTGACAAACGAGCATCAAAACTAGGGCAGAAGACAAGTTCCGATTAAACACACAAGAGATAATAAGGACGAAATCAAACATAAATGTATCAGGAACTTTTTTGCTTTTGCTTGTAGTGATGGACTAAAAAAAAATACCTAAGACTTCTCTTGAGGATTTCGTGTCAAATAAAGATTATGAAAGAAAGGGGCATGGGGAAGAAACATACCTTAGGAGTTACATTACATAACTGTCAACAAAGTACTGCAGCAAAAATACATACAGCAAACTTACATGAAATCTGAAAATGATTACGTATCCATGTAGTGACAACTTGATTAAAAGCCAGTACAGAACTTGGTAAAGAAAAGACTAAGTTAAATGCTTCAGACAAAGTGTATTTACTTGAATAAGCTGTGAACGGTTATGCATAACACAGTAACGACGACAAATTGTAGAAAATTCTGGAAGATCCTACAATCTGGATAGCATACGTTTAAGGGCTGGTCGAACTATTACAGCACAATATTAGAAGTAGTCAGGAAGACAGTAAAGGGAAGGATGAGATTCTTGGACAGGCGATTGATAATCTAACTGCAACGTAAAGGAAAATTCGAAGACCTAAATATTGGTCTTAGTTCCAGCAAGATTACGATGACTGCTAGAAGGTAGAGATCTGTGAGTCCGGCGTTAATTGTTTGACTGCCTTTGATCGCACGTCACGACCGATCTCGAATGGGCAAGGGTTGATTTAAAGCTACTGGATTTGGAATGGCGACGCTTGTCTTCAGCGAAAAATCCCGATTCAGCAAAGATACCAAAGATCGTGATAGTCCAGTCCACATGGACAAAACTACAAATAGAAAAGTCAGGTGTATTTCCATACGTGAATATGCACGATAGTTTTCAAGATGATTCAGAGTTAGTAAGTAAACACAACACTGATGATTTTTTTTTTTTTTATGGGCTTTACTTTCCTAGGAAAGAAGACTTATAATAAAGATCGAT
>JAFIDM010012231.1:115848984-115946803 GCA_023159025.1 Thereuonema tuberculata | reverse complement strand
TATGGGCTTTACTTTCCTAGGAAAGAAGACTTATAATAAAGATCGATGCATTTTTATCTAGGTTTAAAATGTCACTTTCATATAAGATAAGTGAAGATACTTGGGAAAAGCTAATTTACTTTACTAAATTGAAAAATAAACAAACAAATGTTTAAGAGGGATTAACTCTGATGTGGATAGGTGTAGGACAAGAAGCATTTGAATAAAATGTAATTTAAAGAATCTAGGCTATACAAATTTTGTCATTGCATTGTTTGACTTCATCTTTGATAAGCAATTACTATTTCATTAGATGAAAATGACAGAGAAAAAAAAAAAAGACTCGAAGATGTAACCTTCTCGTATTATTCACTGAATGAATATTTAATAATGATAAAAAAATGTTCTTATCTTTTTATGGAAGGATGGGTTTGTTGATTTTGAGTTATCTTTTAAGATCTTTCCTTCAATCTTGTAATTAATTAAGTCAATGATCGCGTTAGAAATTTGTGATATTACGTCCCTTTGTAATTATTAATTCTGTAAATTTTTTACTTATAACTATTATTCTTTATCTGTCAAAAATTTTAAATAAATGAAAACCCTACTTCTCTCCTAATTCATGGTTATATCAAATTGAATTACAGGGATATGAAACATTAACATTATCAACCAGAGATTCCTAATGGGGATGATGGGCTTGAAAGAGGGCTTTTCGAATACGGTTCTAAGAAAATAAGATAATATTTTAATCAGTTTCTATTTACATTTTAAAGATAGTAGAAGCGTACCAAAAAGTTGATTTTGTTTATTTATTTAATTTTCTTTTACGCGATGGAATCGATGAGGGGCTCGAAGGGATTCGACAAATAAATAACTTTGGAACCACTGATCTAAGAGATAAGAAATCCTGGTACTTATGAACAAGCGGGACCCATTTTTTTATAATCGATTTTTGATGTATATTGTAAATCATTAATCCCTCCAAATGTGTAAAAAAAAACAGACACTTACGCATTACCTGATATCGTTTGAAAAACAAAAAAAAAATATTTTCATTAACACTAGGTTAGGTTAATTGAGGTGGATGTTTGCAGGATGTTTAGTTTGGAAATACGACGGAAAAAAAAATACTTTCCATTTTGAAATGACCAGCGACAACTACAAGTTTAAAAAAAAACAAAAACAAAAAAAACACAGGAAATAAATGAAAAGAAAACACCAGAAATCGATTATAAAAAATGAGTACCGGTAGTACTTAAGTACCGAAATCTTTAACAAATTTAGATTAATCGAATTTAAAAATTAAAATAAAACCTAAAACACACACACACACACACACATATATATATATATTGAAAACATTTATAAAAGCCAGTTATAAATTATAAAAAATGATTTTTTTTTTAGTGAAATTAATCTAGAGAAATATAAAAAGTAATATTTATAATGCCAATAAATAAATATAAAGATATTACATATATAACAAGTTCAAGTGTATATCTTCCAGGCATTTATTTATTTAATTATATTGGATTATAAAATTTAGCCTGCATTTGTTTCGAAACTAAGAAAAAAAAAAGAACTAGTTTTTATAATTAAAAATGTGGAGAAATGATTTGTTTTATTTCCGGATTCTTAGTAACGATTAAGCTGGAGGGCAAATGTTAATAAGAGCCTTGAGTGAAGTAATTCTTCATTTCTTCATCCGTTTATAATTAATCCTGACCTACTCCCACATCAGAACAACCTCTCTTTTTCACAATTGCGCTTTTTTTTTTTTTTTTTAATTACTTTAAGTTAAGAAATATTTAATCTGGAAAAGTTTCGTGAGGCTCAAATAAATAAACATAATTAACACCTTCACTAATAAACAAACAAAAAACTGGTCACATGAACTCGAAAATTTTTCTCTGTCGTAAACTTGATCAGTTTTGTTAGCGTCTGGTGCTCATTATCATTCATTGTGTCCTGGCTAAAAACTTACGATGGTGTATTCAATAAAACAGTTTTACTGTATTAACTATCTGTACATAAATAAACGCAACTACCGGATATATATTTTCTAAAAGTGTATACCTTGGAAGAAGGTGTAATGGTCATCTCACGGTTCCAGTTCGTCAGACGATGTAAGCGATAGCTTAAATCTGACCAAGTGGCATATTTTGGGGAGGAAGAGCTACCAGGCTTTTGGCCTCTTTTCTCTATCTTTAAAATCGTTGTAAATACTGTAACACTAAAATTATTAATATTTTTTGTAGCCCTTCTCAAAAAAAAAAAAAAATCATTAGGCCTCTGGTTTGATGTTCTCAGCTCTTTGAATTTCAAAGAAAGTATTTACAGGCAATTTTGAAATAACTTACAAGTTTGGTTTTCTTGCTTCTTCTTTTACATTCATAACGTTGTGTTGTCTAATAAAAACAGAAACATCTTTAGATGGAAGTTAAAAACTTCGAATTGTCATAAATTCTTAAGAATTGAGACTTGACTTGATACAAAGTATCTCTTTACTATCCGCTCTTTATTTTTTTTACTTATTAACGTATTTAATGAATGCACTTAAGTTTTATAGTTCTAAGAACATTTGGGAATTGAACTTAAAGTTAGAAAAATCTAGATAGATATGTAACTAACTTTAATGTTAGTTAAAAACCTGGCGCTTTTAATGTGATTCCAGTATAGATCACATTGAAACTATGAGACTTTCACATATAGTGATGGATGAGGAATCGTTTAACACATGTCCTTTTTCTCTTTACGAATCTTTATTCAATCTTTCAAGTAGAAAATTCCAGATTCCTTAAAGAATGGAGATCTAAAAAGATTTCGAAGTTTTTTGAATTTTTTCAATAAATAAATGAAATGTTATTTCAAAAAAATATTCATTTGTTGTATACATCGACCTATCTTCTATACACGAAGACAGATCAGATAAAAAATAAATAAATAAACTACTGTTATTTTTTTAAAATAAAAGCCAAGAGTGTAAGAGATGACAATGAAAGCAATGACAATGATGCTGGCGCATTGTTTTTCAATCTGCGAACATCATTTATTCATATCGATCGTAAAGAAAATCGTGGAAATTGGTGGAACCAAATCCAGACTTTATGAATGGCTGATATACTAGAGAGGAATATCCAAATCTTTTGGGAACTAGGGCCCAACTACAACCATGACTCTAAACCTAAGAACTTTCTGAAGAAATAAGATAATGAATAGAACTGTTTGGTTTTATTTCAAGCTGGTACTTAACAACACAAAATAATATAACAGAGCTGAAGTCTAAAACATTGTTTAAACATATTCTAACGCATTTTAAAATTAAAAGTTCAGGGAAAGTTTTGGAAGTTTAATTTCGCAGCACTCAAATGTCAACTTGTAGTAGCAGAAAGCAAGGAAAATATCTCGTCAAAAAAATGTTAACAGCTTTTCTTGAATCTTTATAATAACTTTTTTTAATTCTATATGCTTTAATAAGGATATATATAAAAAAAAAAGAAAAAGAAAATCTATGGAGGGCGCAGGATTGGACAACCATGGCTAACATTTGTCGTAATTCCACAGAAAGCCCGGATTTCTTTCTACTATGATTTTTATGGCAGGAAGTAATTCTTTTTATTTAATTTTTTAAGCATGGGTAAAGCAAAAAAAAAAAAAGAACAAACAATTATCTAAAGGAAGTTACACAATGGTTTCATTTACTCTTTATGAACTTTATTTTTCGTATTGCAAATTAAACAACAAACAAAAACAAAATTGTGGACTGGAAATATGTTATAGTTTATGCTTTGTAATGTTTTATTGCAAAGATATTTGTCCTAAGTTCTTTCAGAAATTCTTTGATTATTATGATTTTAAATACATTTAATCAAACTTTAAATATACTTTCAAACTCATACATGACTGAGTGGATGTTAAAAGAGTTACACTACATATGATTATTTGATAATCATATACACTACGGTTTTGATTAGTTTTTTTTAATGTAAACGATTTCAATAATTAATTTTAGACTATTCCTCTAGAATAAGTCACTCATAAAATCAGTATGTCTGAGTGCGTCTTTCCCTAAACGTTTTTGAAACAGTGAATAGATTCTTAAAATTTAGCATGCATATTTTCGGACAAGAAAGGGTTTATTATTTCTATTTGAAAAATTCTCCGTATGGATCCTTGTAAGAAATATTTCCACAGAGTTCAGTGAATTGAATCCAAACAATTACCTTATCTTATTTCAAGCAATTAATTCCACTGACGTTTAACAATGTATACCTTTTAATTTAAATATGATTCGATTCGACTAAAAATTAATTGAATATGGACGATTTAATTATTTTTCAGGTAATGAAAAAAATTAAAGATAGATTAATTGCTTTGGGCAAATGTTAGTGGTTTTCAAAAACGGAACTTTTCCCACTGCATTGCTTTTACGAATCATACAAATATGTAAATATTAAAAAGAAAGCAGACTTAAGTTCTTTCATATATATATTTAAAAGAATCAATCTGAGGGGGGGAATCAAATACTGTAACTTAAAACTCCAAATAAGTCAAATGCTTGAAAGAATCTACTCTATTTTAAGGTTTTGATAATCTTTTTTAAAATTAAAAACGGCAAATTAAAGTAAATAAATAATAAATAAACAGAAAATAAAAACAAATTACTAAACATTTTCGGTATTTTTTTCTGGTACTGCATGATTTAAAGGCTAAACAATGACTCAGAATAAATTACAAGAAAACTTCATTAAAAACTACGTCCTTTCATGATGTGACAATAACTTTCTCATGATGATAATCATAAAACTTGAGGAAACAAATCGCAAATGCTTTAAAAAAGAAACAAAAATTACTAACAGAAGCTTAATTAAGCAATTAAGTCATAATAAACAAGAAGATACAAATTATGACAGGTAGGTCAGAGATCTATTCTCTTTGGTCTTATCTTTTATATTACAGGAAAAATGCTACATTTACAGCAAAGATTTCAGCACGCAAAGTTTCATAAAACTTGCAAGTTCTTCTTGTGTGACTGAGTCTTTACTGAGATAAACAGTACACTTTCAGTGTAATATGTTTTTTAATGGCATCTTAAAGAGAGAAAAAAATGCTTTTCAATGGCATTTTCTGTATTTTTTCTTGTGTTGAGCTCTTCTTATTTCCCGTACTTTCATACTTTTAATAGTTAACTGCTTGGAATAAAACCAATAACGTTTAGAAAAGCAAAACAAGGTAGGGATAGCGATTAGTAAACCAATCACAACGCCTCGCAACGGCTTCATATATGTATAAGAAAATATAATGCTATCTCAAACTTAAGTCATAACACCCGAAAATTTCATTACTCCTCAAAATTTCATTCCTCCGTATCTACCCTTAAACTGCGATAATGTTCCCTAGTTATTCTAGACCTTGTTCATTTTGTCATTTTGTTTAATTTATATTGAATTATTGCTTTAATTTCCTTATTATTATAAATGTGATTGCTGCGAATGCAAAAGGCGCAATTGTTGTGATTGTTGTGATTATTGCTGAGCTGTATTATACATGTGACTGTTGCAGATGCAGAAGGCGCAATTGTTGCGATTGTTGTGATTGTTGCTAATGATACTTGTCCACAGATGGACAGACAAAGTGGGAATATAAGGCTTCTGATACAAGTATCAGAAGCCTAAAACTATCTCTAAGGATCAATCACAATTGAAAATCCTTTCGTACTGTTTTCTGTCGTTTGGTAATGTATAAGAATAAAATATGAGTAAATTGTGGCAAAAAAAAAAGTTTATTTATATCCAAAGGCAAAAAACGAAGACACTTAAAACCTAGAACCAATATTACAATAAATACAATTCTAGGTAATACAGATATGATCATTACATGAAATATGACAAGATATAAAGTATACAAACTTAATTAAAAATAGTTAAAGCATTTTTTAAGAAAAAAAAAAAGGTTCCACATTATTTTCATGACTGCCAATCTTACATTTTCGATAAGATTTACTTTAACCCCCCCCCCCTAAATGATGAAATATTTGAATTTCATGTATTTCTATTCCTCTGTTAAGCCTATTATGCTGATTTCATTATTTATGTTTATATTAAGATTTTTAAGTAAAATTATTTTAAAACTGACTGTTTCGAAGGCTTTATTATTATTATTTATTATTATCTCCATTATCTTTATACTGATTTCTCTATAGATCATTTTTCTGTTCTTTTAATAGAAAAATTCTGTTTTTACGAATTATTCTAAATATAATAGAGTTCCTTAATTTTTAATCTAAAATTTTTAATATAAAATCTGGTTGCAATTTTATATTTTTTAAACGATTCAATAGGTATTCGCTTTTTTTTTATACAAAAAAATGAATACCAGAATACTAACTTTTCGTTACTGAATACACTGATGAATTTCTTTCTTAGCCATTCATTTCACTGAATTCCATGAAACTCCACTGAGTTAGATTTTTCTAAAATGCATTTAATTGCTTCTAATCTTTGAATAACTTAGAACTAGTAAAAAAAAATTATGCTACCTTACAGAACTGTTAGTTTCAACACCAGTTCTGTTGTTTAAATCCAAGCTTTATTAGAAAAGAGCAAATTAGAAATTCACTGACACGCTTATGTATTTATCAATACAAAATTCTATGAATTGTTATTTTTTTTTTCCTTATCCATTAAAAATTAATTATCCTTAAATCCAACCTTATTTCAAAATTTGCTCAATATTTTAACTTTACTTCAAAACACATTTTTCTTTCTAAAGTGTCAAGTAAATTGTGTAAGCAATAATGTTTTTGTAACTTTTTCACCAATTATTGTATCAGTATTCTATCCCTCAGAACAGATTGAAAAACAATGAATTAGAAGAGCCTTAGATATTTTATATCCCTTTAATTTCTTAATTTCGGTATCGTTAATTGCTATACAAATACAATGGCTTCCATTTCGTTAAAAGTAAATACCGGTACTCATTTTTGCTGAAAGTAAAGTTAACTTTCATAAAACTGTAAGTGATTCCATAATTCTCATAAAATAACTATCTTTAATGTTCACAATATTTTGTTTCTCTTTACGAGAAACTTCCTCAGGTGAGTTGTTTGTAACCCTATTTTATGTAATAAGTAAGAAAGTTTTCTAGAAAGTTTTGAAATGTGGCTGTGGAGAAGATGTTAAAAGTGAAATTGTCGGATAGAGTAACGTATGAGGACGTTTTAAAAAGAATACCGTAGGTGAAAAAAGGAAATTGTTAGAAACCATACGCAAGAGAAAAGCATCTTGGTTAGGACATGTGCTACGAAGAAATTGTCTACAACAAAGAATAATAGAGGGAAAAGTGGAAGGAGGAAGAGGAAGAAGGAGGATTGGAATGCTGGATGATGTTAAAAGGGGAAGAAAGTATGAATAATTGAAGAAAGATGTACAGGATAGAAGAAAATGGAGAGTGTCCAATTGAAACCTGTCGTAAAGACAGTTACACCAGAGAGAGAGAGGAGGCAAAAAGAATACTTTTTGTCCTCTTCTTCACCTGAGAAAGTTTCTCGTACAGAGAAACGAAATATTGTGAACATTAAGGGTAGTTGTGAGAATTATGGAGTAAATCACTTAAAGTTAAATTTATAGAAAATTGTTGCCTTATCTAGGACAAATTTAGAATTTTTTTTTTTTTTTTTTTTTTTCAAAAAACAGAAACAAAGTCCTCCTCATGTTATCATTTCCTACCGGAATTTAGACAACCTAAGTAACACCATAAGTTATTTAGCAAACAGTAAGTTATTGTGGATCCTTTATACAACTATATCAGTTATAGGATTTCTGATAATTATTTTAAGAGAAAGTTTTCAGTAATTCAAGTATGATTGCAGGTTTTAAAAATACTTGTTCAGTTTTACTTGTCAAACAGAAAGGACGAATGGATAATTTGTTTTGCTTATCACCAGAATATACTGAAGACTTCATATTCTGTCAGTTAAACAATCACTGTAACGAAATTATCTTGTAAGTAAACGTGGAATTATTTCTACACTGTACAACGACTTTTGTTGTGAAATACAAAAATCCGAATACAAGGAAAGTTAAATAAGATCATACAACCAATGGTTGTGTGTTGTGCAGATCCTTTCTCGATTCCTGAGCACAGTTGTCATATCAACTTTGAGATTATCGTGTACGGATTTAAGCGATAAGTAATGCATTTTGAGAATAATTAGAACGGCAGTTACTTCAAAGCTAATGCAGTAGGTTTTACCGTTACAACTTTTCTTTTTGTAAACTACCTACTCCCTAGAACCAAAAATAACTGATTTCAAAATGGTAATTAAACTGGAAGAAGTATAAAAATAGAGTAACGTAGATTTTGCCATTATTAAGGAACAATAAAAAGCAGACATAGGACCTAGCTTCCTGCTTGTTTCCAATCAAAAAGAAATCAAATGTAACAATGGCTACACATCGAAATCGTAACGTCTGTATTTATTTTTATACTCTGTCAATTTTTTAAAATATCAATACTGTGTAGTAATCATTGACGCTGTAGGCACAATAATTTACGGAAACACTACTTTAGTTTATATTTGATCTAGGAAATGGTTCCTACAGGTGCGGAAGTCAAAACTGGAAGAAATGTAAAGCACAGTACACTATAAATCAAATGCATCCTATACATGACTCATCTGCTTGGCTAATTTGTTGGGAAAGTTGAATGAAAAACCTGTAATATTTTCACTTGAATTAGCGTATGTATTGTTTATACGATACATTCTTTGACCTTTTTAAAAAAAATAGATAAAAATCTAAGAACATTTCTCTGAATAAAATTTTGAGTTGCTGCTTTTATTTATAGTTTTCTAATTTACTCTTTTACAGAACTACATTTAATTTGATCTCATTTTGGTTTTGCTCGATATTTGGTTTTAATCAAATAAAAGCCATCAAAAAATGTACTGTAGCCTACAACATATAAGACAAATGGGGACCACTATCTACAGAGCAGATTACTATTGTAATTTTTCTTCATGTGCGTTTTTTATTTCTATCCAATTCCACTCTCATTATTATAACTTATACTTTAATTTCCTACTGATAACTGATTGAACTTCCTCTGAATAAAGAAATAACACAAACTATGGGTCTTTCTTTGGATGGTCGCAGAAAATATTTATTTCCACAAAATTATGTGCTATTATCGTTATCAGATTTTTGTATTTTTTATTTAGAAATGCAATGTATATTACAGGAATATATATTGTTGTCTTCGCTTATCTTTTATCATTAGAAATGGGATGTGGCACTAGTTTTACTGTCGCTGTACAGTTCCTCCAAGAATATACTCTTAGAAATTTCCAGACAAAGGTCATTTTCTTAGTTTTTAAGTGTATCACAGTCATGCGACCTAACAGTTCGTAGTGACCATCAAAAAAACGAAGAACAATTAAGATATAAAACAATGTCCTTTTTGTATGTCTTGTTTTCCACTGACTCTCGACAATGAAACTCAACATGAATGATCTAAATGTAAATCCTATGGAAACACTTTCATCGTCAATGATAAATGGGTGCTATAAATTGTTAAATACAACAGCTAAATTTCTGTATCCCGTTTCAGAGCAGATAGGAAATGTGGTAACGTTCAATGAGAGATATGGTCTTCCACCATGCGACCGGAAATTTCCTATACACCACGGTGGTTTATAACGGACAAAATGCGTGTTGTTCTGGGCAATGTAATCTTCATAAACTCCATGTTTTTTCGCTTTCGATAGGAAGAATCGTCGGGAATTACGAATTGCCGCGAGGCTGATATTTCTACGCCTTCGGCAAACAACGGGGAAGCCGCGAACGCATTCCTCCGCTCTGTCCCGTCTCAGGTCGGTGGAGCAGACGACGAATTATTCGGAAAATACCAGGAAAAGACGGAGCTTGGATCTCACTTTTTACCAAAGGGTCAGAGATCTCTTTCGTATCGTTTATCTAAACCAGTCATTTGTATATAAACATAAAAAAACATTAAAGGGGGGGGGGGGGTTTCAATCAAATGTAGACGTTTGAATTATTTTACTTCCAGAAGCAATTTATAAGTTTTCTGTTGATGTTGTTTCCTTGAAAATTCGAAGAATGAAAAGAAGACGCAAAAGAAAAAACAACAACAACATTTCATTCAACTTCCTCTCACGTTAGAATTCACAATAGAATAAAATTAAATGATAGATTCAAACAGATTTATAAATATTAAATATGCAATATTTTATCGAGAGTGACTCCATCTCAAGGAAGAATAAAATAGAAAAACCTGTCATCAATTTCATAGTAGAATTCAATTTGTTTTAAGTCCTATTTTTAAGCTAGGGGTTCTTAAGTTTTCTTATATCCTAATCTTCGGTTGGTTGAGGAGGAGGAACACTTGTATAGACTGTTTCCTTTCTCAGTTAGTCTCACCAGCATATTTTCTTACAAAACTGATTGTTCTGGATGTGTAATAAAAATGTTTTTTTTTTTTTTAGCTTTTGGGTCCTAAATACAAAAGTCCATTACATAATAATGGACAATTATATTTATAATACTATATTTCTCCCATGCTATTTATATTGGGTAACTAAAGTTCATATTAGTTATTTATATATTTCTTTCGTCTGCAGTAATAATTTACAAAGTATTTACGTCATTCCTCCAAAATTCATTACTTTAGATAATTACTTCTTCTAAATTACAAAGAAGTTTTTGATATAATAACAAAATAATATAATATAATAAACTTTGAAGTTCTCAAAGAAAAAGAAAAACTGAGAAATAAATAAATAATAACTTATAAAAAAATAAAAAAAGAAAGAAAATTGAGCATTTATCACGGATTTACCTGATCCCTAGACAATTGTCCAACAGCATTAAGCATGTGTATTAAATAGAATTAATGAGGCTAAATTTTTCTTTTTTCTTTCTTTCTTTTTTTTATTTAAATTATAAAATGTTTTAATACGTTTAAAAAAAATCTATCTAATTGGTCGCAACTATTGTTTTTGAGAGGAAAATTAACAATTCAGAATAAACAGCTTGAATAACTTCCTTGAAAGTAATAAAAAGCATCAACAATGTCTCTGAAAATTGGGACTAATCACTTGTTTATGTTAGTCCAAGGACGAGAATAATGACTGAAAAATCGTGAAACCTTCAGTTGTTTATATGAAACCAAATGCTATGAAGTTATCACGGTATCCATAACGTGAAATCGCTCGCATGTTTCCAACGCATTTTTAATAGCTCTGACAAAAGTATACAATTCACAGATTTATCGACCAAAGATGTATGGAATTAAATTACTACAGTCGGGGAGTCGTCATAAGGGAAGTAAATTAAAAAACACTGATAAAGCAGAACAAAGGCACTGCCTGTCTAATACTAGTTTTTCTTATGTGAATAAGAGTGTCAATTTAGCAACTAGAAGAAGACTTTCCTAACAGTTCTAAATTACTATATTTATTTTTATCTCATTTTACAGTATAAAAGATTTTTTTTTTTTTTTTAAAGTTCTTGCAACTGGGCACTTCAAACAAATTAAGGAGCGATAGAAATATTAATTTCTAAAATAAAAACTATCCTTAAGTTTGTTTATTCTGAATAAAGAAAAGGTTTTAGCTATTTTTTGAAAATTTTTGAATGTATAAATGATATATATATTCTATTTTTAAATATATATAATATATATAAATATATAATTTTCAGACGGCAATGAAAGACATAGCAAAATATGACGAGAAGAAATAAATCACGAAGGTTGATTAATTATTAATTGGCTTATATTACAGATTTCTCTGGACTGTTAAGATAGCTTTCAATGACGTATGCTTTCTTTCTATTAGGTCGCGCAAGATGAGTAATGGTATTTAAAGTTGACTGTTGCTGTGACGTAACAAAGAAGGCAAATATCAAAGTCATTGTGAGATATCTAACAGTGATTCACAGAACTCTTATTCCGACAGTAACTGTTAACTGACAAAAGTTTTGTACTTCAACTATATTAATGTATTATGCTAGAAATTACACAAAGAAGTTACTTCATTTTCATAGGGAATGGACTGAAATTTCCGCTGTTTCTGCATTTTGGCTTTTATTACTCTAGACTGTGTTAAGATAGCTTCCAATAGATTAAAAATATTAATTGGAATTTTACGTTCGGAAACCCATTACTGTTAGTGAGGATTTGTTTTAACAGAAACCTCAATAGAACATTTTTTTTTTTTTTTTCCTGGAACAATCTCCGCACAATTAGTGGCAAAATCCAAAAGGAATCAGTACGAAGTTTATGAAAAATAAAAGATTTCGGTTGTCGACTTCATCCATTAACAATTGGAGATTGCGAACCACGACCTTTTTTAATCAAGGCAGTGGACTGCATCGAAACTGGATATGATGGAAAAAACGGGAGAGTAGTGCAATGAGCAGTTTAAGATGAAATCAATCGATACAACTGTGTTTTACGATGTTGAAATACATTAAAAAAAATGTTAACATTTCAGTCATTATCTAAAAACTTCATTATATGAGAGAACAGTTCGATAACAACATGGCATGTTTTGATATCTAAAATATTGTATAGTTTGACCAAGAAAAAGTATAAAACAATCGTAGGGTTTCGTCATTTGCCAAAGGTTTACATTAGCTTTGAATTTATTCTGAGATGATGATTGTGTCTGTAACTTGATAAAATAAAAATTAAACAGACAATACAAAACTTTTCTATTCTATCCTGGATATAATTTTTTGTGCTAGTGGATCTTATGGATTTCTAAACTTTTCATTAACCGCCACTGACTTTATGCCTATTTTGACACAAATATTTCAAAACAGGAAAGACTTTGAGTACCAAGGTTTTTCGTTGATGAATACATTCATGATGTATATTATAAGTGTAGTTAAAACTTAGGACCCTATTAATTCTTTGTTATTCTAATTATAAAAGATTCTTGTATTGTAAATCGATTACTTTCAGAATTACGAACCCGTTACATAAAATCTTTAAAACATGGCTAGTTTTAAAACGATTTACGGATAACTCAATGTTAAGTTTATGACTTTTTTTGGAGGGAGGGAGAAATTATTCTTACAGTAAATTTGGGATGGGGTTCAATCCTGGTAATCTCCCTTGATTATGTCACTGGTATTATTTAATACTTACAAATAACGAAAATAAACTTATATAGTGTGTCAATAATGTATACAATATCATTTTAAATGACTCTTTAAATTATCAATTTTTGTTAACTTAAAAAGTTGTATATCTTTAAAATATATCATGTTTACAGTAATTAAGAGATTAATTATTAATTCAATATATTGATTTACCACATTTGACATGAGGTTAACAGCAGTTTTCTTGAATTGGACTAGAATTTCTACAGTTATTTTGAGAATCAACTGAAGCAAGTTGTTATAATTCTGATTATTATGTATTAAAATATTTGAATGTTGAAGTTGTTTTTCTCCTGTAAAGTTTTAATTAGTTGCACAGCCTCCTCCTATGAATCTTCGATATTTTATAGATTTTGTTATAGAGTTGGCTAGGATACATACAACGAAAAGCTCACTAATACAAATATTTATTTTGAAGAATATTTAAAGCTTCAAAAGTGAAGCAATGCTTACAAATATCGAATCTGTGAAGTATTATAAGGGACATTGATGGATTTTAAATTTCTTTTTTAACTTTCAAATAGCTTTTTTTTAATATCAAATTAAAATGAACTTTTTTTGTTTTTGTAATTTCTTTATAAATATTCGAGTAATTTAAAGTATGACAAAAAACACAACAGACTGATTAAATACAGGCTATTGTCTGATTTATTTATTTATTTATTTATTTATTTATTTTTTTTTTTTTTTTTTTTGACATTTGAAACTAGTTTGACAACTTTAATTTTTGAGAGATGAACTATAAAGGATCAACAGTTTTCATTTCATTCATCCATTTGACTTGTGACAAGGAACAGTATCATATTTGAAAAAGTATGATTTCAAGAAACAGATCTATTCTCTTCTTAAACTATTTAATGCAAACACCAAAAATAAATTCATGATGTAAATGCAGTGGTTCTCTATTCTGCTGAGTAAATGAAGTTGTGCTGTACGAAAGAAAGACGTGAAAAGCATTGGGAAGCACTGATATACAGTTTGTTTTCAGTGTACTTTTTAACATCAACCAATTAGCTATTGTTTCTATGAATGATTTCGTGTTTGGTAGCTATTATTATTTTCGTTTTAACCGTAGGGTTGGCATGGGGGCTATTATTTAATGCCAGTGTGCAACCTCAATATCATTCAAACGTAACTAGGAAATAATAAATTAGAGGTCACACTCGGAGTCACGGTTGGAAAGATGTAAAGAGAGAATTGCTAAACATTATATTTATCCTCTTCACTTCAAAAACATGAACATAAATGGATGACAATCCGTTCTTCAGTAAATGAATTTCGATGGAGAATTATAATTAAATATCATTCACCATAATTTTCAGATAAAAAAAAGTGAAGAAATCCATTATTTTTATTATCAATTTTTAAATAAAAAAATTAAAAATTTTGTTGTTTTGGTCTTTGATGTAAGGCTGTTTCACTCAATGTAAAATAGTGATAATATCATTTTTTTTTTTTTTTTGCCTAAACTAAGTCAAAACTATTTTTTTTAAAGTAGTTCTTGACATTTCTAGATACTACTATAATTTTTAATAAATATAATTAATGCAAGTAGCAGCATTAAAATATCTTACTTAAAAATATATACCTTGAATTTTATTTAACAAATAAGAAACCATTTTAAAAACTATATCTAACAAAAGGGGCCCAACGATATTCAAGTTAGTCTATTTTGTTGCAAGCAATGATTTATATTAGGTAATTGTTAATGTTTTTCAGTTGCATATATATATTTATTTTTTTTTTCAGTTTTATATATTTACAAATATAATACGGAAAAAGGCATTATTAACGAAATTATTTGCTAGTAAATGTGGTCTGTATAATTTTAATATTCGATGTATATATAATTTGAAAACTGAAATTATGCGGAACAGTTCACTAGCAATATTAAGTTAGTTACTAATGCGTTTTTTCCGTAGTAAGCAGCTAATTATGCTAGTTATAAAACTGAAATAATTACGAAAATTAAAGTATCGGCTTTTTTTTTGGCAGGTCAGAAAGGAATATTATTGAAATTAAAAAGAAAAGAGTCAAGTATATTTTCGATCCTTCAAACTGTAAAAGTTTGCGTAAGTTAATTAAATATTTGAATGCTTTAATGGTTAGAAAACGTTTTTGGAAGATCTTTTATAAATTCTTAGGCTCAAAAATGTTACAAGTTTCTACAATATTTTCTCATTTTACTTCCTCCATTCTGCTGTAATGAGAAAGTATGCAATTTTTTCCCCAAAAATGTATGCCCCCCCCCCCCCCCCCCCCATCCAACTAAGTTTTCAATTAGAATGTGAAATTTCGATGTAAAAGTTCGTAATTTAAGTCACTGCAGATACAGCTCGATCTATTATTTGAAATCACAATTATTATTTAATATAGTGTTTATATACATTTCTGGAGAACACAATCACACGAACTTGGCTGAAAATCAACGGGAAGATTTCGCTTCAAACAAGTGAAGTCAACGAAAATACTTCGACTTTAGACTTCAGAGTTTTATTCTTATTTTTTTTTTCCTCCGGGTTACATTTGCTAGTACTGTTTATTATTAAGATGAAAATAAATAACAATAAATCGTTTTATTCTTTTTATTGTAGGTAAAACCATAAGTTTCTTATTATGAGTTTAGAATACAATTCGTGAACTGTACAGCAAATTCGCCTCAATTCTAATTCCGGATGTGTCTCATCACTGCAGTTTTAATTATTGCCAGTGCTATTAAATAGAGAATGCGAGGCTGCCTATCGAGGGTCCGTTTTTTATGGTCGAATTATCTCTCTTGCGTCTCCCATTGCAGGGCTGGTGAGGAAAATAAAGAGGCAGGTGATATTATAAGGCGTGGAAGAAATACATGCAGACCAGAGGAATGAGTCATCTGCCGCGTGGTGGAATCCTACGCGGGAAAACAGACGAGGAAATCTCAGTCCCATGAACAGGACGACGTCACCGAGCGTTGTTGCTATTGCGTTTGGGCTGCGGTAACAAAAGACCAGTTGTTTTCTGGTTTTCCTTTCGGCTTTCTCCGCTCCACCAAGCCAGCCGCAGCGGCAGAGACTGTTTTTAATCAGGTCAATCCTCGCTAATGACCAGCCCGTCGGACTTCTTCCGCGTCTCTTCCTCGTTAAGTGAAATCGCTTCCCGTAAAAACACAACCGCCAAAACAAATGCGAAAGGGGAATGAGGATGATGATGATGACGCCAATGACATTTCTTCATTAATCACGACAAAGTAAAATAATGAACAGCATGGCCTTGAGTTTTCACAGAATAACTTCCTCATATGTAATTATATTAATAGAAACAAAGATATTAAATTTACTCTGTGTTACTTTCGATTTTGTTTATTTTTTCCCCTCTTTTCAGTTACAGAAACTGTAAAATAATTAGAAACTAAATAAACACTGAAACCTCCACCAAAGAAAAAAGTAATTAGCCATTATAAGACTAAATTCAGTCTTTACCATTTAAATAAAAGTATTATTTATATGTTAAATTGATACATATAAATATATATCACTGGAGTACGGGGGAGGGGGGGTAGGAGTTAGAAAATGAATCCTCACTGCATCCGAAAATGGAAGAAATCTAGGATTTAGGACCTGATTTTTTTTCTTGGAAAGTTCATCGGATTGTCTCTAACCCCTTCCCCCCTACCCATCAATTTGAGGAAGGATATGACTTTTTTTATTTTCTATATGAACGACTATGACCATTATAACCCCTCCCATTTGAAACTCATGGGTATGCCTATGATATACATACGATATATATTCAATTTAAGCAATTTAAAAATATCCTTTTTCAATAAATGGAATTTATATAAGTGCATGATTTTTCACTTAGCAAATCACAATTATCAATGAACTATATCAAAAGGGAGGGTGGGGGAACCTCATTCTCTTGATAATGTACAATCAAATCGACTAAAATGCTTTTCTTTTTTTCTTTTCAACATTTATGCTGATTTGCTTAAATCTTTATTCTTGCAAAATAAATGAAATTCGAGATATTTGGGGCATTAAAAGTTAGTGTTCTACGACAGGCCTATTTGGCCTTTGGGGGTTGTGGGAGGTAGGGCTCACGACATTTCGTAACCAACGGGACTATGAGGACGGGCGGTCAGCCCGACGCCCGCCCACCTGCGTTTAATCCCCGGGAAAGAAACTCGGTACCCATTCTACAGAGGGCTGGGTAGACCCTAAGAACAGTTTGGAGGAGAATTGAAAGTGCAAAATCCCCGCCCTGCCCCGAGGACAGGGATCGAGCCCGTTACCTCCAACCCGCAGCCAAGCGCCCTTACTCACTACCGGGACCACATTTGAAGCATTAGGTTGGGAAATCATTTCTCCTGACAAACAACCAGAAATGTCGTATATACTCCTAGTTGACAGAACGCACGCCTGATTTAAAAGATTTAAAAGAAAGATTTAGCATCAAGTAGACAAATAAAAAAGTGATTATCTTGAAGTCTGATCGATCAACCAAAGACATATGAAACTGATAAACACAGAAGTCACCATTTGTCATTGAGAATCTAAGGCATAAAGAACATGTGGAAACTCGTCAGACAAGAGATTACAAACACAAATATTCAGAATCATCAAAAATGATATACCAAAAAAAAAAAAACAAAAAAAAAAAACAACAGAGGATTGGAATTTTTGAAAATAATAATTAATCATATTAGGATTGCTATTGTAAATTTAAGAAAAAAAAAAAAACAACAATTGCTGTTTGAATTTTCTTCGCTGATCTTTCACCCTAAATTTTTAATAGCATTGTAAGATACTCGCCAACTAAGAAATTTACAAGAAAAACGAAGTGAAGTATGAAACTATCCGGCTTTACACATTAACATGGTTACTCTCAAACATTTATTTTTGAGTTTTACTTTGGCATATTTTAATTATCTCTTGTAAACAGTCTTTCTTTGTCTTTTCTTCTTCTTTTTTTATTTCATGTGGGTTATTTTCTATTCTTGTATTTTTACGTGAATAAATTTCTTAAAAAAGTAACAAGTTAAAAACCTTTTAAGTTGAAGTAATAATGTAACCAATCACAACATAGATGAATATACTAAGAAGTTTTTAATTGTATACATGTGAGAGCAGACTTATAATAGATTGATAGTAGACAATGGTCATTGCAAAAGTGGCCGAAAAGCTTCCTATTGTAGGTATGTTTTTATTGTAAATATAAATCTTTAATTTTTAAAAAAAATTGTGCTTTGAAAAGGTTTTTTACTTATTACTTTTTTTATATAAGAAATAATCATACATAATGTAGATCGTGTCCGTTCGTATCATAGTTAATCACAAGCACTCGTCGGATTTTAATAAAATTAAAATTTTAAGGTCGTAACTAGAAGTTTAGGTCTCTTTTAGTTTTGTATCGACAACATACTTAGAGGTTTATGTCAACGAAGACATTCACCTGTGAACTGTAAAAGTGCAAAAAAAACTATTACAAACTTACTCATTAAGTCTATATATTCTTAAAGTTGTCTTTTCTCTATAGGTGATCCTAATTAATCTATTAGCTGATTCTTATTTTAATTACGAGTATATTGTTTATTTCTAAGAAGTTACGATAGCCAGTGAATAATAGGTTGTTGCTGTTGTTTGTTAAATAGTTGCTGATTTTTGTTGTTGGTAAGAGTAAGTTAATTAAGACACATTGTCAAAGTTTTGGTTGAAGGAGGGATAGAATTACCTTTCTCTTAAGAAGAAGCTGAATGAATTAATTACTTGAACAAATAACTCATTGTGCTGTAGTGAAAGGGTTAAAAAGAAAACCGAGAATATCTCGAAAGCGAATGTGTACTTGTAAGAGCCTTGACGTATTTTGATTCAAGCAAACGATGGTCTGACGAAATCTAGTTCTTAAAAATTACAATACTAACCTACGTTACAAAGTTTTCAAAACATTATCCTGCAGAGGCTAAATCGTGTTCAGAATGTTTAAATTCAGAATTTTAAATTATTAATAAACCATCATGACTTTTTCATCAGAATGCATGAATCATAAGATTATGCTAAAATTACATCGTAGAAAGAAAGAAAAAGTTTTTGAAACTTGCTGAATTGACAAATCAAATTATAAGTGGAGTTAAAAAATAAATAAAAGAAAAATTATGATAGGCTGTAAATCGTTTAAATTGCTGTACGACTTTAACGGTGATTCTCCTTTAAAGCTGATAAATCTGAAGTTATAAACTCACATAGGTTCTTATGATAGGCGTTTTTCAGAATCTTAATCATTAAGATTCTGAAGTCCCAAACTAGATTAATGGCATCACCTTAATGGCAATGGATTAATGGCAACAGCAGAAAGGCTGTTTTCTAAACTGTTGGTTAATTAAAAGTTGTATGGACTTTTTACTTTTCTTTTTTTACTTGATTAACAACCAGATTTATTAACTACTTAACAAAGTAGTTTTTGGCCTTACTTTTTTTTATCTTTCTATCAATTTTATGCATATGAAATGGAAATATAATTTACTTTTTCGAGAAACAAATTGTGGAAAGTTGGAATTTAATGATTTCCAGCTACCCACAATTACCGACAGGTAAACATTCCATTTTCCATTATTTGCACTGCACAGAATTGAAATTCCCAAGAATCATGTTTCAAAAAAAAACAATCAAAGAAGTAGCAGGTCTGTCATTCACTGGCATCTGTAAACTTCACTACATCTTTGAGGCGAACTGGGCGGGACGTCAAAGTAGAAGGATAGGGGTAAAAATAAGTCGAAAACATGTCACTTGCGTTGGATCTGGTTCTCGGGGATTTTCCAGCAAGGTTTTGAAAGTGATATTGCAATAAAATTATTATTCTTACAGAAAAAATAACTTCGACGCCAGAACCCTTGAATTTTTGCCAAGCTATAAAAAAAAGAATTCAATATATATAATAGCCCAAAGTTAACGTCTAGTTTTTTTTATAAAAACTTGAAAGAGTGATAAAATTTATTAACTTTACTATTAGATCATGAAATCGAAACAAAGATCCGCCATATGTTTCTTAGTTTTTCAAAATCTTGAGATTCGTAATTGACTTTATAAATATTAAATATTGCATCGAGACTGACTCCATCTCAATGAAGTATAAAATAGAAAAACCTTTGTCATCAATTTCATAGTAGAAATCAATTTGTTAAGTCCTATTTTTAAACTATTTTAATTTTTTCAATTTAAACCTACAAATTATATGTTCTCGATTAATTTTATGGATCCAGTTCACTTTACAACACAAAAAGATGTACACAGAAGTGATAAAAAGATCCCTTTAAGTAATATGCATATAAATAATAATAATAATAATAATAATAATAATAATAATAATAATAATAACCAGAACCTAATGTAAATTGTTTTTGCTGGAGAAACCCAAGGTTTGAAGCATAGAAACATAATAATAATAATAATATATACATTATTTAAAGGGATCTTTTTATCACTTCTACGTACACCTTTTTATAAATATAAAACAAGAAAATGAAAATTGTCAAAACAATTCTGAAAGAAAATTCAAAAATAAACTTCTTTAAATGAAATAAAAAATAATCACGCTTCAGGTGCAAGTTTACAAAAGCTTGACAAATTTTTCTCATTTATAATTTAAGTTTCCCTGAATCATTAGATGTTCTATATTTAAACATAGATAAACAATACTTTCTATCTATATTTATAACATTCTAAATTCGAGCTCTAAAGAAGCACACAATATTTGTTTTTTCTTATGTAAATTTTTAATGCAATGTTAAGTTTGTTCTATTTTTTTTTTTTTTTTTTTTTTACGAAATAAAAACTTTTTTCTTTTTAGACCAAAACCAGAACTTAATATAAATTGTCTTAGAGAAAAGGCAAATGAATGATAATTAATGGTAAATATAATGGTTTTACTTCCAATATATTACCAATGTGAATTCCCATTAGTGACAGCGGATAATTGTAATATTACAAATACCATTATGTCACTAACACCTGTGAACAAATGAATTTTTATGTAGGCGTGTAAAGTTAATGATTTAATTTAAAAAAAAAAAGAGAAATTGGATGTAAAAGTAACTTAATAATTACGAATATATTTAATTAATAAATAAATAAACTTTCCAAAAGTAATATGCTTTAAATCTCAAAGAGCCGAAAATACCAAATCCTAACGAAAGAATTTAATATATTTTTATTATTATTTTAAACTCTTGGATTGCAATTATAAATTTAAAAAAAAAAAAGAATTAAGAGCGTTCCTGAACTTTCTTTTTTTTTTTTTAAATAAGTATCAACTTCAACAAACTTATTTGAGTTTCCAGATACTTTTAAATCTACAACAAATGTGAAGTATACACATTTTTTTAGTTCCTTTACATGATTTCCAAATCTCTTCCTTATACTTCAGGGACGATGGAAATTTCCCATTAAGAAGAAGGTCGAGATGTCAATTACTGCGACGTCAGATGAATTAATCGTCAAACTATTTCTTTCGATTAAAACGTAACCTATTTATTTTAACAGTGACATTGGACCATCAATAAAGAAAGCAAGATCAAACTCACCTTTGCGTGAAAATAACAAATATTACACTTCTTCACTACGGGACGGGAGGAAAGAGCGGGATGATGGATAATCCATATTGTCACACTGTATTAAAACTAACTAGCCCAATTTTATCCACTATTCCGTTAGTGTAGAAATTGTCTATCGACATTACTGAGGTGATGGGGCGATTTGGGAGTGGGCTCCACGATCGACGGCTCCCTCAACACCCGCTGTCTTCGACCGATGTGTAGGTGGGTGGGGGGAAAGTCCGCCAGAGATACGAAGATAAAGTAAGCCCACTGTGCTAGCAGGTAATTCCAACCGCATTCCTTTTTCGCTCTCGAGAACCCCTTCTCTTCGGAAGGTGTCAGGACGCATGGACGCCTCCTACGTGAGCGTCCTATCACACAAACATCACTTTATTATTTCTTCGAAACAACACGCACACATCGGCTTCTGCGAAAAACTTAACCACTCGATATTCACTCTTGAGCGTCGAGATTTTCGGCAAGTTGTGGGCGGGAAGTCGTTCGTTTGTGAGAAGTCAAACGCGCGCGCAATTTCCCTTATGGCGTAAAAAGAAAAAAGATCGGGCCTAATATACGACGAATCGAAGCACAAACTAGGAGGAGATGGACACTTCCTGATAAAATCCTGCGTCAAACACCGAGAAGTCGCAGTCCGACGGAACCCACGCGGACCGGATTGTTCAACAGGTGGTGGTGGCAGGCCTCTCAGCTTTCCTGCTGCTCCTCTCCGTTTCTCCCTCCGTCACGAAAATGAACCCGGCCCAGGTGAATCAGGCTAGCCTTTGTCAGTCCTTTTTCCACACAGCTTGGGGCAAGGTATGCTCAGGCAACCTGAGCTGGTAAAGCAAGCAAAGCAAGAGACTCCACGGTTCAGATACGAAATCTGCCAACTCCATGTTCGGCATGAAAAATCTTAATGACCGCCGGATTCAGAGACAACACCGTCCCGTTTCATTAATTAAGCATTCGATACCTCAAAATCTTTTATAGTATTATTTCCTACATCAGTAGTAAGGAGATGAATTTTGCAAACCCTAATTATTAATTATAAAATGTAAGGAAATACACAGTTACGAAAGAAAAAAAATTAAGAGAAAGGAAAAAAAAATAAGTAATGCTCCTGATCATCGATGCTTAAGATGTTGACGACAAGTAGCTCTACGTGTTGTTTCGGGTAAGTACTTAAACGATTCTACAGAAAAGCACGACCCAGATCTCTTTTTCTTATCTGCAAGTATTTGAAAATTAAAGGAAAGAAAGAAAGCAGATAACGAAAACTGAAAGAAGAGACAATGACGTCTTTCCAATCTGATGCCAAACAAATGTGAAACATGCTGACATCCTTATTTTTTAAGTTAACCATATTTTGTTATTTCAAACAAAATTTCAGGTAGAATAATGGAAATTCAAAAACATGAATAAAATGTTTTGGAATGTTGATCTAAGCATAACAGTCTTTTAAATATATTATTGTAATGAAGAAAAGTTCATTTATACAGCAGTGCATTAATATCATTCTAACGATAATATCAATTATATAAAAAATAAACAAGTTATTCAAGTTCATAGAAATTAGCAGCAATATTACTTCAATGACACATTTCGTAAATCACGTTTGTGCAAACTTCAGAATGCAAATAAAATTGGAAACACACCATAATCATAACGAATTTTCCCTCAGTAAAAAAAAAAAAAAAATCAGAAGTATATTCGCATTTAAAATGAATCTTGAGTATTTAAAGCAATCTTTTCATTTACTGATTTATTTTTCTATATCACAGTCTAATAATGTAAACATTTTTTTTTTCGTAAAATTTAAGCATTTATTTTCTTTAAACTTAAAAAAAAACAAGCAATCTTATATTTTTAATAATACAAGTTTCCATACTAAGTGAATAACAAAATATTCTTTTCTCAGAATTCTAGCAATAGCCAATGTGGCTGTTAGAATTAGCGAAAACCTGGTTTGTCTTGCTTGTTTATTGATTTTTTTTTTCCCTTTCCCTTGCAAACTATTTACAAAAAAAAAAAAAAAAAAAAATCATTAATTATCAGTTTTGTTTTTATTATCATTTTTTCATACATAGTAGGCAAAAATCTTTTCTTCAGTGCCTCACATTTTAGATTACGATCTGAATCCATTTGTCGCATTCATGTGTGCGTAACGTTAAATAAGAAATGTCGAGTTCGTAATTTCTGAAAACTTATCTTCTACATTTTTTCTTATAATTCCATTAAAGGAAATGGCTTTCTTCCAAATAGCTAAGCAAATTAAATCAATCCGAATCCTATATTAATTGTTATTAAGAAATTAAATCAGACAGATATACAACAAAGTAGTTGTTACTATCAGCAATGTAACATTACCACTTCGAACTTTGCTTTGTTTCTTTTTACTTGAAATGCCCTGAAACCCTATCCTTTTATATTTATATATAAAAAGTTTGAATTTAAACATTTGATGACGTGGTTAGAAACCGAAACACTTATTTAAATGAGCCATTTTATCGCTGTGTAATCCAAAATAGATTTTTCATATTCTATTAAAAAGATTCTCTATCCTCTGTGATGGCGACCTCCAGTAATTCAAAGGTAAGTTTGTTTAATGTATATATCAATAGATTAAGATGAGTATCGTGTCAGCAGAGGATAGAAATGTCCATCAAAAAATTAGGTCTTTCTACGGACTTAATTTAGATAAAGAATACATTTCTAAATTATTAAATAGGAAAGAAAAAATCAAATTTAAAAATAAAAATAATCTATTAGTTAATGTGAACAGAGCAATATGCGAAATGAAGTACAGTTGGGTATTAGAATTTTCATTTTCAATTGACCAAATAAATGTCAAAGGATTCGGGATTGAGTGATCCTCAAAAAATGATTGAAGGCAATTCTCCATTGATTTAAAAATTCCAATGAAGGCTGGGGGGGGGGGGGGGATAAAGCAAATTATCAATCTTATATTTGTTTAAGTTAAAGCATTACATTTCAAGGCATTTCTGTTTCTTTAGTTGTCTTAACTCCCTATATTGCGAAACCCTTAAAAAAAAATAAAATAAGATGCTTACATGTCTTCATGGTTCATTAAATGAATGCTGATTACGATAATGGCTATCACATCAACTAAATCCAAGGCTTGAGCCATTTTATCGAAGAAACTGAACGCTACCGTTAGCTTGCCAACGAATACATCAGTAGCTTTATTTTGGCTCTTTTAGAGTCGGTTCGATATCCTTGTACATTCCAGTCATCAACCCCCCAACACCAAAAATCATCATTTGATCTTAATGGTTCGTCAGTTAAGCTAGCCTTTTATTTTATTTTTTTCCCCCCTCAGGAAAAAAAATTAAAAAAAATAATAATTATTGACTTTCAAAAAAACATGAATTAAATTACACTCATTAAAATAATGCGCCAAAACTATTAAGGACGTCGCCGCTGCACTGTCTCAAAAAACAATAAAACATTCGACCTATTAAGGAAATGGAAAAAAAAATAATAAAAGAGCAAGAAAGAGAGTCTGTGTAAAGTGACTGATGCTTTTATACAAGATTAGACGATTAGCAATTAATTAGAGCTCTGGACCCTCGTGGGCGCCCAATGTGCCATTCAATTATCGCGAGACTGGAGAGAGAGAGAGACAAAAAAACATTAAACTAATCAGCATTATCCGATCAATTTCTCAAACCTGAGGTAATAAATCTTTCGCAAATCGCAGTTAATTCAGTTTCAAAAGCAAATGTCGTTTAAATTACACATTTCGCATTAAAAAAAAAAAAAAACCCAATGATATTTACAGTTGAAACGAAGCTATTTTTAACTGTAGCATAGAAAAATGTCTTTGCAGAAACAATCGATTAGTTAATTCTAGCGTTTCGACGGGAAATTGATATCTTACGAAACGAACATCAATGAAAATGATAAATAATAATAAAAATCTGAGAGCGATCGAATCCTCTTGCATCCGTTGTAATAAAAACTAAAGGAAACAATGTAATTGTTTTCCTTTTTTCTGGAACTGTAGAAACTCGCTGGCAAAAGAGTTAAATTCAAACACAAGACAACGCTTAAAACAACTAATGACATAAGAAATTAGATACATACAGATTTCGAAGTTAAGTATTGCGGGGACGTCGATAAAATTCTTCTTTTCAAATTGTTTTTCCTCGCATATATTCTGTCACAGTTAATTTCCTGTCGTGTGTCTGTTTGAAATAATTTCATGTTAGAAACTGGAGAACAGTGTCGAAGTTTAGTTATAATGAAACCCTGAAAAGTGGATGAAACTGATGTAAAACGAAAATTTCGTGAATTTAACTGCTTAAAAATGATTTCGGATTTTTGTGAAGGATTTGCTCATCATCAAAAAATAAAAAAAATTATAAACCTTCAATATGAAAGGGAGACGTAGGCACATAGTCCTAAACAGCAGAATTTTCAAATAGCTGTAACGTCGCGAGGAATTATAGTAGAAAATATCAATGTTGTTCTGAGCAACATCATTAGTAAATTGGTTTCTATTATAAATATTGTCCTTAAGTTTTGATTAAGTGTAGATGGGATAGGGACGATAGCACCATGGCCATTCAGATTTCCTTTTAAGATGCCTTCTAAGATAATTGTATAAAATAACCTGTAAAAATAAAGTACTTTGCTGAACTACAATAGTTTATCGAAAAAGGTCAAAAGACGTTATGAAAGAAAACGATACTGCGGCTATATATGATATCGGCGAAAATCACAAAACCTTTTTGAAATGTAGTGTACACTGGAATTTAGGAAACTCGTACCATACATTTACTTCTTAAGATTTTTTTTTTTTTTAAACCTTAAATCACATTAAGTTTTGGCGATAAAACATGTAATAAAAACGTACAAAACAATAACAGTAACAAATTTTTATAGATAAAATAATATTTGGTAATTCTTAATTATTTCTGCCAGGTTTTTTTTTTTTTTCCTTCCTTAGTTCAGATCATCGATAACTTTTTCTTATTCTTTATAAACGTTGGACGTAAAAACTTATAAATATTGCTATTGAATCTAGAATCTAGCGTAAGACAGTTTTCCACTGTGAAGACATTTTTAAATTGAAGTAAACGATGATTCAAAAAAAGCATTCTTTAAGATGGGATACAACTTTATAACGAGTAAATCGTAAAAAAATAAAATAAATAAATAAATAAATAAATAAAACACGGCATTATTTTAATTAATTCTTAATTTTATGACAACTTTAAAGATAAATATCAAAATCTTCAATACGTAATGCTTCGGTTTAAGGAAGTGATCCACTTCAACGACTTTCGATAAGAGAAAGGATAAGAGAAAGAATCATCGAACGACGGGTAGCAGTGAAGCTTAAGAACTACTGATTTTTGATATATATTTTAATATGACTTGCTTTGCTTCTTAACATTTTTTTTTAAACCTTAAATCCCATTAAAGTTTGTAACAAAAACGTACAAAACAGTAAGTTGCTAGGTGTAATCAGTCAATTCTATGAATGTGAACCACGCCGTTCCACTGATAAAGAAGATAAGAGATCTTGATTTCTGAGATTTTCGAACACTGAAAACGGTTATTGGATTTGATTTGATTAGGATCAGCAGTTATCGGAAGAGTAAATTATCAATATTTATCTGTGGTTTTCCGCATGGAATCTCTAAATACTAAAAAAAAAATAATAAAATAAAATAAATGATAATAATCAAATTAAAGACATCAATTTAGAATCTATGCAGACGCCATTTTAGGAATCAAAATAGCGTATTGTTTTCATCCTGAAATATCACTTCAGTTTTCGTGACATGACAATTTTTATATTATCATAAAATTTCTAATAAAAATGAGAAAAAAATTAAATTTTACTGATTATTAAAAATTAATCTACACAGCTGTTTAAAGGAGACTAAAGGTTTCCTGAATCTTGCAGGTGCATTAAAAGGATCAGATGCAAAGAAACGCCGCCTTCAGCACCTGAAACTATTTTTTGTTAATTTGAATGGAACTACAGAACATTTGTTTCCAGCTAGCTAGATCTCTTCATCCAGAGTTACCCACAGTCCAGTTAGTTCAGAGGCAGGCGTAGACAATTGGAATGCAAATAGGAGAGGAATGTGTTACACAAATAAAGCATTTAAAAAAGAAATTTAAAAAGGCCACTATCAAAAAAATAATTTTCTTGCCAACTCCAATAAAAGGAAATAAATAATAATAAATCTTAAGGTTACTAAGGCTTTTTCTTATTATTATTGTTTCTATTCAAATTAACAAAATATGACCAGGATGCAAAAGGATAACCGTGATCTTTAAACTCTAAAATACATAAAGACTTCAGAATGATAAAGACTATAAAAATCATTATCGGATTTTTTTTTTCTTTTTTTAGCATCTGATATTAAAAATATCTAAAATAAAAAGCTACACAATTCTAAAGTATATCTCCAAAAGAAAAAGAAAAGGACGATGCTGACAAACACACATCTGTCTTCCTGAAAAGAACAAATACTGTACAGAAAACATTTAAATCTTCACCATGAATAAAAATAAAACGAAAAGACAAAATTGATTGACAAGTAAAATCTTACTGACTTTGAACAAATCGTTTTTGAGGAAAAAAAAAATTATAGAAGTCGTAAAAAAAAAACCTTATGGTTCGTGAAAACGATGTGTGATGTCACACCATACCTCCGTCACACTTTAAAGCTAAGACGCAAGTATCTTGCTCGTTTGATATGTTACTCTAAGAATTCAGAGAGCAACGACTGATTTATTGTTCATTAATTCTACATGAACTTTGTATTTCTTTTCTAGATTTAATAACTGAAAAAATTTGTTTGGCTCTCAAAAATATCGAAACTAAAATTCTATTTTTTTTTAATTCGTCTTTTAGGCTTCTATACAGAGCGTGGCTCAGCAGGAGAAGTCTTATATCACTGGCGTCGCGAGAAATTCATATTTCAGTAACTACATATGCTAGAGACAAGATCTATACTTCATTAAAAAGGTCTTGCCAAGCGTAGCTCATAGCTGTTCAAACTAGCTTGTAAGATTTTTAAGATATAGGACCCCTCTAGAATTTGATCTTAATTTATAAGTTTTATTAAAATCTGATATATTATCAAAATTTATTTCTTCACTTTTTATATTTGACTAGATATTTATAGGAATTAGCAATATTTAACAATAAGTTAGTGAAATTCATTTTTATAGGCCTACTTCTAATGTTTAGAAATAATATATAAATATTGCAAAATGTTTTATCCCAACATTTAACGTTATCAAGTACAACTAATTCACCTAATTCTGTGTTATCTGTCCTTTTTTTTTTTTTGTTTGAAAGGATTCATTATAATTAAATTTTAAAAATATCCTCTTAAAATTTTGAATTCTTACGTTTTGTATTGTTTCATCTTTTCTTATAAAAATTTTATAATTTCTAATCCAAATAAATTGAAATGTTTTTTTTTGGCTTCTAATTTTGTTTTAAAATCAACAACAGATTCTTCAAATTTTGTTTTAAATTTTCATTTACATTTACATATTTTGGTTATCATCATTTTTAAAGATATCCTTATTGATTAAATATTTCTTTCGTTGAAAGCTAAATCAATTTTCCCTTTCTCTTCTTGAAATAAATCTTACAAAGTTTGGTCTATTTTAGTATAATGGAATCTTCCAAATCTATGGACAGCTTCTATTTTTTTGTGATTTTGAAGTTACAAAGTTTCTGAGATTTTAACAATTGTGTCAAATAAATTCTCACCCTTTGTTTCTTCAAATCCAGAAATTTCTGTATTATCTTTCCTTTGTTTTATTTCTAACATATCCACATTCTGCTCCAATTGGCTTATTTTCTCGTTTTGGGCAGCATTGGTTTTTTTCCATAGTGGTTAGTTTTTCTATTATTAATTTTTGATTACCAGTGAGAGTTGATAAATTCTTCATAATATCCTCATATTTTTATTTACAAATCCCATTGAGTTCTTTATTGCGGTTACTTTTGAAAGGATATCTTTCTGTTTCCCTTTGGCTGACCCAAACATTCGCTTTGTATGGAAGCCATGGGACATTATGGGACGCTACTCCTATCTTGTTGCTCCTATCTTGTTTTCTCCCGATGATTCTCTGCGGTTGACAAACATTGTATCAAAAGGGGCAAATAATTCCTATTCGTTTTTAACTTAAAACTAGCCATTTCCAAGTAAGAAACGAAACTGATTAAGCCAACTAGGTTAGTTCCGCCGAAATAGAAACACAGCGATTTAACACAACAACTGTCCTGATAAACCCAAATTCCGTGTTGTTGTATCAATTAGAAACTACAATTTGGAAAATAATTAGTTAAAATAAAAAACTCCAAATACAATTTTTCGTTTATTTTCTTTTTTTGTGATACTTTGTGAATGAATTCCTGGAACGAATGATGTCACAAACGGATCGGCGTTTCTTGGATGGTCGGCTTTACTATGGAATCGGTAGCTTCTAAAAAAAACTGCAAAGTAAATAAAGGCCAATTTTTCCTACCAACCACGATTTCATATTTATTACGATACAAAAATATGTTTTTTTTTAATAAACATAAAATTTTAGAAACGTTTTGATCAATATCCCACCTGTACAGTGTTTGTAAGACCTTTGAAAGGTTCGACTCACTTGTCAGCTTCTCGTCTGCCCTACTTGAACAAAAACAAAGCAAAATAATAGAAGTAAGGCTTTCAAAACGACATTTTTTTTTTTAATTTGAACGTTTGCCATTTCCGTATCTGCAATCCTAACCTAAAGTTAACAAGTTTGAAGGATGGTAGAAGTTGTGTTTGGTTTCTGCTCTCACAAGTAAGTTTAACTGGAATAAATTTAAAATGGTTTTCAAGATTCGCTTCTTAGATGAAATTTCTTTTTATGTGTAAGTCACCGTATATGATTGAACATCCAAATGAATTACGTCATTTTCAATAGCAAATTTCCAAAAGCCTTTCCTGTAAGTTGTTTGGTTGATTGGATTTTGTAGTATGAAAGCAATGATATTCATGCTGCGTCAGAAAAGACAAAACAGTTTACAAGATGCAGAACAAAATTAGGCTGTAATGCAGTCGTAATATAAAATAAACAGAACAATAAGGAGAAATATTTCGTGTTTTTTTACTACTCAACAGAAAAGAAAAAATAAGTGTAAAAAGTCTACCACAACATAGTCAAGAAAACAAAGACAATAAAAATAAAGAAAAGAGTAATAAGAGTAAAAAAAAGCGATGATGAACAAAAACAAAAAAAGAAAAACATATATTTCCAAATGTATTTTTTTATTTATATTTTTTTTTTCTGGACAATCACAGACAAGATGAAGGACAAACTTTAACATGATAGATTATCTTTGTGTAATGTGAATCGATAACTTTAAAAGTAAGACAAGCACCTTACGACGTTTATCGTCGTTTTCATATGAAATCCTATCTCTGTAGACATCCTGCGATAAAAATTTAGTGCAAATCAGAAGTACTTCTTTGGTGAGAGGTGAACGAACGAACGAAAATAACGAATGGGTTGCTACTTGGGCTTCGTACGAATATTATATAGCGAAGGCATTTGACTCTTTACTTCTGAAGTAATTGTAATTCACTCGAGTGGAAAATAAAATTCCGTGAACTGAAAAGTACATCCCAGAAACGGCTCAAGTGATTTTTCTGAAAACGATTTCGAACGATGAATACAATCTTGCACATTATTACGTAATGAAAATGGAAAGGAAAAAAAAAGAAGCATAAATGAATCAATGAATGCGGAAAGAGAATTCGCGCCAACGATCTGTAAATGCTTTAAAAAGAATCACAACACAATAACAACAACAACAAAGATTCTGAAACCCGTGGCATCCATACAACAGAAGTTATCGTAGAATTTACAAGGATAAGTTTAAAAAAAAAAAATCAACCAAATGAAAATTTAGAAATACTGAATTTTTAAATGGTCCTTTAGAATAAAAAAAAAATTTGACTTGTTAAAAAAAAAAAAAAAATATATAAAATATGCCTAATATTTGATATACAGAGTGAGTCAAAATGATTAGGACGATTTCAAATATTCACTGTAACAATTGCATATTTTAATTGAATATTTTAATAAACTAATTGTACATTTGAATACAGCAACTTTGGAATTTTTTTCCCCCAGATTTCATAACTGTTCAGTAAGACACCTTTCGATGTTTACCTTTCAGTAAGAACACACGAGAAATGTCAACATGGTACTCAATTTCTCCCAAATGCGAAGTAGCATTGGTCGATTAATTGTGGCAATGGCAGCGCGGATGTGCATCTTCAAGTCACCCAGATTTTGGAAAGAGAGGTACAAACACCGTGTCTTTAATATACCCCCCCCCCCTTTTCCATAAGTAGAAGTCATAAGGAGTGAGATCAGGGGAATGGGGTAGCAAAGTCATCAACTGTTAATCACCCTATGGCAGCTATATTGTCTACAATGCCACATTGCGATCGACAATAAAAGTTATATGTCTAACGGTGCATCATTCAACTCGTCAGACCTATGCTACTTCGTGTTTGGGAGAAATTAGAGGACCGTGTTGACATTTGTCGTGTGACGAAAGGTGCTCAAATTGAACAGTTACGAAATCTGAAAAAAATAACTTCCGAAGTTGCTGTATCCAAATGTACAATTCGTTAATTAATATTTTCAATACAAGTTTTACAGTGAATTTTTGAAATCGTTCAAATCATTTTGACTCACCCTGTATAGTACCACTTATTTCTGATTGAATGCTGTAGTTGTTAGTTAATGGAATTTTTCCTAGATTTTTAATTGCTTGGATTAGCATATATTGGCTCGATGGGGTAGGGAATATTTTGCAGAACCGCCATTTAAAAATTGTTTCAATTGTTCACTATTTAGTAATAATAAAAATCATGTTATTGCTAAAGCAGGATTGTTACCATTCGTAAGTGATATTCGTAGTTACGCTATGTCCCAACAGATTGCTCTCTGTGCGTTTAATTTATGCTTAAATAATTTAATGTTGTTTAAAAGGAAAAATCGTAAACCAAAACGGTACTGGAGGAGAACTCTATTTTCGGGAGGCATTACTGTTGCTATTAATCTTCTCGAAAAATTAGAACTGGAAGATGGCATGGGTTTCAGAAATTTTTGGGCCAGATGCTCCATGTCATCCCTCCTACTATTTCTGTTTTTATAATCTACACTTGTGATATCCTAAAAACATAGGAGGGCCTGAAAATCTTCGATTATTTTTAATGTTCTTTTCCATGGCGGACTAGTAGAAACCGACTCAGAAGTCTCGGAACACGTACAGATTACGAAATGTCGCGCAAAATTGTCCCGTGTTCCCCGTTACGAGGGGGAAACATGAGACTTGCGACTTTTGTATGGGGACAGTCCCGAAACACTAGAAAAATGTATCGCAACAGTCGCGGAACAGCCCGCGATTTTGTCCCTTGGTATGTACGAGGATTAACACTTCTACATGTATTTAGATCGAGCCTCTGAATTGCCTTTTTTTTTTCTGATAAGATTAGAGCAAATTTACCGCTATAATGAAGAAGAAAAACAAACAGCAAGCAAAAGTTCTGATTAAAAATCTTAAGTTTTTTTTTGTTTTGTTTTTTTGATAATGCTATTTCAGTAATTCAATGAAACATTTTATTATCATCATTCATTTTTTTTATATCAATGATTTGAACATAAAAATCCGCAATAAATATCTTTCAACTGAAACAGAACACTTCAATAAAACTGAGAACATTCCAATGCTTAATACTGAAAGCAAAAGACTAAGCAAAATTAAGTCAATTTAAGCAACATCATTAAAAAAAAAAATAGCGTTGATTTTTACTCGTAAAACTTGCTTTTATTTCAGTAATTCGTAGTTTCATTTGCGTAAAATGAAAGACATTCCGAACCTACGCCACTGATTATATAAGAGAATTTTTGGAGTAAAAGACATTATACATATTCTATCTTCTTCATTTTTTTTTTTTTTATAAAATTATCTTCAGGTCTCTTCTTCGAATCAATTTCATAGAAATCAACAGCACCTACTGATCCTATCTACGGATATCTTCTATTTTTGAAGACTGTTTTGTAATATGAGAACGCTTCAGAGTGAACGAGTTCATACAAAGGCTAAAACCGAACCAAAAAACACAAGTAAAATGATTTAACAACAGAACGAAAGCAAGAAAAATAACTGAGACTGGTTAAACTTACTGACCATGTTAATTAATAAAAAAAAAAACCGGGTATGAAAAAAAAAAAATACTAATAAAATACATCGTGTGAAAAGTTTAAGTTTCTAATATTAGATCTGATAATTATATAGTTAGGGCGACATTCTTAAACCACATATTTAGTTTACGATAAATTTAATTCTATATTTAAAAATGGGATAGAAACGATTTAATCGCATTTCCAAGTTGTTGATATTCGAGGAATATTCTTTTTCTAGTCAGCTATAAACATAGTTAAAAAAATTAAATTTAATTTAACTAATAACTAATGAAATTGTTACTAAACCTACGTATATTAAAGGGAGAGTTCTATTAAACTCTATGTATTAAATGAACTCTCTATTTTAATATAAGTGGAAACAAATAATCCAATTAATAAATAACAATAAAAAAAGAACTACAATTGCAGTTTTTAGGCATACTATTTAGAAAAATGCAAGTATGCAACAGAGTGACTGTTGGAGGAGGAGCAATTTGCCGTTGTATTAGTTGAAAGGTATCGACGGCTGTTGGTTCATTTGTTTGCTCGGAAAACGTGATCTTTGGGCTTCTGGTGGCATTCCGATTATTCGCCGTACAAAAAAAACCAATTCACTAAGAAGATCACCTCATAAGGGGGAAGTCCTGCCATGTCCAGTGATTATGATGAGGAATCAAAGTCTCTTTTCAAATTACTTAACTCTGTCTGTTTATTTATTTATTTGTGAATGGAAGGAAGTGCTAAGTAGCATTTGGAGGCAAGTGAGTAACAAAATATTAATATTAAATTAATGATTACTTACACATACTGGTTGACATGGGCTTCCTGGAGTCCGTGGGCTAAAAATGAAGAAAAGTGAATTATTTACTAGACTGAAAATTAAAAGGGAAATTTGTAATTAATTAAATAAATAGAAAATAGTAGGCTGTGATTTTCTTGATTACTCTCACTTCTCATGATAACGATTACTTGAAACCTTTCCAGACCAGATATTCACAGGTCAGATTGTACTTTAAAATAATACGCAATTAATACATCTCTTTTTCACATCGTTTGTCTTCATTTCTAATATCACTATACAGAATTTACGATATGAACGATTTCTATTTGAATATATAGTAATATTCAATTTCGTATCAAAATGCTGAACGCTTTCCCATTAAATTAATATTATTATTAGTTTAAAATTAGTTTTAATGGTCACAAACAAAGAAGTTGCAAAATCTTAAACAAATATGTGTCTTCAAATATTCTCTTTCTGTTATCTTATTTGTTTCCGAAATTTCTATACATTTTTTATTTTTAAATTTCGGGTCCGGCAACTAAGCGCTAAGGCCGGTTCTGAAGCCATTTCCAGCCAAACCATCTAGCTGTACCATTGCATCTATCCAATGATAAAAGAAGGTGAAAATATTCTACATAAGCGACTTATTACTTAAGACAATTAAGATAACCTCGTGATTTCACAATGCACATACGAAATAAAGGAAGAATAATCACGCGCTGAAATAAAAAAAGAAAAAAAGTTAAATCCTTAATTTAGTAGTAAAAAAGAATTCGAGGTACTTTTTTTTAGTTGTTTATGTTATTAAACTTACCACTTAGAGCGTCCTTAACTGCTATAATTGACGGAGTTGACACAGATTTCTGTAATGTGCTTCTTGCCGCGTTCAATGTTTCATGTGTAGAACATTTACACACGTCCGGAGTGGAATTTCGTAATTCGTCATTAGGTTCCTTGGAAAGAAAAAAAAAATTCTTTTATAATTTTACAGAGATTTTTTTAACTTAAAAAGGAAAGAAAAAGAGATGAGAAAACATATGAAACAGAAACTAAAGATTCTATCAACAGAAAGTTGGTCTAAAGAAAACCGAAAAGAGAATACTTTTTTTTTTTGTTAACTAACAAGTAAGTATTAGGATTAGTTGATGTAAGTATCCATTGTATAGAAATATACTTTAAGATTACCTTTAATGTTTTAACAGATGTGATTAAACCAGTGGCACGCGGGTTGAATGCGGCCTGCAAAAAAAGCTTTTTACGTGATATACACTGATGCACCAGAAAACCTGTCTAGTAACGTGTAGGTTCTCCTTTCAATCGGTTTAGTGCAACAAAACGACGGGTCATGGATTCCACAAGCTCTTTGAAATATTGTGTCGATAGTGTACTTAATGCCTGTTCATTTAAAGTCCACATTTCCTTAATATTGAGAATATTGGAACCTTATACTGGCAGCTCTTTGAACCACAACCCACATGTGTTCTGTTGAATTCAAATCCGGCGAACGACTAGACCAACTCATGATGCCAAATTCAGAGGAATGCTCCTCCAGCCATAATTTGGTGACTGTGGACCTGTGCAGTAGCAAACTGTCCTGCTGAAAAAGCCAGCTTCCGTCTGAGTGTATGCATGACATCTACGAGTACAAATGATCCGCAAGGATAGTTACGTAGCGTCCCCCGGTCAACGATATCTGCAGATGTATCAGAGATTTTAAATGCAGGCCAGCTGAAATAATTTATACCATAATTGAGCCACTGCTGCCCAGAACTATCCCTTGTTGTCATGCGGGATCCATTACCTCGTGGGTTTCTCAACAAGCGTAATTGTCAATTGATTCGGTGTGTAAAGGAACATCTTTCAACAATGCAGGTAAATCAGTTTCAAGGAAATGCTTGTAAATATCCCCGTTCAGACGAATCGTAGGTGCAGCACACTGCTGCAGAACTATTCGAGAAATATGAAGCACGGCGGGATATCTGCTTCCGAGAGAGCCTGCACACGCTACACATGAGAAGAGAAGTAGAGGTAAGGGTAGAGAAGTTGTTCCCGGGGAATTTTTTGTACACTTTGATGCGACATGCCAACTGCTGCGACGACCTCCTTAATAGATGTTCCTAGATCGTCTGCTCTTCTGCGATAGGCGTTCGCACATGCCTGTTTCGGCCCGCGGTAAAGATAACAGCTCCAAACGATCTTATTTCTGAAATGGCAGAGATTGTATCTTTGGCTGGTCATCGTCGTTGCGGAGAGGTCTCCCACTAACAACGCTAGCCTCACAGCTGTTCCCATTTATTCGTCAATAAGTGTTATGGATGTCTGTCAACTCCGAGAAAAAGTAACAGTTCATGGTGGCTTCGGAGGTACTTTTTGTTATTGCTTACAAATTGGTGAGAACAAGTTGTTAAACATAGCTCGAATAACAACTAATGAAATAACTTGCCACATTCCTGACTTGAAATTACGTGACCCAGGACACTTTGCATAATGTTCAACATCTAACAAACCTGGCATGTTTGAGCATGTCCGGCAATCCCCACGATAACAAGAGTATATGGCGCTTCTAGTGGAGGCCACTTCGAACATCTCATCTAACACGAGGCCATAGCCTATATATTAATAATTCTGAAACATCTGAATTAAAGCATTTCGACACTCATGTTCTTATGGATTTTTTTATTATTATTTTTGCGTCGGACCTCCAAGTTTGGCCAACTATTTCAGGACCATCCTGTAAAGTCATTACTAGGTTTATTGTTTAAAAAAAAAAATATTATCACTTTGTTTTTATTCTGTGATTTCAACTTCTCTTCAGTAATTGTGCATTTCGTTAATTTTGCTTTAGGCGGGCATTACACGGGTGAAACTTGGGTGCTTCTGTGCTGGGAATTTCAGCTGCCTAGCGGTTTTTAGGACGTGTACTATTTTCTTGCTGGCTGGCTGGCAGATTTGCTAGCGAACAGCGCTCCTAGAGGCGAACTGAAGAACTTTTAAGTTCAATCGATTTGTATCTCTTTCTAAGAAAATATCACTACAAAATTCATTTTCAGGAATAGAGGTTATATTTTTATGATGATTCAGAAATAGTTAAATTCATAACAGAATTCTGTCTGAAAATTTGAATCGACTGGCGCTTGAAATCTCGAAAACATGTTTGTCAAGATTTAAGAGAAATATCGAAACTGAAAACAAAGGAATACAAAATGATGAAAAAATAAAATACTTCCTGTTTTAATTAATAAAAACCATTCTATCGCCTATTTGATACACTGAATAAATGATTTTTAAATAAATCAATGTTGACGGTAACTGCCTAGTGCTAAGAGACCAAGTTTCTATCAATTCCATCGATGTGCCAAGTTGGGATCTCGTCAACAACAAGACCTTCACGTGATTTTCAGATGAGTGGATGTATTCTTGCTTGTTAGTGTAATACACTCAAAATATCAGCAAATTGCTGGACAACATCCTGCACAGAACCACCCAATTTTCACCCGTGTAATGTCTGAATTAGTTAACTGGGGCCAGCCGTCAACGACACACACGAACACTGCAATACTTCATTATGGCCAATGAAGTCAATTTGAAACCATAATATTAAATTAAAACTAGTGAAGTGGAAGTTTACGTTAAGTAATGGATAGTAGTCATATTAATGGAATAAATATAAACAAAACCGTTAACGGTGCTTCAAATTTTGAAATTTTTAAGGATTAATGGCTGAAAGTGTAGATTTTTTGAAAATTTAATGTGTAATATGGTTGAATCTATTTTTTTCGCACCTGCCTTATGAGCAGTGGTTAATCGATGGGAAAACTAACGAAATTAAATTTTTAGGATCTTAGGTTTTAAATCAACTTACTCATTATAAGCATTTAAATTCTCATGATATGCGGCCTTTGAGATACATTCTGTTGTATCAGTTGTTTCATGTGGAATTAGCTAAAATTAACAATCTGAGGATAATAAGTGCCGGCACAAGGTGGAAAAGAATATGAAATCTAAAAAAAGAATTATTATTAATTTTTTGCCGACAGTTTTGGTATCCCACAGATGATCAGCTTCAAGGGGAGAGGAAACCGAAGATATATTAAAAATTAGTACTCTTTTTATAAATTTTCATATTATTGTCCACCTTGTGCATCATCTTCTTACTTTTAAATTGGTAACATTCCATTGTATTAATTGTAGATTCGATTAGCATCGATTCGTACTGATAAAAACTCTCGTTAGTTTTTGTCTATAATCTTGGTTCACCTCTGACCATAACCCTAGTAGCAACTGTTATAATAGAGATTATTACAGCAAGAATCTTCAAAAGTTTTTAATCTCATTCCGGAGCTGATGACAAAGTGTTCCAGTTTGTGTTGTTCTTGGACGAATGTTGCAATCTGATAGAATAGGTTGATGCCCAACCTATCTATTGGCAATAACTATAATATCAGTTTTCTCCCGGAAGATTTGAGAAGAAAGATTTTTCCAAGATCTTTGCTTCTTAAATCTCCATTGGTATTGGAACACCAAAATCATTATGCTCTGCAAACGCCTACTGATGTACTTCTCCTATTAATTGTTATTTCTCTTGTATAGATGTATATGCAAGTGTTTCAAAAGCACAAAAATACAATGACCGTCTAATAACTTTCTTTTATGCAAAGTTGACACAATCCAATTATTTCTGGTTAAATTTAGTTTTATTATTATTATTATTATGCATCTGTTTAAGATGACAGTGATGCTTCTACAACGTAAAAGTACTAAATGCAAGAAGAAATTTCCTGTTTTCTCCTTCTGATTCGTCAGCTACTATCACATTGTTTAAATACCACTGTTTTTAACAAGAATAAAACTTACTTGAATTTGGCATTCATTCAACGATTGGCAAGATTTGCAGTCAATTGTAGCCGTTGCAATATTAGCAAGATGAAACGCATTCCCATTGCCTGTTAAAAACGAAAAAAACAAAAAATTCTTTATAAGACTGTAAATTGCGACATTATAGTAATTACCATCAAAAAATACATTATTCTTCATTTCAAATTGACATTCCCTACAAATGACAAGAATTTCCTTTTGACTAAACTTGAACTGGAATATAAAGCTTCACAATTTAATATCGTTATCAGTATATTGTGTTGTAATTCCAGAAACACGGACTTCTAATACTAGGCCTACCAATTAGGATTTTGACGACTTTTTTTCTTCCCCTTCCCCTCTTATTTCTATTGAAATTGATAAGTTTTGCTTTTAATTGGATAGTGAATTAATAGATTATTATCTTTTTTTTAGTTGGATGAATGCGATCTCTTTCTTGGTGAATTTATGAAAATATTTGTACAGGTGTCCCCCGTTATTCTACGATCAGCTCTTCTGACTATCTCATAATGTTTCCATGATCATCATTCAAATACATATTCATCATCCACGAATATATATTTAAATTAATAAAATGCCAACACACAACTTCAAGATAAAAATTCTAGCTTATACTTAGTATGAAGCTTTCGGGCTCCTGTGCAGCCGCCCCTCATCAACATATATATATATATATATATATATATATATATATATATGCAAACACACTGAACACATTAAAAAAGAGATGGCTATCTTCAGATAATGTTGTCAGAGCCGGCCGAATTATGATGGCAAAGTATAGTGTGATATTCTCTCAAAAGATAGTAGTGGTAGTCATATGAATGCCAGAGCCACCATGCGAGTGGCAGAACAATAAAAAAAAATGGCGGCATGATTGTCGCAAACCATTTGAAGTAGTATTTTAAATTTAAAACATCAACAAAGTGCGACGGCGGTTTGAATTTGGAACAAAACCTCCAACACGATTAACAATTGCAAGCATTCGTGATAAATTTGAGGCAGATGGACCAATGTGTGATGAGCAACAAACAAGATCAGGAAGGTCCGCAAAGATAACAAGTCCTGCCTTATCAGCTTTGGTGTTGCAGTTTTAAGTTCACCATGAAAGACTGCAAAACAACGTGTACGTGAGACAGAAGTAAGCAGATCAAGAGTATAAAGCATTTTTTTAAGAGTAGAGAATGGAAAGCATACTTTCGAAGATTGTTACATGCCATGAATAAAAACGACCCTGATAGTTTAGTATGGTTTTAAAATCCAGTATAGTATGGTTTTAACACAAGGTACAGGAGGCTGGGAGTTTGTGACAAAGATGGTTTGGTCTGATGAAGCACAATTTTAGCTGAATGATACAACTGAGCGCCACAATTGTGTTTACTGCGCTCCACAAAATCCTCCACATTCATGTGGAGAAGGCGGTTAATTTACCGGGACTTAATGTCTAGTGTGGACTGTAATCTAGGGGTTTAACTGCACCTTTCGTTTTTGAAGGAACAGTTACTGGCCTTGCGTACCTCGAAATGCTTTACACTACTATTTTACCCGCCATTCATGAGCTGTATGGGAATGAGCGATTTTACTATCGACAAATACTCCCCATGGGTCAATGGATGTGACGAAGTATCAGTATTGAGATACCCCCACCCCCAATAATCATTTAACTCGCTTCGATATTTATTTTTAGGGGTCCCTAAAGGACATTGTACACCGTCAAAAATACATTGGCGGCGCTACGGGAAGAAATTAAAATATCGTAAGCGCAGCCATCACATTGGACATCTTTATCAACCTGGTCATCTTGCTCTTGAAGTAGTTCGCCGAACTCAGAAGTGAATACATGATAATAGTGAGCACTTTGAATACTTGTTATGATAGTACTAATTAAACAAATGAGCGCCTCATATAACGTAAATAATGCACTATGCATTATTTCCTTTGGGGGGAGGGGGCGAGTTAGATGTGCGGGGACCTTTCTTCAATGATTACGTCCTGATCCCACCCAGTCTAACATCTCCCAACCTCCCTACAGATACTTTCTAAAACTACATAATATTTGGTTATTTACAGCTCTTTAGTATTCGGTTTTGTTGGAGCGAGTCGAATTTTAAACAAATAAAATAAACTTAAAATTTTTATGGCTCGCCTAATGGAAGTTTGATAATATTACAGCAAACAATAACGAAAAAAAAAAAAATCTTCAACCAGTCCCGAGGCTCCAGGCGACCGCCTAGATTTTGCCCCGTCCCATCGGGCCGGCCCTGACATGTATCATCATTATCGCCATCAATTGATGAGTATCAATTTAGCAATAATGCTTTTAAGCAGATGTACATTAAAATGTGTATACTTTTTTTTTGGGGGGGGGGGGGGGGGTGGAGAGGCTTTGTATATGAGTTATTTAGATTTCCTAAGTGATATATAGTGCATTATTTACGTTTTCAGCTGCCAAAATGCAAGCTAAAAAAAGATTGGATTCCGCATTTCGATGCTGCTCTGGCCCTAATCTGTCGAATTCGCGGGGGACACCTGTATAAACACAAGAGATCTTAAAAGTCGGGCCTACTAAAGGCATTCCAATTGAGCTTAATGACAACAAAATAAGTACATCGCCTATTATTAGGAATAGTTTTATTTATTTCTGAAAATCAAATAACATCCTTATTTATTGTGATTCTTTTTTAGCAAAAACTTAATCAAATTTAGCAAAAACTTAAACTAATTATGAAGTAATCTATTGACCGTAATAATCCTAACATGGCATATTTAAAATCAAAATAATTGAATACTCTAAATCAATAAATTGATTAAAAATCCATGTGTTACAGATTTCTTTATCAACTGTAAATCTTTAGATTCCGTAACTCAATGTAGTAGTGATAATTATACAACTATTATGTAGATAATTAAAAAATATGTCCTTTAACATGTGGGATAGAATTGAAAATTATAAACTTGAGCCTCCACACTTAACTAAAGGAGACTTCATTTACAATTAAAACTGCTCCCTTCTAGAGTCGTTAAGAATACTGACTGGACATCGGTGGGACATCGGTAATTGGGTAATTATGAAGACAGTTATCTAACTACACTGTTATTAACTGAAAGTGTTGTATCGACGACTGACATCTTGTAGTGTTTCCGAGGGAGTGTAGACTCAACGTAACGCATCATGATGCCTTGGAGTATGTATATCCAAAATGTATGACTGCAGGCGTCATTCATTCGTTAGTCTAGGACCTCGACATACATAACAGGTGGCTTGTAGTGTTATTGCTACGTAACCAAAAAATATCTAATCCAAGGATGATGTGCAGTGTATGAACTGTCATTAGAACCAAAGTCCTGGAAACCCTTCAGGATTAGTAATAAAAATTCTGTAGTGGCGTCTTAAGAAAATTAAATACACTCTTTTTTGTTTTGTTTTAATGGTTACACTTTGGCACCATCTTTAGACACAAAGAAAGATAGCAGCAACATCTATTAATTGAAGGGGCAAGTGGATGAAGGTGTTATATTACAACAATGTACTTTTGAGAAAAACCGGTTAAAGTTTTTGTTCTAGCAAGTTTTCAATATTAGAAATTTCTTTATCCACCAGATATCTACGGATCTTTGCATCCAACACTCTCCAAATGAAAATGTGTGTTAAAGCTGCAAAAAACCTTTTCATCCATAAAAAAAAACTCATTTTTTTACAAATTATAACATAACACCTTCATCCACTTGCCCCTTCAATTCTTTTCGAAAATTTTCTAGTGATTGAATATATTTTTTTTTAAATATATTTATTGAGATGACGTGATTTATTTAAAAACCCTGTTTAACGTAATCGTATGTTTTCGGTTAGTCAGTTATATTTTGACAAATTTAATTGTACTTTGAGATAACTTATCACTTGTATTTCTGATATTGGATTTATCCGTTAGATAATTACTGAACACTGGAATTTTAAGATTGTTAATCAGTGACTAATTACTTCTTCTAAATCAAAGATTGGTATAATAATGCCTTCTTCAGATCTACGCAGTTATATTTTACTTACTTTTGTACATATGTAACAAAAGGTCGGACGGATCATGACTTCCGCCCCCCTCCAAAAAAAAAAAAAGAAATATTTAATAGAAAGTTTTATTGGAAACAAAATGTGATTCAATATTAATGTAAATTTGTTACCTGTAGTACATCTGAGTTTATCGAGCCTACCGTCAGGTTCTTCTACGCCTACCACCGTCATCGTTGTACATTCACCAACACTGTCTCGGGCGTCAAAAAAGGCTTCTTCGGATTCAGAGTCTAAACTGCTCAGGCTCATACTGCAACAGACAAACAAAACAGTAATTAAGATAAGTCAGAAACTGAGGAAAATTTTATTAAAATTTTAATGAGAAAGTTTTATTAAAATACTCTAGATAAACTATAGTTTGTTATTAATAAAATGCATATGAAATCGTATCGCAATTGGGGAACGCACAGGTTTTCCCTATCAACATGGAACTTCCTGAACTAATTTAAATCATTTCGAGGACGAAGTTTTCATTCACTGTTTTGTTTGTTAATTTCTTTGCTATCTCATGATTTTTAAATTTTAAACAATTTACAGCTTTCCGAAAGGAATCACATGCTTGCCGATCCTGTTGCTAAACACAAGGAAAAAAAGTGTGATGAGTAATTTGAATGCAATTTTAGTTTTAACCAAAGACATGAAGGATAATTTATTTTAATTCGTTTAATCATCGTGATGATACGTCGAAGGTGTTTATGTTTCTTGGGTTTGATCTGAAAATTGAACTTATTACGTATATCTTACATTTATAATAAACATCAAACTGTAAGATTAAAAAAGAAAAAAAAAATAGTCATTTTTACTTTTGTTAAGTCTGATGTTTTTATTAAGGATCTGATAAATCAGCAAAGCCTTCACTTCATTCAGTACTTCCTATGTTGGTAAACTTGATATTCCGGTGCAGCAAATTTAGGTTTTATACAAATGCCAGAGCATTTTCACATTCACAAAAAAAGAATTCTCGCTTTTAATTAGGTTTAAATTTATTTTTTATTTTTTTATAGTAATAAAAAAAAACCCGAAAAAAAAAATTGTTAAAGCATCATCCTTGATGAAGCCAATCAAATTCAGTAAAGTCTTATCAAATTTTAAAAATGGAACATTCGAAATTAGATAGTTGATGAAAACTCCATTTCTCAATTCACTGTAAGTTAAATAATATCACATCATTTCTAGCCTTTGTGACATTTAAATAACACTGCTTCTTTCTTTCGATCTAAGACTTACTTTTTTTATTCAGTTTTCATTTCGTTTTGTCGCGAAAGAATTTCATTCAAATAAAGAATTCACAGGATGGCAGTTAAATATATCTGCTATCTACGTATCTTAATGTTGCTTTTACCTATCTAATATTACATTACATTCAAAATATATATATATATATAGGGATAATTCTTTAAAATAAAGAAAAGAAATTTTATAAATATACTCGTATCTTTTATTTTACATCAATTTATGAAACAATGGTACAGTGGAATTTATTGAGGTTGTTGTGCACTACTTTTTCTTTTTATCTTTTCATTATCAATCAACTGCATGATATTATTGTTAAAGTAATTTAATTTATGTTCATTAATATTGAAGTCAGCAAGGTTTAATTAATTTGAATTCTTATGACTTGAAAGTCTGTGACTCTTAAATAATCATGCGAGGCTTTTAATTTACAAACAACAGGTATGGCTGGAAACGTTATCCAAAGCCTAGTGGTGATAACAAAGCTTTCATATAATTCCTATCCCTCTTTGATATGAATGAATTGTCGTGTATAAAATTGTTCATTAGATGATCGAACGGAAAGACAGTATTCTCAATTGGCTCAAGAAATAGAAAACGGAGTAGAGTAAATTCTGAATTACATTCCGAAGTTTCATTCTGCCTAGGGTCGTACTAGCATACTTCGGTTCAGTGAAAATCTCTGTAGACTACATTTACGAGCAACTATACTATACGATCTCACAATTTAAAATTAGAATATGCTTAATTGATTACAGGTAATAAAAATGATTATGCTGTTAGATAAGTAAAGGAAAAAAACAAGATATTTTTATGCGCAAAAATTTCCTGAAAATACTAATATCTGTCCTCGCAAAAGCTGTTAAAGTGTCAAAACTTCCACTAACAGTCTTATCAATTATAATGACTGCTGAATTTGAAGAAAATCTATGTATGGGGTGATCAGATAAATAAGTTTACAAGTCTTATAAATCAAGATGCAAACTCAAATGTTGCCGATTTGTTCGGCAGAGGACTCTTATCACATGATTTTAAGAAGGAGTTATCACTTGGAAGAAAGAGGTATTTAGTGGAGGAATATACATTTCTGCGTCGAATCGTTACTAGGATGATGTGTGGTTTCATTATTTCATTCCCTTCATGGAACACTGTAATCTATATCTTTTGTAAGTTACATCTTTTACAAAACCATTACTGAATTCGTTAATATTTTTTACTACTGATTCACCTAAGTGACGCCTTTTTCAGGAAAAGTGACGAGACTTTCTAAGAGTAAAGACGTTAGCACCAATACAGTATTACGTAAACAAATTGCGAGAAGTCATCAGGACATAACATTGATGACATTAACACAAGACATTCCTTCAATGCATCCGGGATGGACAAAACTCATTAAATGCAGTGAAAAAAAGAAGCGTATCAGCGAAATTTCATTGTATATCAGCAATTTCCTATAATAAAAGCTTGTCTTCAATTTACGAATACTGAATAGATCTACTTTATATTTAGGCACCAAACAGAAAAGGAATGGTTTTTGTGAGCAACTACACTGTTGGGTATTAAAAACTTTTCTTTTTTTACTTTTCAAAAGTAATTATTTTAAAAATGTTGGGAAAAGCAACAGAAAAATGCCTAATTTCAGTCCAGACACACCTCAAACGCTGAAAGAAATCGAAAATACGACTACTGTTTGCTTAGAGCAGAATAATATTTCCATTCACCACAGCTGATAAATCTTGAAACATTTCACAACGAACCCAGTTATTTCAAATTAAACAAGAGATTGAATTCTAAAATACCGCACTTCTTTTTCTATGACTCTACATTACGTTAAAAAAAAAAAGTATAGCATTCAAGGAATTAGAATAAAACAGCGAGTACATTTCTACATCGTGAGCCTTTTCTGTTAATTTGAATACGATTCTGGAACAAACGTTTGAGACTTCATGTTCTCAAATACAGAACATGGAACTTTTTTTAGCAAATACGGTCAAAAGATCTTTCTCCAGACTCTTATTAAGATTAACAAAGATAATTCACAAAACTCAAACTCTACTTTCACTCTTAAATCTGTAAAAATTAATCTAGGCTCCATAAATATATTTCTTCGGCAAAAGATCTGACCATTGTGAAGAAAAATTCCACTGGCATTTTAAAGAGCTGTTTTCGATTGAATTTGAAACTTCAGAAATTAAAGCACTTTATTCTCTAAAATAGACTCAATGTATCTCTGATTGTTCAAGGTCTCCATCTAGAAATTAGGCAGGAACTTGAATGAAAATTAATAAGAGACTCCATACTTAAACTGAAATTTGTGATAACCCTGTAACAATTTAAAAATCATCGATGTAAGTAGATCCGAACGTTAAATTATATCAGGTTCAGCTGAATGGAAAGCACTGCCGGTAGTTCATTCAATATTAACACCCTTGCGATCGGTAGAGATGGTGCTGCAGCGTTAAAGGAATTCAAAACAAAGGAAAATGTGCTATAACTATTTTCGCCAAGAGACTATGTCGTAAAGAGTTTAAAGGTCGGCGGTTGACGTCTTGTTGTCTGCCGCTGTTAGGTCATCGCCATACGGAGAAAGTAGTGACCCTTACTTTCAATGGCGAGGAGAAAACTATCATCTTGGCACAATTCTACTATCCGACCTAGGTCTAACTCGAGCACCTCATGTTGGCTCTCGTCTTTGACAGCATGGCATGTTCTTTATCACCGTTATACTTTTTAAGAATCAACAATTCACTTATGGCATGATTGTCTTTGCAGACTAATTAACTAATTGTGCAGTAATGGTTGAAAGACATGGCTTGAAAACAAATGTCTATAAGATGCTTCTATAATCATTTCCTCTTCTACCGTTTATTATCAATCATGGCAAGTTCGGTCACATTAGTCTGATTTTATTGTGCGTCGCGCTTTCAATGAACACTAACCTAATAGGTTTTAAAAACTTAATTAGTTTTAAAAACTTAAGGATGATATAAGTTGAAAATAATACATTCGAAGTAAATATATTGTTACCAGAGTGAATAATAGTAGCTTTCTATTATTGTTGCACAACTCCTTATAAAGATTCTGAATTTCCTAGTACTGTTATGAAATAGTTAAAAAACTTTTCTTACAATAAATTTATAAATTTTTATAATCGGTGGAGTTTTCTGGCTGATGAGTCCTAAAGAGGACGAAACGGACGTCCCAGACTCTCCCCGGTGACAGCTGGAGGTGCGAAATCTTTTTGGTTCCTTTGTGCCTTAAGTAGTTACCATTTTGTTGAATTATTAGTCACGTAAAATTTGTTATTACAATAATGTTATTCCTTTTTTTTTAACAAAAGAAAAATCATAATTATTACTAAGATAATCCATTTTAATGAGCTACCTCTTCTTTTAAATTTAATAAACTCTACAAAATATAAATTTCTTCAAATGGACATTATAAGGAAAATTACAACAATATCCATATTCCTTTATTCTTTCCAATGGATTGCTAATAAAAATAATAAAATGAATTCACAAATAAAAAGCCAGACTAGTGATGATTAAATAGTAATTACAAAAATGGCATTACCATAAAGCAACAATAACGAAACATACAGTATAAAGTAATGATGTAATCAGAGTAAATAAAGTGTAGCCGTTATCTAACATACACACACACACACACAAAAGAAAGAACGAAAGAAAGTAAGAATGCTGTACAGTCAAAAAAGAATTGGAAGAAGTAATGCATAAGAAGAAATGATCGTTATATTATTAGAATAACTCAAAGGAGTGCTCATGAAATTACACATTAGTTATTTTCTTGAATTATAAACAGCATAAATATTAACAACTGTAAATTAAGTGTAACAATATACGTGTAAAATCTATCGTAGAAAAATTAAAAAGCCTTGTTTAACGGATTTATGCGCAGTTATACATTTCATAATTTGTCAGGAAATTCTGACTTCAGATATAAGAATATTGTTATTAAAATAATTTAACAAAAGCAACCGTGTCTTCTTTAAAGCAAATGACGAAACCAATGCAAACAGACAACACTTAACAACATGTGAGACACAAGGAAACTTCATACTATCGGGAACCAATTTTTGTAATCGATTTCTGGTGTTTTCTTTTCATTTATTTATTTATTTATTTATTTATTTTCAAACTTAACTTGTTGTTGTTGTTATTTATGATATCGCTGGTCATTTCAAAATGGAATTTTTTTTTTCTCTGTCATATTTCCAAACGAAACATCCTGGAAAAGATCACACCTCAATTCACCTAACCTAGTGTTAATTAAAAGGATTTTTTTTTTTCCCCAAACGATATCAGGTAATGCGTAAATGCCTATTTTTATTACACATTTGGAGTGGTTAATGATTTAAAATATTACCAAAAATCGATTATAAAAAATAGCTTCCGAAGTATATAAGTACCGACAGAAGATTATAATAGCTGAGAAAGAGGACTGACTTCACCAATTTAGTAGTAAAGTAAAATAGTATAATTATAAATTTCATTTACATCAGTGGTTCCTAAACTTTTGGGCACTACACTTATCCCTTTTGCTAATGTAATCTCACAGCTTCTCTCCACCAATCACTTTACCCAAAATATTAAAAAAAAAAAAAAAAAATCTTTTTCAAACTTATTTAAAAGTAAGCTTTTCTTGTTTAAACAACGTAAAATGATTTTATTCTAATTTATGATTACAAACTTTCCAGTCCAAATATAGTCACTAGATGTCGTTTGCTTTCACAAACAGGTGAAAGTAATTTAGGAAGGAGATACAAAAAAATAGACATTCAAACTCTTAGATAAGAACGTTATATTTTTAGAATTGTTAAGCTGACAATTTTTCAACTTTCTAATGAACAACCCTCACTGATTTAAACTGATACAAAATGAATGTTTTTCGTTAATAACTAAAGTAGTACACTTACTAGAAGGTGTATTAATTTGGAATATATTTTAGACTCAAATACTTAAATAACGAGAACAACACTATGACAAATCATTAACAATTAAGAGATTAGTTATGTTATTATCAAGTAATTCAACATTCTACTGATAAAGAGCTTAGAAAACTGATATCAAAAGCAACAGTTATTCTGTATACAACCAATCATCACCTTCGTTGCTTCTAGCGATCGGCGTAGAAGAAAACCATTTCCTCTACGTATTAATCACCAAGAGCTTTCAAATGTTCCATCTTGCTTAGCTTCCACTTTGGCATTTGTACTCGGTAAATGTCTCGTAAATCATTCATGCTCAAATAAAGATGACTTGGCTTGAAGATCGAGGGACAAAGTTAAGAAAGAACTGTAAAACCGTGCCGATGAAAAATAGCTTACCGAATTAAAGTTCCTTTATTACAAAGGAATGCGTTTCTGTAGAAGTAACACAGAAAGAAACGAGAAAACTATAAAAAAAAATTGCATTGAATGTAATATCTGAACCCAGAAAAGCTGTTCATTCTTTATCAGAAGCTTTTAAGGTGAAACTACTGACCTTTCAGGAAAGTGATGATTTTTGCCACAAATTCAGTTTAGGCTACTATCAATTTCCTCAAAAAGAAAAATATCCTGTGACACATAGGTTCGCAGTCCTTATTGTCTATACTCGAATCTGATAATGCAACAGAAAGTTCCATTAATCAATTTTTTTAGGGAAAAAAAAGATAAAATAAGATAATATAAGATAAACCTTTAGTAGTTGAAATGTATTAAAGAATGAATCACCTTGGCAATTACTGTCTCCGGACGATGTAGCTTTAAGAATATGAAATTATTTAGAAACATTTTGGCTTATTAATGTAAGACTTAAAACAGGAATATCTAAAATGTCCTTTAATGACAGGATAGCATCATTAAGTTCTAGAGAATATTGGAAAAAAATCACAAATAGAAACGGATTCAAGTTTACATTGGTTGTAGGTGATAGACGACAAACTAGCAAGAATCTTATTGGACGGAAGTTCAGGCTACGACTAAAATAAAATTCTATATATCCATTTTTAAGCAATGAAGGAACGATATCTTCACAGTACAGAAATCAAAATTCTTAAATCTCGGGTTCTCAAACTGAAAGGGTCGAGGGACACGAGGATATTTATATATGTAATGATAGGGCGAGTGAAGTTTCTACAATATCAAAAGAGGGCAGGCAGAGTGACCAAGACATTTGGAAACCAGAGGCTTCCAAGATGGAATCTGAACAATTTTCTTAATAAATGGATGCCTCTGCTTTCCAAAGTTCTTGTGGAAATGGTGAGAATACAGTCACTACGAATTGCAGACATAATCCCGAACAACTGATAAGTCTTTATATAATGAAGGCCTATTCACATTTCTTAATCTTTAAAGAAGCAGAAGAACGACAGTTACCATACTTAGAACATACAGAAGTACTGACTCAGAAGAAATCTGCTGATCTAAACTTCACTAGATTTATATCTGGTGAACTTCATTTTGAAATGTTTAACGTGAGAAAACCCGAAATAATCGATGTACAATGATGATGAGCAAGAGTAATTTAACAGAAGACCACATCAATACATTAAAAACTTTTCAGCATAGCGTTACTAACTTAAGAGATGAAACCCAGTGCGACAGGCTGGAAATTTTAAAACTTACAATTCAAATTAATTAGGTCTCTATATTTTCTGCCCATAGACAGATCACAGTTCTGCAGAGTGCAGAGCCGAAAAGGAGGGTTAAAATTCGAAGGAAGAATATATAAGATCTCTAAACGAGGATAGAGGGAGTGAAAAATAAAATCACCTACACCTTTTATCCAGGATGTAAATATAGATCTTGAAACATAGATCTTAGTTGAAGTATTATTATTATTATTACTGGGCAAGTACGACTTAGCCACAACTAAAGACAATTCGCAATTTTTAAAAAAATAAGATATTAAATAATAATATAAATAAAATGAATAATTCAATACTATTAAAATGAGGCTTAATTAATTATCAGAGAGGAAACACACACTGTTCAGAAAAACATTTTGATTTACAAACCATTATAACTATGTTCATCCAAAAAAATTAGTAAAATGAAATGCTTTCTTATCCAACCCCGGATCTGCATAAATTCTCTGTTGTCTTACTGGGTCCTAAGATTGGGCGTTTATTTTAATTAATTAAAAAAAAAAATACTTCTCCAAAATTCACGACATATATAATATCCCATTGAAATTAATAATTCTGAATTATCTATTTACATGCAAAGTTTGTTTAAAGATATAAAGGAAAGAGTTTCCTCGTTCATTTATCTTTCAGTGGTTTGGTTCTTCATGTGTTAACACCGCCTATTTGTTGCTCTGCAGTTTCTTTAAAGAGGATGACATTTTGAAAGAGCAAACGTGGAATCACAATGAATCTTTTCAAATTCGATGATTTTACTCTTTCTTTCAAGAAAATTTTATACATATATCAAATGCAAATATATTTGTATTTATACACAGGAGTCTGTGTAAAATAGATATAACAAAACCTCAATTGTTCTGGTCTTATCGATCAGCTTTGTCAACAAAAAGGAAGAAACCACAATATTTAAGATAATTCTGTAATCTTTCCAATCGTCAAGCGAAACTAAGATCTAACTGTGGAAATAACAAATAATTTCATAATGTTCGACAGATGAAATAAGTCACTGGATAGTCGGAGCGCATCACTGATTCAGTAGCATTTTAAAGCGTGAACGGCGAGCGTTGTGACGTCAACTGCGCAGTAGATCGCGAGCAATCTGTTTAGAAATGAGGGTAAGCAGAACAAACAAACGGAAATTTTCTCTTCTTTTTAAACAATAGTATAGTAGAATATCACATCTAAAATTAAGGGAAAACAAATAACTTACAAATACCTTCCTCTGATGATTTATTTCAGAAATCGCAGAATGGTAACGTTGTCTTATTTGGAAGACGGGAAAACTCCTTTCACCCACTCATTCATAGTCTCTTTGCTTTCTTATTTACTTTCATGAATAATTAAAAGCCAGGAATTTTTACTACGTACTTTCCAATAAAAATACTCAATTTTATTTAAAAAAAAAAAAAAAATGAATATTAAAAATAAAGTCAATTCACAGTTTTGCACAAAACCAAGCCACCCGTACAATTTGCAATCGATCAAACGCTTGTTGTGAAAAGTGACACTACTATTGATTGGGGAGCAAAACTCATTTATTCAAGTCGTTGTAATTCAAAGGTCAAGTACAATTCCTATCACGGTCTTCCCGATATACCACTGGCATATAAATTGCCTTGCTAAGCATTATCAGTGGAAGCGATACTCGCGTTTAGTAGGTCCATTTTGCATCCTTCGTGAGTAAATGGCCAGTAGCCATCCTGAGGGGTCCACGTTAGATCGAGGGTATCATATTCGTTCTCAGCATAGTAGATCACATCCCAATTTTATTAAATTACCACTATTTTCCTGATCCAACCAGTGCCCCGGATCGGAAGTAGGATTTTTCTCCAAACCTTTATGTCCTGAAGATACAACAAAATATGATTCATGGGGCCCCGAGTCCTGGTTTGGGCTATGGAAGACTATATATACACCCTAACAGCTCCTTCGTACGGGGTTGCTACAAATAGCTCTCGGTGTTTCTGATGCCTTCGGACTGATTTTCTCAGTTATAAAGACGATCAATGAGAAGGTCTGAGCCGACAAACATAGGACAATCTCATTGCCTAAAGTTTCTATTATGTTCTAAAATACTACCCGGATTTCACTTCTTAGCCGATATCGCAGTTAACGAGAATTTACAAGAGTAATGCTTACGTTTTGCCCAAACTGACATCACACTGGCTTCCGCTTACTAGTAAAAACGAAGTTTCACCTGGAATAAGCGTTGCCCTGAATAAGTTAATGCAGTCATGTTTTACGAACGTGATACGAAATATTTCCACCGCCACGTATATCTTACAAACTGTTTTTATACTCTTGGATTTTACTAGTTAATTATTCATAACAATGAATTTTCCCATCCATAATGTTGAATCGTACGATCTTTATAAGAGAAATCATAGTCATTTTAATCATTTAACAGAAAACAGAAAGTTCTTGAAAGATCTAAAAAGCCCCACTGTCCTTACAGTGCTGTTCGTTAAAATTTATTTTTTATTTCTTTAAAGTAGACCGGAAAAAACAAAACAGACACATACACACACACACACAAATTAAATGTGTAGATATTTTTTAAAATTATAATATTTGCTGAATACAAAAAAATAGGAATTTACCATGTTTCTGAGAAGAAAAAAATCAATTAAATCCGCTTTATTTATTTAAGTTGCTTAAATTCAATTAATTTTATTCATATCAAAGCGCGCGCAAAGTGGTGGATTAATATCCATTCGTAGACATCACTGTTTTGGTTTTAATTGTTCTATAGGTAAACCTTCAGGTGCTGCTTTCTCAACAATCCACAATGAAAACAAGTTTTAAATAAGTTAGATTAAAGAAACGACTTTCAAGAAGATCGAAGTAGAGGTTCAAAAGTTTTTAGAGAAGACACGCACACACACTGAATTTTGATAAGCGTCAAATTTCTAGGAAAGAAGGCCTAAAACAACGCTATTTACTGTCTGTCCTTAAACCGAATGGCATTAAATCCATATCATCAATACAATAGCTTTCTAGCAGCATGAAACAAAATGGAAATGTAACCGAAATCTTTCCCAGTTAATCACTAATTTAACAATTTATCTTTAGGAAACAAAACAAAAAAAAAACAACTTAATATTAAAATTTAATTTCAAAAAATGCGTTTCTTTTTTCTTTTTTTTTTTGTCGCTCCAAAATTTGTTTTTAAATAAATAAAATTTTATATTTTTTTGTTTTGTTTTGTTTTTTTACATCATTTCTTAAAAAAAAAAGACAAAATAGGTCTTGTAATTGTATTGAATTTGTTACAAGTTCAATATTCTGGGAAGAAAATTACGAAGAATTGTTTCAGCATTGATTTAATTTTAGAAAAGATATAATATACTCGAAGTTCTCAATTGAAATCGAACTAATTTCAATTAACTCATGCAGATGCAGTCATATTTGACGCCTGTAAGTTAGATTATTAATTCGCCCTCCAATTCTTTAAAAATAAATAACAATAAATAAAAAATAAACATCGCTTTTCCGCGCAGGTGTCTCGCACTTAGCAGCGACTGTTGTATTACATCCCTACTAATGAAATGCTGAGCGTCAAAGTGGATGTAAATTAAATGCACGAATCCATGAATTTATAATTAAAGCTCTCTTATGAGATTCGCGGCACGCTATTTTGAAGAGGATGGAATATTTCTGTAAAACCCAGGCTTATCCCTAATGGAAATTTATATCATAACCAAAGACTACTCAAACATTTCATTATGACGAATAACTAACAAGCCGAATGCTAATGTTTAAATTACCTTCTTCTGTTTTTACGAAAAAGAAATATGAATTTATTGTTTATACAAAAAGATACAGTACTATACAGCTCAGAACACGCAATTAATTTTAAGCTATCATTAAGCATTATTTTATAATTAATGATAGTTCGTTAATTAATACCGTATTTTATCGATTCTAAGAGGCAAATTTTGTTTCCCAAATTTGAAATATGAATCGGATGAGTCTTATAATCGATCGCTAATACGCTGATAACTAATTAGATAAAATATATACCATAATACTCGAGTTTAATGTAATTTTTAATTTATTTATTTACTTATTTTATTAAATTTCGAATTTTAATGTTATTAGGAAGGACACTGTCTCAGTAACGTAAGGGCAGGGTGAGTTGGGCATTAGCCCCTGGTGGCAAAAATAGATGTCTTACGTGCCGAACACCACTGCTTTCTTCTCTTTTCTTTCTTTTTTTTTTTTTTTTTTTGAGGGGGAGGGGGGGTTATTGGAGGGAAAAGTGACAGTTTGATCACTTGGATGCTCAAAACTGAGCAATGCATCAAAGTGATCAGTCGGTCCTTGAAAACGACTGAATTTATGACACAAAATTTATTCGGTATTTCCAACTTCATGGAAATTCAAGTAAAAAGAAATTGACAAATGAATATTTCCAAAGCTATCAATTAATATTTCCAACGAAGTAAACTCAAACCCCTTAATAGGTTTTAATAAGAATAAATTGAGTTTGCTTTTTTAAAAAAAAAAAAAAAACAAAACAAAACAAAAAAAAACCCCACAGTATGTCTGATGCTAAATGCTCTTAATTTGCTATCTAGTTCTATCTTGATGTTACTAACGTGCCCATTTAAAGCAATAATGTTTCTAGAAGAAGAATGTAACATCCAAAATAATAATATTCCTTACAAAAAAAGATTGTATGTTTCATTCTCACTTTCACTTTCCTTTACATCAGACTCCTTTTCCTATTCTGTACAGCTAGGAAGAAGTATATTTACGGTATCTGATGAAAATAAATACGATGAAAATACGACCGTTTTTCAGCGACGACTGGCCATCACATTTTCTTTTTTTTTTTTTTTCATTTCCTTAAATAACGATTCCTCAAACAGAAATCAGTCAAAATCTAAGGTATAACTTAATCTCTAGTATTTAAATTTCAATGTGGTACATATTGAAACACGGGAGGCCATTTTGAAACGTAGCCGCCATCTTGAATTATAGTCACTTTGGGCGATGCCTCCCCACCTTATTTTCATTGTTTAACCATAAACTACATTCTCATTAAAGGGCATATTCTTATCACAATTTGCAGTTTTTTCATGATTTCTGTCGTGTAGCACCTCAACTAACAGTGAATACTGCATATGTTAACAACTGCATTCTTTTTTTAAAAAAAGCCTCCAGATTTCCCTGAAACTCCAAAGAAGACGGCTACCCTCAATTCGTTTGAAATGCCTTATGTTTACTGTAGGGGATTTAATGTTTTGTGCTGAATTGTAGAAATATCGGGAACAATATTACGTTGATTTCCTGAGAAAAGAGAATCCATGGGGAATTAAAATCCGAGACTGGTATAAAGAAAATATACAGTAGAGTAATTCAGCTGTACTAAGGCTAATCACATGGAACCAATATAAGCCTGGTTCGAGTGAAGAAGGTTGGGAAATTTTCCTTCGTTGTTTTTTTTTTTTTCCTCCGGCCGACTCTAACAGGTTAACTCATTCCTTTGTCAAATGAGAACCGGGTTTCCGTTAGGCTGATGATTGTAGGAGTCTTATCTTCTGTTCTACCCAGCTTCTGCTGAGGAGAAAGACGTGATATTTTCAATAAAATGAGTCGGAGGAATAGGGCGAAATGTAAAGACCAATTAATTCGTTCGACAGTTTTTTTTTTTGTTTTTGTTTTTAAATATCTAAACTCTGATCACTCGCCCGAATACTGACATGTAAAAGCATTTGAAACTGAACGATCAGTAAACTAATAATGAAGACTCTTTTATAAATAAACTAGCTGTACAAGGCTTGCGTCGCAATGCCACTCAAAGAAAGAAATTGTGCGTTTTAATTCTGTTTATTGAAGTGCTTTTGGATACACAATATTTTTTGTTTTTCCGTCTGGTGCATATACGAATAAATCAGAAGGTTTTACGACGCGATGCTCAGAAAAGAAGAGAGATTCCTCTCTGTAATGCGTTTCTTTCATTTTCTAAGGAACATTCAGCAAACTAAATATCAAACTTCAATGTGATTTTGAATATTAGCTCAATTGAAGAGTACATTATCTTAAATTACTACAAATTAAGCTGCTCAATGTAGGCTTCTCCTGGAAATGGAAGTAATTTCCTAAGGCACCCTCCCTCATCTAATTATGGCTACTGAGGCAAAATAACGACATAGGGTTTTTATTTCTTATCGATTCATTCAAGTTTCGTTGAAATCTCTGACTCCAGTTCTGAAAGAACAGAAGTAAATAACAACCAAAAAAAAAAATATGGGAGGCAAAGCAATGGCCTGTTTCCTTCAGCCTGCTCTTCAAGAAGAAAGAAAAAAACAAACAAACAAAAGTTTCCTGAACGAACTTGGAACGGCAAAACAGTAATCATCAATAAATATGACTTGAAAATATGAACTTATAAAAAAAAATAAAGTTAAATTATCTTTCTTTGTGACGATTTATTTGAAGTAAATATTTCGAGTCCTCTTCCTGCCCCGTCCAACCTTCTACAATCTATTACTGTGACATCTCAAGCAACTGCAGGCGACTGCATACCTATTATTGCTTTTATATAAATTTCTTTTACCAATGCAACTAAAATTCTAAAAATTTAAAAATGAACTTGTGAAGCATCTGGGATTTATATCTTCTTGTTTTTAATTTTCCAAATATCCAACAATTAATTAAATTAAAATTCAAAACAGTCAATTTTTTTTTTTTTTTTTTTTTTTGGTGTTTAGAAGGTATTACTCGGTATTTTCAACTCAAAAAAATTTGACAAAAAAACCTGAAATGATAAAAAATTCGTAAAATAATGTTTTGTATTTACAATATTTATTATTAGTGCAACAGTTAATTTTTTAAAAAATGATTTAATCTCATATAATTTTTAAAAAAATATATATTTTAAAAAAAATTAACTGTTGCACTAATAATAAATATTTTAAGTACAAAACATTATTTTACAAATTTTTTATCATTTAGCTTTTTGTCAAGTTTTTTTAGTTGAAAATCAAAGAGTTGTTTTGAGAAATACCTCGAAAACATCCAAAAAATTGACTGTTTTTTGAATTTTAATTTAATTAATTATTGAATATTTTCAAAAAAAGAAATCCCACATGCTTCAAAATTTCATATTTAAATTTTCAGAATTTTAGGTGCATTGGAAAAAGAAATATATATAAAAAAAATAAAAGGTTTGCAGTCATTTGCTTGAGTAGGACCTTAAGTCTAGGGCGCAATTGATCGATCAGTTACTCTTACTTAACATTGGAAGAAAAAATGCTTTAAACTAAAGCATCTACTGTTACACCGAATTTAAAATTGAATTTGTGATTAGATAACATGCACTCTTAAAAAATTCGATAATAAAGTTTTCTATCTTTATGTATGACAGTATCACGATTTCATTTTAAGCATCGCCAACAATTAAGTTGAATAAAATAGATTAATCTGCCCTTATTTTAGAAATGTATTCTAGATTATAAGGAGTAATTTTTTTTTAAAAGACATCCTTTAGATACGTAATATAAGGCTTCAAATTTTCTAATTGAATTATTTCCTTTTTACTTATTTCCTTCAGTGTATTTAAAATCTTTTTAAAACAATGGCACTGAAAAATATGCATGATAATTCCGTTAATACGGATAAAATTCAATAAAGCTCCATCTCATTATTACAAAAAAAAGGTAGATGTAAATTCAAAATGATGACTGTCTCTTATCACTGCCCTTCCCATATTGCTACAGTTTCTTCGCCCATTCTAGCGCTCACATCTCATCAATTCCGTTAAGGTAGCTTTCATTCTTCATTTGTCGGAGGGAAAAAAAAAAAAGCAATTTCAACGACGAATAATGAACGTCGTCATTTCCTGTCGCCCTCTATTGTGAATTTTGTGCGAGACAAAGACAGCTTTGGATGGGAGTAAAATCAACCGAAAATACCAGAATGACCTTAAATTTACCTTCAACCAATGAATTTTTCTAATACTTAATACAATTTTTACTTCGTAGCAACAATTACTTAAGCTAAAGAGACGAAAAAGAGTGATTTAAAACCCTTTGGTCCTAAGTTAATCATGGTCTGATGATGACCGACTGGTATCCGGAGAAATTTCATTATCCGGAATTATCCGAACCGAGCACTTTCACCCTTGTTATCGACTTTTCACTCTTGCTGAATAGTCATTCTCAAAGATAAACATCCTCCAAACAAGCTGAATTACCCAGCTGAGTTTTCGACATTTTACTTCCAGGTAATTAGCAGACCCAATACAATGTTTAGGAATAAGAAAAAAAAGTTCTGTTGTTTTTTTTGTTTGTTTTGTTTTCGTGCAGAAAATCACATTTCTGTTTCCTGCGGAACGCAATAGGGAACAGCTGCAATACTCTTCCTTGAAAATCATTAACACGAAAGCAGTGTAGTGACTCTCCACTGACCACAATACCACAATACCGATCAGGAAAAATAAAAAATAAAAATATTTATATAATACTAATACTTGGCAGACAATGAGATAGCGAGCGCTGATTGTTTCAACATTTCAATTTATCTGTTCAATAAAGAAACAAACGACAATACATACAAACAATTACTTAACTGAATGGTTAAATTTAACTAATTCAGGAAAAGAAAATATATGTTAACAATTTTAATAAACAATATCTAAAATGAAGACTGTGATGAGAGAAGCGTTCGCCCTAAACTCTTATGTTACTGATTTCTAGATGTATTAAGATTTTCTATTCTATATCAAATTTGATTTTCTACTTTTAATTACAAAACAATATCGCTTCTGTGTTGAATGTTGGCTTGATAACGTCGGAACAATTAAGGACCGCTCCCCTACGATGTTGAATTCATGCTTCCCAGAGCACGATGACGACAACCGAGTGATAAAAGACGTCACGAATCGATCCGTCCTCAAAGCCTTGAAGACCAGAGATAAAGGTGGGAAAATATCAACCTCGAGAAGAGACTGTCCAAATCCGAAGAGTTGCACGAAAGCGTTCATTTCGTCTCTTTTATTTTCAAAAGGATCAAATGATATGTCAAATACTTTCATACTCAGAAAACTAAAAAAGATTATTTTTGTAATTTTTACACTGTCTACTCTCTACGGAACCTACTCCTACGCCAAATTTGAAGTTTGTAACATGTTGGGAAGTATGCTAAACATTTGTCACACAGACACACACATATCCACAAATTTCACTTTATATTACCAGTATAACACATGTACATATAATTTGAAATACAGGCATGGCAAGACCCAAAGTAGTCCAATCAAACAGATCAGCAAGGAATGAAAACCTACATTCATCTTCCTAGATAGGCCACGACTAATTCTCTCGTAGTAACAGAGAATTGTATAATGTTATATCCCCCCCTCCCCCTTTCGTTCTGTTTTGTTTTTTTCCGCTAAGAAAAAAGTTAGTGGTTTGTAAACTTCTGACTACAACCTTTCTCCTGAAACATACTGATCTTTAATATAAATATAGATATTCACGGGCATATGGAAAGGTGTATATTTATCTTAAAATACATGTAAAAAAATATTTTTACTTTTTTATTCAACAAACGATGTCATTCATCTCGAGAAATGTTTATAAAAAAATCTTCTACAACAGAATTACGATGTGTCATACTTTCTTCCACTTATAACTGCATTTTAAAACTTTTTTAGTAATAACCTTTTTTTTAATTTTTTCATTATTCATTACGGTGACAGAAATCTTCAACCCTCTCATAACCTCTTACATGTTACAGAGTGTACGTCTCCTCCACTCTATTTTGTTCCTCTCACTGGGCTCTACAGTATGTTTTCAAAAAAGAAGGGTTTGCCATATATGGTCATTACGTAGCGATTGGTTTTGTCTAGAACAAACGTCACCAGTCATGACGTCATCAACTTGAACTCCGAGCAGTCAGTCCAAGATGGCGTCGTTTTGTGATCGCATAAGCGTGACCAAGAAAGGACAAACTTTGCATCGCCAAGCAAGGGGAATAGTGTGGAATAGTTATAATAATAATAACACAAAAAAGTATTCGTAACTGTAGAAAATACACAAAACAAGAATGTTTTCGTAATGTTGTACGATTCAGTTACGGATTTTAGCAATAGATGGCGCTGTTACGTCCTGGCAACATCAATCCATAAGGAAATTACGTCATCAAATGCTCTTCTTTCATGAACTGAACTGTCGATATTCTTACCGTATCCATCCTTCATCTTATTCTACATCTTCTCCTGCTACTCAAGATTATTTTTGATATTTTCTCTTTTCTAAACTAATCCTCTCAATCTAGATTTTGTTATCAATTCGCTAACTACTCTAAGTACAACCATTTAACTCACATATTCCACATTTTTACTATCCTTTAGTAACCACAAAGATTTGTAAAATAATTAACAAAAAGAGTTCCGTAATTAACAAGGCAACGGTGTTAAGGTTTTTTTCCAAATAGTGATAATCCTAACAAAACCAAGGAAAAAAAATCACGGCTATTATTCAGTTCGGAAATAATACGAGTGTTTTTGAAAAATTTCCTGAGACAGCAAAGAAAGTGGAAAGTTAAGAATTTTATTTAATATAAAAGAGATGTAAACTCTCATTAAAAGACAAAAACTGCTTGTATATTACGAAATTGTAAACTGGTTGGTTTTTTTCTCTTTTTTTGCAATCAATTCAACTGATCTTCTGTGGAACATTGCTTTTTCCCCTCATAATACTTACTTTCTCTTTTCCTATTCCATTATTTTGCTTAAAGCAAAAATTGATTTTTTATAAAGAACAGTTGAGTTCGCCCAACTGTAACTAAAAACTTTACTCAATACATAAAAGGACATAATTCCTTTAGAATTTCCAAGAAAAATTATAAACTTTAATATCTTTTTGTCTCGCAATCATTACAAATGCGAAGAGAAATATTGATAGTCAAACTCCAATTTATTTAACAAATGTTTCACAAACTACCCAAATTCCTTCAAAAGAATTAATAATTAAAGCTGTATTAATAAACAGATTAATATCGTTCTAAGATTTTCTTAAGAAAGGATTTTGTTTTCTCTAAACTTCCTTTATTCATCTCATCAAAAGTTGCTTGTGTTTTGTTTTTTAAAATTAAGTAATTAGAAATCACTAAAACCAACGAAATTCTCGACGTGTTTACGAGACTATCGTATTTTGTTTTTTACAATAGAAAATTCAAAAAATTATTTTTTTTTTCTCTTGTAAATCTCTAACAACAGATATTCTGTTGTTAGAGATTTAAGTAATTCCAATTGGAAGATAAAGAGCTTCGAATAGCCATTAGCTCTGCATCTTGATAACACATTCGAAGTGGCAGAAAATGAACCAAAATTCAAACAGCATTTGCATGTTTTGAATACGACAAAAAATGGATTTTTCTACCTGTTGCGTAGTTTGGTAGTTTTTTTTACAAGATTAACTGACTAAACTATTTATGTAAAGTCATTAATAGAATCTCTTTATGCATGTGAAGCAAAACGTAAACTAATCTTAAGTTTTACATCATCACATGAAGCAAAGTGTCAATACCAAAGTTTGATGGTATTAAAATTAAAGAAATTTAAATTAACGAAATGGGTTAAGAATTAATATTTTTTTGATTGAGTACGAAGAACTCGTTTGATGTCGGGCAATTTTTGATTTGAAATGCTTTTATCGACTATCCCCTCCCATTTTCCACAAAACACTGCCGCCAAATGAGTCATCCTAATGAAAAATGCCAATTCTAAATATATATTTCTTAAACGCATCATCCTGCGGGGCAGCTGCTATTATCAAATCCATCCTAAAATGGTAGACAAGTTGAGGCCTGACACCGGTCCTCAAGAAACTAGCAAAGATTATTAATCAATGGGAGTAGCGCAGCAGATGATGATGTAATTCTTCGATCTTCAAAACTGAAACAAAAACAACACAACCAAACTGCAGTAACCAAATATGGGAGGGAAAAAAAAAATCATTGAAGTAAAATTAAAGCCACATATGTGAAACAGACTTCCTCCATGTTTAGGATAAATTTAACTTTTAAGACTTCGCTTTTTAACATGAATAAGAAGACTATGCAGTAATACAAACCCAAAAATTTGTATTTGTAGCATCTTAAGCCAAAACAATAGGATGACTTATTTTTAAAAGAATTTCAGCCTTTTTACCTAAGGAAAATCAGATTTTTCGAATGAGTAAGTCTGTGTAGATGATGATTTCTAAACAAAGGAATTGAAACTTTTAGAAACCTAATTTTCTTAGAAACGCAAGAACTTATTAAGAACTTCTATGAAGAAAAGCAGACTAAATACTGAATAAATATTCGCGTTACAAACAAAATATCATTCGCTTCTGAAGTTTTTGAGGGCTAACGATTTCAAATTTACACTTCCATATAAGAAGAAGATGATTTATATTAAGTGTACCTACTCCAAAAAAGTACAACACCAAAATATAGCTGAATAATTTTAAGAAAGAATACAAAAAAGCAGTATACTATGAAAAGTGCTAAAATACAATGTTAATTGTTAGCCTGCAATTTAAGAGACCTCACAGAATTTGTAAAATTTTGAAAATACTCAATTGAAGGTTTTTGCATTAAAATATTTGAGGGCCATGGCCATTTGAAATCTGGTAATGATAATTTCAGAATTAACAAAGACAACTTTTTTTCGTATTTGGGACATTTATGGATAAAACAATGAACAGTTACTTGTTCCACCAAACTGACATGAACAGAAGGCACTATTTGTAAAGTTAAATTTTGCGAGATATGCATTAAAGTTTCCAAGACCACTCAGAATTTGGGAGCGGGAAAATGACAATTCAGTGTAGGGACACTTTCATTTAAGTAAATGAGGAAAATAAATAGATGCATGTATAGGATTACATTAATATTCGTACTTCTTATTGAATATTACTAGAAGATGACATTATCTTGATGAAGTAATGAGGAAGAGTACAAGGATGTTTTTAATAGGCGGATGTGGTTCCATTAGGAATCATTAGTAGCACTTCGTAGAGGCAGTCTCTCCTTGCATTAACCTGGTTCTGATAATCCCAAATAAGCACGAATCGCTTCCATTTTTTTTCTTCCTCCATTAAGAAATAAAGAGAGCGTTTCCCATGTCCATTCACACAACCAACTCCTCGTCTGAAATCAGAACCAAACAAACTCCCACGCATACGCAGCTCGGACAATGGGGTGAATGTAGGTGAATCAACGCTCGATCGCTGAAGTTTGGGAAGCTCTCACTGGAAGCGTGATTGCAGAGGCCTCTACAGGGAAAAGTGCTCCCTTCCCCCAATAAATATCTATTTTATTGCTGAATTCATCTTGGAATCGAATCTAAACAAGCGACATCAAATTGATGTCACAATCCAATACAGGCTTAGAGTCTGATAAAATTACATACATTCGGAAAATTATGAGATATTAAATCACTGAATCTACAAATGCTTTATCATTTCTAAGCATGTAAGCTTCATTTGAGAAGTTCGCAATCATCTTCATCGAAGCTTCAACTTCAAAGCTGACAAATCTTAATGGGATTTTTTTCAATTTGACTGTCTTTTATTTTTATTATTATTATTAATATTATTATTATTCCAGAAATTCGTAATGGTCGTATTTTCCGGTTTAATATTTTCTTTCAGAAAGGTAACAACTAAATAAATAAATTCATCTTTTACAGTATCATATCTTTTTATTTATTTATTTATTTACTTATCTTTCTAGGTTCCACGATACGGAAAGTACTTTTGATAGTTATTCAGAGGAGAAATAATCTTTCTAATAAAAACGTTCTTTCCGAATTTAATTCTAATGACTTCAAAGAGAATTAAATCAAACAAAAAGTTTGTTAACCTAAAAAAAGTGAGAAGCCACGTCTGCCATTCCTTAAGATATTTTTTCTCCTTAAATAAAGAAAATAAAAAAAAAAAATCGATAAGTTTCAAAAGAAAATCAAGAAATCAAGAAAAAAAAACACAACTGGACAGTTTGTTTTTTTTTTTTGAAAAGAAAAGTTCAAAAAAAGTTCTTAAAGCAAATAATTATTCAAATTATCATAACACTAGCTTTTTTTTTTTTTTTCTTTTTTTTAATGCAGATGTAAGAAGGATTCATATCTACTGTTCTATCAGTTGATGGACGTTGGCTGACGGAGCACTTTTAAATATGAGTACAGCTTCAAAACTCATTACATGTTTCTATAAATTAATAATGAAATCACGATTTCTGTGTGAGTCCGAAATGCCGTCAAAGGGCGCCGCCATTATCAGAACGATGAACAAAAAAAAAAAAATATTATTTGGTAGCCGTGGTGGGATTCGTAGTTCCGAAATGACTGGCACCTAAAACCAGCGTTTTTAAACATAATCCGTCGAACATCTACACATACTGAAAAGCGACTGACTACTGAATTAAAAAATTCTTTTTTCACATTTCATAGCTTAGGTATTTTTAACCTTGGTTACAATGATAAAATACATTAGAAATCAACCTATCTTTTTAAATTATTAATTCGTTTGACATACTTTAATTGGAATCGAGCTTTATTTTAAATAAAATGAAAGGATTGTAACTCTTCAACCGTATTGTGTAACAAGATGATTTATTTATTTATTATTATTTACATACTTGTTTTCAGATTTTTTTAAATGAGAAGCACAACACTTTTAAAATTTTTTTAAAAATTTTCAAAAACTTCATTCTTAAGGATTTTTTTTTTTTTTAATGAAGTATTAGACCACGCCCCTATCTCATCCTGGTAATTATGAGGATGATCCAAGAAGAATCGATTCCAAGCGGTTAGGGCAAAAAGTGATATTTTATTCCTTTTTGAATGAACTCATTATTTGATAGCGCGCGAATAAATAAATAAAAGTAGGACTGGATATTGGGGGACCAGCAGAAGTCCAATGGTTAGCGAGGACTGACTGCGAGGACGAAGGACCTCGGTTCAAATCCCATGCAAGGCGAAAAAAAATAGAAAAAAAGAAAATTTTATAATCAGCAAGGGAAACTAATAATTAACAATTGCGCTGAGCAGACAGACAGACAGACTATTTTCCTCCACATCGTTACTCTTGCAGAAGTGTTGATGAAAAAAAAAATAATAAATAAATAATAAAATATTTAAAAAATATTTTAAATAAATAAAATAAAAAAAAACTGTTACCGAAAATCCTTTATTATATTACTGTATAACAAATTGTGAGCCTCCGTAAACATTTTAAAAGAAGCATTTCTGTTTCGCTAAAGTCAAATTTCCAGTAAATTCAAAAAACAAACAAAACAAACACCTTTAAACTTTCCATTGACTATCCGTCCACTCATCGCTCTATTAATTAAAAATGCTAGTTCTCAAGACAAAAAAAAAAAAAGGTGTTTTCCGTTATCTGCGCAGTAAACTTTTGTGTGTAAAGAGCGAGGTTTTTTTTAGAAATATAAAAGTAGTGATAGTTATTCGTAAATCAAGATTTTTTCTTTGGCTGTTAATACGGTACTCCTTCTATTTTTTTTTTTTTTTTTTTTTAACATTCATACTATATAAAAGAGATTACGATTAAAAATCCAAAGACTTCCTTAATTATTTTAATTTTAAAAACTATTAAATTCAGTGATTTTCTTTTACAAAATATATTATTAAAATATTGGTTTATATTATGCCAATCAGCCGTTCGTATTATCCAAATCTGGTTACTAAAAAGCACCGAATTGCGTTGATTTCATTATCGGATGGATGCAGAAATTCAGCCAGGCATCAAACGGAATTTATATCAACCTAAGAATTCGCTTTCCATCATTCCATCTCCAGCGATGGGTTTACCAAAGCTAAAGGAAAAGAGAGAGAAAAAAGGATGGAGCAAAGTCACTCAAAACTGTTTACTACTGGGAAAGGTCAAATGATGTTAGTTCAACGGGTGGATTTACAAGAATATAGTGTTTGCTTCCCCCTGGAGGGTTCGTATGTTTTTTTCCGATTAATTCGTTGCTTTTAGTATCCTTTCTCTCCAGTGAAAGTTCGTTAAAGTGAACGGAATATTCGGATCAATTGAGAACTATCGTTTGGACGATCAGTATTTCGTATTTGACTCGTTTGGAGAAAAAATAACTGATACCAGAAATTATGAATTTCCGAAACATCTGATTTGTATTTTTTTTTCCAACTTTTGTGTCGAAACCCACGACTTTATTTAGGTAGCATTTCCACTAAAAAAAACACACACCTTTCGTTATTGTCGTAATAGTAGTAGTAGCATTTCTTAAAACAATAGCACAGTTCAATCAGTTTTCAACTTCATGTCTTATATTTTGCAAATGTAAAGTCCTCCCCAAGATATCGAAACGGTGTGTTGTGTAGCCAAAAAAAGATTTAAGATAGTTCATGTTGATTATGGAAATACACTAGGATAATATTGTCATATGTACAGAAAGCCGTCGAATGCTGTATCGGCATCTGTGGTGAGAAGCATGTGTGGATTAAAAAAAAACAACTTAGTACATACGCAATAGACATATTTATTTATTTTAAAAAAAAAAAGAATAGATCGTTAATCTTATCTTACAAATTATAAGCAGAGGATTTTTTGTAGCATTTATTACGAAAAAACAAAAACGTTTGCGGGTCACAGCCAGCGCCCCTGAAAGGTCGACTCCCTTGTGCACATATCGCACCTTATCGCAATGGCTCTGATGTGTACTATACGTATATTATTGTCTATCCATCTTCTCTAAAAATGGAGATAAAAAAAAAGACTGAATACTAATGACCTCGGCAGAAACATCATCTTCCCCCCCCCCCCCTAACTTCTTGTATCTGTTTCTCCTAAGCAGAATATTCCTTACTTAAAAAAAACAAAAAAAACTTGTAGCAAAAAGATGCCTATCTTCAATAGAAAACAGTAAACTAACTTCTTTTAGACCTATGTCTAATATTATTACACGTAAGATGGGTGTTAGTTCCACAGACAAACTTTTTTGCGTAGGATGAAAAAGCAATCCGCTTATTAATTGTTAACAGGTTTCTACTTTCTAAATTTTCTTTGTGCCTTTTCTTAATTCTGTAGGTGATTCTCACATCTTTCGACAGGTTCTTGCGGGAAATAAACATTACAATCGCAGTTTAAGAGAATAATACCGTTTCGAAGACAAACTTCTTTTGAATCTTCCATCAGGGAAATAAATAAATTGAACTTCTTGGAATCTAAGAATTGTTTTATTTATTTATTTCCCTGATGGAAGATTCAAAAGAAGTTTTGTAGCAATGCAGAGCAACTCAGACTGAAAACTTCAACACAGAATTACTCAACAGTTACTGAATATTTTGTGGAGAGATTTCATCTGCACTTTCAACTATTATTAGCAATGGCTCACGAAGTATTGCGTGAAAAGTGCCTATTACAGAGGCATGGTCGAACTGCTTACGTTAATGCAAGTTTAGTCATATAATTTAACATCCGAGCATTCGTAAATGTTATCACAAAATTTTTATTTTATCGAGATCAGGGCGTTAGAAGCGTTTGAATGCATGGTCTTGAATCTCCGTGATACTTACGGCTGATTACAATTCCACTTACAGGAAGACGCTTATACAATTTCTATATATAGACAGATTGTTAGCCGATGGCTAAAGGCGATATGTAAGTCTACCTTTGGTTAATGTCCTTGCAAATTCTCTAAAATTTCAAAATCGCTTTGTCATGCATTGACTATGAGTAACCTTGTGTATGAACAGAAATGATTGGTTTTAAAAAAAAAAAAGACAGTTGATGTAACCTTCCACGCTAACTAACGATTATTTCGTTGTTGTTGTTGTTTTATTTTTTTGAATAGAGCAATTACTAATGGCAATATGCTAGTAACTGTAGAATGGTCAATGGTTACGCTTTAATCCAAACAACTACAAAAAAAAAAAAAAAAAAATGTATTCCATGCTTAGGCTTACATTATGTTACAAATGGCAAATTATCAAAACTTCTTTTATTCTTTCTTTCTTTTTTTTTTTTTTTTTTCCATTTTAAAAAAAAATCAATCATTTTCAATAAATTTTCTTACAATATGTAGTCTATTATAAGAATATGAATATATAGAGTTCAGCAATCACTGGGTTTCATAAGCAAACAAAACGTCTTGCTTTCCAGTATATAAAAAATTGCAATTGTATTGAAGAAACTTATATACTTCTGTTTCTGAGGATTCTCCCTTGAATTTCTGTATCCTAAGACTGAAGGATTTTGATTAAGATCCACAAGCACATTTGCTAACATGAAAAGACCCGGAAATTATCCTGTTCATTACAAGAGACTAATCTCTCAAATGGATTACACGGCTAATCAGACTAAAGGTGCGTCGAAAATAATTCACTAGAGACCGGTCAAGAAGCAGTAACTAAAAAGTGAATAGAAACAGTCTCTCAATATGAACCACCTCCTTTCATTGAAAATGAGACATGGTTAAGATGTACTGGGATATGTTGGAAGAACAATCTCTCGTAACACACATAACATTAACAAACCTCAATTATGTTATTTGATCGTAATGTTTTATACTCAATAATACCTAAAAGACATTAATAAAAAATTACAAATTTATATTATCTCCTTTAAGATTTAGTGGTTCCTATGTGTGCACTAAGGGATATTTCAAATTTTGAAGGGAATTACTGAATTCTAGATTGCAGAAGACGGTAATCTAGGTTTCGTTTGGTCTAACGGAAGCGTGAAAGAATTGCTGGAACATCGTGAATCGTCGTGAATCGAGAAAGTTTGGAAAGCTCCATGATAATACCTGTTTCTGATTATTGCGGTTGTGACGTCATTTATAAATCGTCTACATATTGTACATGGGCTCTTTCATTGTGTAACGTGAATGAGGAGTACGATGTGCTGGCTTGGAGATGTGTTTGAGAGGTATCCCCTTCACTACGAAAATGTTGAACAAATAAAAAACAAAAAAATGCTATTCCTATCTGAGATTGATACCAGTCATTAACTTTTTATTTAAGTAATAGTGCTGTTATGTTGTTTGATTAGCATTCTTTTCCATTTCTCTTCTTCGTGTTTTTGTTTTTGTTGTTGTTGTTTACAATTTCAAGAAATGACTTGATCATTATGATTATAATCCATTCGTTTATTGAAATTAAATACTGGGAAAATACTTCCTTCTTAATGCGTTTGAGGAAAGAAAAAAAAAGATAAATCTGAGAAAGATTTAGACGTTTAAGTGATTCAGAATACTTAAATTATTAATAGTTTTTGATCTAAAAATCTTGTCTTCAGTGTTTTCTAATTTTGTTGAATTTAATCTAATACTTCTTTCAAACTTTTCTTTGCCATCTCTTTCCGTCGTTGCTGCTACTGTCTTGTAGTGAAAGGATCAACATTTCATTTGATTTTCATCTTCAGTTTAATCCCTCCCAAATCGATTCGGAATTAAAAACTCCTACATATTTCTATGATTGCTGTCTTCTTAACAAAATATTCATAGGGAAAGAAAAAAATAAGCAATGCAATAATTCAAGAAGCGGAAATTAAGTGGAAAGAGAGAGAGAGAGAAAAGAAGTAAAACCGTAAAAGAAGAAGCTACAATCAAAGGATGTTTAAAATGGCTTAATGGTGGATTAATAATCCGTAATTACTTGTGTGTGCGTGGTATGGATCCGTCCTTAGTAGGAATTTAGATTCCATCGATGATAAAAATTGAAATTCGCTAATGAAATTCCTTGGAGGGTAAATATCACTAGCAGAGGCCTCCGAGCGAGGGAAAAGTGTCCTTTACGCAAAACTATAAACCCAATTCCCATCAGAAAATATTCCAACCAACCGCATACTTTGTCCTACTCTGCGAAAACAAAGCATTATTTCTACATGAGGGAATTTCTTAAGAAAGAAAATGATGGATAAGAGAAAAAATGTAATCTTAATAACAAATTCACAGAAATATTTGTGAACTTCGAAAGTGGAAAATGTTCTGCAGTTGATTATAGCAAAAATATTTAAAAAAAGATTATGAATAAATTTGTAGTGATAGATAAATTAACAGCAATTCATCCTTTCCCCCCTCCTCGCTTTAATAAAAAAACGAAAACGGAAGGGGGGGGCTTTTCTTTTTTGAGATTTCCACTACTGAATTTCTACAAAATTTAATAATTTCATTATTACATTTCAATCCACAACAAAATAAAAAGTCTGCATTTGAAAAATGAAGTAAGATAAAGAAAAAAATCAGAAATATCGTTATCAAAGAGAATTCACAGCAGAAATCTAATTTCTAAACTATATTCTAAAAATCCAAATTTCATTTAACAAAATGGTGACCTAGAATAGATACTCAATCCAACTTATCTGCACAAATCGGTTCTGAAGCTCATGAAGTGCTACAGATATAAAACCTAAGACAGAAGAGAATGTAGGATGTTCTTTGACTCAAACATCAAAAAAATTACGACTTTTTTTTTCAATCACATTAAAAAGTCCACTAATATTTTTCATAGAAAGATTAAATATTTGAAGTAATTAATTTTAATCAAAGATAGGATTGCATTAAGAGAAAATTTTCTTGGAAAGATGAAGTAAGATTAAACATAACAGTGCACTAAAATAATGCAATGTAGACTGAAGAAATAATATTTTCAATACACAAAAGTGTAATATTATTATTTAGTAAAATTAATAACCAACAACAGATTTATTTTTTTTCCGTAGCATACAGCGGTTCTTGTAAGAGATGTTTCTGACTAAATTAGTACGAAGTAAAGATTATTCTGGAGATGACATGTAATGTATATCGCATATATATATAAATTTTCAAGGGAATAATCGCATCCATCAAAATTTAAACATTCTTCCTTAGAGCATTATTAGGTAGGCCCTGGGTAAGCGTGATCTTGCGAGGTCCATTTAATTAATAAAACTATCCAATCAAACAAAAACAAAAAGAAAACACACACATCATTCATGTCTTCGAGCACGAGGCTTCTCTAGGCAAAAGTCCAGGTTGCCTAAAATTGCCTGTGATCCCAGTTTCTACAGTATTGCAACAAATTACGTTTGAATTAATAGAAGTTGGCTGTATTTGGGGAGTGGAAAAACAACTTCCTCAGTATTCTGATATAATTGAATCAAGTTTTTACTACCAATATAAGTGTCAGAAAAGCCATCATTAGATGGACTGTTTTTTAATACCCGAATAGAAATATGGAAAATGAATTAGCAAATTCGAAACAATAAATCAGTAATTATGAGGTTATGAGACTGTTAAAGAATTTAGATCTCGAAGTCCTTAAAATTTCTCTTCTTTCTTAGTAAAACAAGAAAGATGTCATTATGATTGTATCATGTTACGAAATTACAATATCTGAGAAAGTCTTTAACTTCCGATATTAAAGCTAGAACCCTCCCCCCCCCCTCCATTTAAAATCCCTTGTTACTCCCATCTTTGTCCCTTTAAAGTTTGATTCATACTAAAAGAATTATTCCCTCTCTCTATAAAAGTAAACACTTTGTAGGATATTGAAATATCTTAATTCAGTGCTTTACTAGGTTCGGTAGGGTCAGAGAATAGCAGATAAACAAACAAACACACACCCACACATACAAAAAAAAACAACAAGTGAATATAATTTTGTGCTAAAAATTAAATTTAAAGGCGACACATAATAATAAAAAAAATTAAAAATATTATTATAAAAAAGGAAATACATTAACGTAATTAAAAAATAAAAAAAAATTAAGAAAAAAATTGTAAGAATGTCTCATATTTAAATAGATAGCAGAAGTAAACAAATAATTGACATCCACTTAAAAAAAAAAAAAAATCCATAAAATGTAATTTTAAAAAAACTGAAAACTGATATCTAAAAAAAAAACAAACTAATTTTTGTTTTAATCCATAATTCATTAAAATCTTACATAAAACGACTGTTTTCTTTTTTAATTATCTATAAGAACTTTTTAAACGGGCTTTTATGGCTATCAATGAAAATGTCCTTCATATTACAATAGATTACTAAACATGGGAAGATCCTTCATGGAAATTAAACAGTTGATAAGGATCTGAACGTGCATTTTGTATTTGACAGTGATATAAAAATTGATTATTTTGTAACGAAATTCGAACGAATATTGGAGGAAAGTTTACTACCTTCGCTCTTTTATACAGTGGAGCTCTAGTGTAATGAAACAGTTGAGCATTTCTTTCCATATTCATCTTAATTTTGTCACAACAATCCAAATTTATTCTGTAGTTAGAAAATTAAGGTGTCCTTTTTCTTTTGAAAACTTGGATACCGTTGTTAAGCTTTTTATGATTCAAAAACAGTTCGTTCTCTTCATTGGAAAGAGTTGTTTTGATCGTCGTTTTCTAAAAATTACCTGGCTTGTACAAAGCAAAAACATTTTCTCGAATTCGATGAAATTCCACCTTTGTCGAGAGACCGAATGTCACAATAAAAAAAATTAATAATAATAATAATAATAACAATAAAATGACGTTATTTCATAACAAAATCAAACAGCCGAGATTTAGTGAAAGGGTTTCTGTGTTTTCACTGACTTCTTTCTAAAAGAATCAATATCCACTCCATGGTAACTCAGAATGAGTTAAGACAGATTAAATGCAAGTTCCCCATTTCTTACTTGTTTGTCAGTTGTTTAAAGAAAAAAAACTTCTAAATCTTACGAGTCAATAACATTAACTCAGTGACACAAAAAAATACACTAGGCATAAAAGTACATAGGGTAATTTAATTCTTCTTCTAATAAATCACGCCTGTGATTCTTCTATTATAAAAGTTAATGTCGATGTTTAAAATATAACATGTTGGTTGTTGCGTTTTTTTTTCCCCATTCAGAAAGCTCAATTTTTTAATAAAATAAATAAAAAAAAATTAAATAATGATTGGCGTAAAAGTTTCAGGAATTTCTCTGTATGAAATCATTTATTTGTGGAAAAATAGTAACAATGATGAATGACATAATTTTTCATTGCAAAAAACTACATCAACTGCGGTAAAACTCGCGAGTCACCAGCGCCGGAGTTAATGTTTCTGGCATCATTTGCTATCCGCAAATTTACCACTCATTTTTTTCCCCCTCATTATTAGTGTTTTTGTCACCCCCAATCTTTATCAGAAATTTTGTTAATAACTTTTGTTAGTTCTCATCATATTTTTCCCTTCTTTTTATACTTCATTTTGACATCCCAAAAAGTGTGCCCCCCCCCCCCCTCCCCATGCTTACTTCGCTATACCGTCTTACGTCGGGCCTGGAAGTGACCACAGAAAGTCAGTTAATACATTTCTCCTATCTATTTTCAGCATTTACAAAATGATATAGTTTTCAAAATATTTATCTGACATCTGTACCTTTTGTTATTATCTGATTACACTTACGAATCAATGGTAAACCACAGTCAAATTGAGAGAGAGAAAAAAAAAGAATATCTTCCATTAAACGAAGAGCTATGGTCAATAATAAGGTAACTGTCATTTTCCATTATGTAAAGTTAATTTTAATTAGGCTGTACCTCGACGTAGACGAATGCAAAGAAAGTGCAAAATGCACGATGAATCACCGCGAGGGGAACAGACGCGACCTTGGGTGACCCGAGATGAGAAAAATGTCTCTCAATGGCGTGTGAGGTTTTATTACAATGCGATACATTTTCAGCTCGTCGTAAATCAGGGCGGGGGAGACGAAATAACAAACCATTCAAAATATATAAATAGAACGGGTCCCACAATATTGCTAATGGCTTTAATTATCGCGCCGTTTTCCTCCTCTATTGTAATCTGTATGTGTGTTTGTATGTGTGGTACATTTTTTTTTTTTTCGTTTTGCTGCGAGACCCATCCATCCACAGACGCCCATTCCATTATGGAACGATGGCTGTTTCGAGATGAGTTTGTTTACTGGTGGTGAAATCAATCAAGCGAAAAGCATCCTCCGGCGACGATTGTTTTCTCCTTCGGGAGTTTCCTCAAGGACAGAGCTTCCGCGTCGCGCAATAGAAAAGAGGAAGGAATCAATTGGCGTATTTTGATTTCCTTCTATATAACAGTGTTTCGACCACTATTAGTGTGAGCTATAGACCAGATGCAAGAAGGGATAATAGTGAATACTGTATAGTAACAGTGTGAATAAAAATGTTATAAAAAAAATCATCAAATTTCCCAGACAATCAAAAGTCGAGAAATCATTATGTACACAGCCTGTGAGTCTGAAGCGAGAGAACGAGGATCGGGGACAATTCTCCTGCTCTCGTTTGATAAGTGACGCTGTTGAATTTGTATTTATTAAAATCTGAAAGTTTAAGACGGTCTTTCTAAATCTAAAATTTAAATATTTAGAGAAACCCTCTAAAATATTTATCGCTGAGACAACACTAATACTAAAGGTGGAGAAAATATTCTGGGAAGTTTTGCGTATCCTAAGGAAAAAGAAAAAAAGATTTCTGAAAAGCTTTGTGGAGCTAACTACGAAAACTACTGGAATGTATATCCTTGGTTTTTTTCATAAATATCTCATTTCCCTCCTTGTCAGTGCAGCGCCCACTTAATTCTTATACCGATTCATCGGTAAAATATTTTTTAACAGGAACTTAATTTTTAAATACGGTACTTTATGTTAATTATATGAGAAAATATTTTCGGAAGTTCTTTTTTTAAAATTAAACGTTGATTACTGTATTAATACAAATATAATTACTATGCATGCAAAGCCACATCTCGAATACTTTTGTCGTATGTTTCTCCATTTTCTGTTTGTATGCACATCACGTTAAAACGGCTGGACGTACTTCAATCAATTTGATACGTATATTATTTATGCTCTAACTTAGGCTCTTTTGTTGTGGTTTCCACACTCCCAACCTTCAAAACTGACCCCGAAATCCCTCGTTTGAACAGCTAGATTTCTTTAAAACTTCATACGATTATTTATTTATGGTCCAACTTAAAATATGAGTACAATTATATTTGGACTAACCCCCACCCAGTCGAAAGGACCCCTTCCCTCACCGCTGTGATCTCCACTAGGCATGGGAAAAGTGAATTACATTTAGCTTCTATCTAGTTTAACTGTAAATACGACGTGTTGTTCTCCTGTGGTCTCTTGATGTTAACGCCAGATATCAGACCTCACTGTAATTCCTCTTTAATGATTTAGCATTCGAGTAAGGGTGTGTGCCTGTGTATGGTTTGGAACTTCTAACTGTCTGCACACTTTGCCGAGTTGGCATTTAGCCACTGGACCACTTCAGTCATCCGTTGTCCTTCCGAAGGTCCTCCATTTCAATTCTTAGAACAGATGTGATGTCTGTGCCAATTTCAAGTGAAACCATTTAATAGAGGATGCGTAGCTGTCAACTATTAGATGATATCCATATAGCAGCTATATGGAAGCCTTTCAATTTCGTTTTTTTTTTTTTTGTTGCTAGATTATTATTAAGCGGAATTCGTCATTCAACTGTTCATAATTTAAATCTATCCACTGAAGTGTTCATATAATGCAGATCGTTTATCCGAATTTACAGTATATCGTCGGAGTAACATATTCCCAGAAGAGAATTACATACACTGTCCGGCCACTTTATTAGGTGCATCTACCTAGTAGCGTGTTGGGCCTCCTTTAGCCCTCAAAACAGCCTGAATTCGTCGAGGATTGAATTCCACAAGATGCTAAAAACGTTGTTGAGGTATTGTGAACCGTGCAGACATGAGTGTGCCACGCAATTCCTGAAAATTTGATGGAGGTGTAAGCCTGGAGCGAACAGCCCGTTCCAGCTCATCCCACAAATTTTCAATCGGGCTGAGATCTGGGGACTGAGCGGGCCACTGCAGCAAGGAAAAGTCATCGTCATGTTCCTCAAACCATCCCATAGTGATGCGGGCTTTGTGCACCTGCTGGAAGTAGCCCTCTGTATGAGGATAAACTTAAATGACATTTGTTAGTGTATGTTTAAAATTAAAAATACACTTTAAAATATTCTCTCTCCATTTTGATGACAAACATACATCCGTTTTTTGCCTATTATTTAAAAAAAATTTTTTTTAATTTAGTAGCTCTAAAATGTGCTCTATGTTTCAAAATAATCTTGTAAACTGTATTACGGTTCCAGTATTGATTTGTTGATCAGTAGTTCTGAATACGAAAAGGGACTATCACAAATTTAAAAGACTTTAATTCCATCTCAATGGTTTATGTTTCAAAATCTGAAAACAAGAAATGAAAACTTATTCGCATGAACTAAGAAAGAAGTTCAAAGAACCAATGTCTTCCAAAAAACTTAAAACTTCAATGAATTAAAAATACAAACCCATTAAAACTATCGAACTGGTTATTAACATCAAACGAATTAAGAACCCAGAAATAGACAATATTTTTTAATTTTCTTAAAGTGCAATGAACTAAGATGCTTAATCTTCCTTTTACGTTTGTAAAATAAGAGAGTAAATTAATGACTTGAAGAAATTAAGAAATATTCATAATGCTAAAGACAACCTTTAACTTCCGAAGTATTACCTATTCGATCTCTTAGTTCAATATAATATTTTCTTTTCTTTTCTTTACAGCGGAAATTACTTTGGTAATTATAAAACTATTTGTTTTTGTACAAACAAGGATTTTAAACAAAGCAACGTCTGTTACCAAATTTTCAGAATTCAATTTAGCAGCAATAATTTAAAAAGATCTTAAATAATTTATTAAAAAGACATGTTTTATGTACTTAAGAAATCAGAGAGCCACTGGGAAATACGAAATCTGTCTATCTTTTTTAATTCACTGAGATTTCAAAATACTGATACTTAAAACCTGCTACTTCTGTTCTGCAATTCCAATTAAAAAAAGAGCAAGATTTAGATTTACTTCCATTTTGTGTGTTAATAATTATTATTTATTTCTATACTCCTGATGGTTTCAAGAAATTGTCAATCCTAATACAAACTACGGGATGCCAAACAACGATAGACCACCAGCTTTAATAAATTTTATTGGAAAGTAAATATCGAAGGGCTTTCATAACTCGGAACTGAGTGGCTACGAAATTGAGAAGATCGGAAGAATTCGTGAAAGGGAATTGGAAAAAGAATGTTGAAGAAGCGTCTTTTCTTCACGACAAAACCCCAAGTAGAAAGCTCTCGCAACTCAACAACTGCTTAAGAACAATAAAATTATTTTTTCGGAAAAGATGAATGGCCAGGGAATTCTCCCGATCTCAATGTCTGTGGGCATGTTGGATCAATAATGAAGGATCAGTAGAGTCCCTAATGCTCAAAGAACCGATTCGGAATCGTTATTCACTGGAAATTATGAGTGCAAAGATTAATCAAGTTTTAGAAGAAGTAAGTCATGACACAACTCCTTTTATGAAAACCTCCTGCGATGATCGTACCCCCGTCGATTAATGGCCATCAAAGCTGCGAATGGCGGGTAATACTAGATATTAAAATAAGCGTTAATAATTCAAATATAACTGCTCTTTTCCTTGGATTTATCAGTTATTACTCATTCCTTTTAGTCTCCTTTGTGCATTATACGCTTTAAATTACGGTTTTATCTCATTTAAATGCAACAAAACAAGTAACTTTCTCTCACACTGACATTCATTTTGATTTATAAAGTGGTTATTTCTTTCCCTTTTGACTGGAAAATATTTGTCTTCATTTATCTCATGACAATATCACATATTACCATACTAAATTCGCATACGTATAGCCTTCAGGAACTACCTCGTTCCCGAAATCTCGAAATGTATAGAATAGATCCTACAGCGGTTTTTTTTTTTTTTTTGGTTGGATGGCTGGTTGAAGAGAGCTTGTCTTTCCACCCCATTTTGCCCATTGAAGACCGTCTGTTTTTTTTTTGGTCCCCCAACTTGGCCGAAATAAAATTCTTTGTACGCCCTGATTGATTTTCTCGGACTATTTGTGTTATATCGTTTTTTTTCCTGCATAACATACATTTTCTTTTTTTCCCATCCATTTCTAAATTTTATTGTGGGATCATCAGTGTAATCTAAAACCCAATTAAAAACAACTGATTTCCAAACTTTCAACTGAAAGACGTTAGTCGAAAATGAAACCTGAATTGGCTAAATAAAAATTCTCTGTGTTAACAGGATTAGCTGAGCATGACTTCCACTACGTGTTTTTTTATATCTTCAAAAGCTGGCGCAGTTCCAAAGCTAGAAAACTAAATTTAATTATTTTTTTTTTCCTTTCTTTTTTAGAAGAAAAAAGAACTACAGTATCGGTCAACCGAAGCAAACCATGAAATAAGCTGTGCAATTATTATTTCGCTACACCAATAAGACCTTATAACGGTAATATTGGAAAATCTCAGAATGTACAGTTTGCATTGGACCACTTGTAATTTGCTTTAAGTGGAACTCTGGTAATTTCCATTTCATTGATAACAAATTAGTAGTAACTCTTATCAAAACGTACAATTACACGGTGATGGAGACATCAACTGGTTTGTGATGAGATTGAAATTTAACTAAAATTAACAGATGGTTTGCTCAAAAAAACCATTCCATGAAAGTAATGAAAGAAGGGAATAACAAAGTAACAGAGCCTTTAAGCTAAAAAAAAAAAGAAGAATAAATTAATCATTCTATTTAAGGTATCATTATGTATATGTTATACTAAGTTCAATCAATTGTAATATGTCATACAATTTATTTTAGAGTACTTTGATTTTATGTTAAGGCAACGAAGTGGTTGGATTTTTCTAGGTTGATGTTTGCTGCAGCGTCATAACAATAATCCACCTCAGGAGAAGATGCCTCCCAAGAGTCATGCACGTCCAAATCTAAAACGTCATTTGTTTTGTCTGATATTTATTAAATATGACATTTAACGAATATTTCATACGTTAACTTACTTTTTAGTTGGTTTAAAGATTATATGATTAGCAGTTCAGTGTTTTAATAAATATTGAAGAGAGTGTGTCTGTTTGTCGTTCCACAATATAATTCGAAGCTGGAATGCGCTTTACACAGTGCTGAAGTGATCAGCAACGCAGACTTTCAGCTCAATTTTTTAAAAGTGGGATAGGAAGTCTAAAACTAGTCCCTACATTTTTTCTTTTCACGACATAAGTAAAAAAATTAACAGGGAAAAATTAATTAAATTTGACACCTCCTGAAACACTTTTCTGACAATTCTTTTCGTAAAGAGAATGTTATTTCTAAAAATGATAAAATTTACATCCTCTTCTTATCAACGCTATATAGGAGAGGATGTATATTGTATCATTTTTAGTAATTACTTGCATATTATGCTTGAATATTAGAGCATCAAAGAGAATGTTATTTAAGGATAACCGTTATAAACAAACTAATAAACAAAACTGTTGTTACAAAAGTGAAAATTGAAATTAAAAACCACTTAAACAAAAAATTATATATTTATATATATATATATATATATATATATATATATATATATATACACATACACACGTTATAGTTTATTGAAATTCTAATGCTGATGTCTGGTTTGCTAAAACCTTACATCCAAGGTGTAATTGGTTGTAATCCTTGATGGTTTAATTATAGTCTATCCTTGATGGTATGTACTAAAAAAAAAAGTATTTATTATAGTTGTGTGTTCTGGTGTGAGGGATGGCTTTAGGAAAAAAAAAACAAAAAAACCTGAGTTTTAATGTCTTATTTCATCTTCAGCAGTTATTAAGTATTACAGTTATTGAGTATTAATGTCTTGCCCGTTAAACAAAGAATGGCTGAGAGGGCACCATTATCGAGCTGTAGTTAGGGCATCAGTTGCCTTAATCCTGCCCTGCATGTACCGTCGGTGCCTGCAATTGACAAAGAAAAATTTATCTTCAAGGAATCAAGACACTGATTTCCGACTAAATGGACAGAATAATAGCAATGCATACAAATATGAAAGCGACAGAAATATGTAAACTTCCTTAAGTTTTTGTGTTATTGAGAAGAAAATAACTGAATTACTATGACTTGGTAAACAGTGCGAAATTTGTGTGATCACCGTTTCAGTCTTTGTTGTGTTGGGAAAAGTCAGCCTTTAAAAAAAAAAAAAAAAAAATCAGTCAGTCTCTGCGTCAGGTCTTGTTTATGTCTTCCCCTAATGACTTTTCAACTAGTGATTGTTTCTTCTTGAAATCTGACACTGGAATTTACGGATAAGTGATGATGTAACGGATAATAGATGATGTAACATTTTCTCTTGTGAATCCCTATCGAAAACTATAAGCGAGAAATGACAAAAAAATTTCACAGAAAAGCATTAGAACCGAAATAATGGATTTTTATCGATATCTAAACATATTTCTTAAGATGTTTAGCAATCCACTAATTTGCGCCTGCTTTGATTTGATTAAAATTAAATGAATTTGGGCGACTTGAGTAATGTGCTTTAATTAATTTTCAGAAAAAAAAATAAGATAGATAAACCCTTACTTGACAGATAACATAATTTAAAAATTAATTTTTTAGAAATATAATTTCCTTTGTTATCTGACTTTAAATGAAAAAAAAAGAACAAGTAGGTTTGAAGTTCTTTTTGGGATTTTTCGTTTCCTGTAAAATTTTTATTTATAATGAACGTAAAATTAAAGGTCTTTTACAAGAAACCTTAAGTAAAATTATTGTAACCAAAAACCTAATAAAAGGAACTTCCGTACTTTGCCTTTAATCAAGATTCTGAAACATGTGGCATGGAAAGATTTAACTTTTAAACAAGAACAAAAAGCATCTTGAAAAATACAAAAATAAATAAGTAAACTAGTTTTATATTTTTACAAACTTTTAAAATTTTTTTTACAAACTTACAAACTTTTTTTTTTTTTCAGTTATCCGAGGTGGTTCTTAAATGTCCATTATTCAAAGGATTATCTACTGGAAGTACTTAGACTGAAGATAAAAATTCACTTGTCTCTGATAACTCGCTCATGGCAAATGAGTGAATAGATTTCTGCATGGCACCACTATGTAGAAGTTCAGTGGTTGCAGCATCCGTAGTTTGGAATATAAAATCGTAAACATCCAGATAGGAAAACCATTGTGAATACATTACACTTAGATTTTGATTACCTTTCACTTTATCATTTGAAAAAAACATCAATATGATTCACTGTATCCAAACACGCGATTTTACGACTACTACTTAAAGAAAGAGTTTCAGAATATGAACTGTAAATTTCTACTACGAATACGGAAATATTAGTGTAGTATCTCTTATTATTGTATATTATTATTTTATTATTAACATTATTATTTCTACTAAATTTGAAACTTGCTATTCAATATTTTCCCGAAAAGAATACATAGGCTTATAACGCAGACATTTCCTAAATAAATATAGAAAGAAAGAGATTGAAGGTACCGTTATTAAATTGTATCACGCAGGTAAGTTCACCGATATCGGTACATTAAACATTGTTCATTTAAATTATGGATTAAAACATGTTCAAAACGATTCTACATAAAAACCTAAGAACACTAGAAAGATAAACTGAGACTAATTGCTTGGGGTCATAAAGCCGAGATAATGTTACGATATCTGAACTTATCTCCGTGATACAATTTGGTAATGTACCTTTAATCTCTTTATTCTCTTTCCATGTTTATTTAGGAAATGTCTGCATAAGAAGTCTATGTTTTTTTTCGGAGAAATATTAAATAGCAAGTTTCAAATTTAGTAGAAATAATAATGTTAATAATAAAATAATAATAGACAGTGATAATAAATACTACACTAATATTCCGTATTCGTAGTAGAAATTTGCAGTTCATATTCTGAAACTCCTTCTTTAAGTAATCTTAATAGTCGTAAAATCAACTGCTTTGATATACAGTGAATCGAATTGATGTTTTTTTCATATGATAAAGTGAATATGAATAAACATCTAAGTGTAATGTATTCAAAATGGTTTTCCCACTTGGTTTTCTATCAACGGGAAATCGATGGTATTCGTTTTTTGTCATCAACCAAACCTTTAATTTATTCTTACGCAGACCATTAAGCACTGACCGACAATCGCGAGATTGCATTTATCTTTCATTGATTTTTCGGAATGTAGATCGAATAGGATTGGTAATAAGCGAGGTCATAAACTACCGCATTACACTGCTCTGGTTGGTTAAAGATGACTGCAGTCGCCCCAATCAAGGACGGAGCCAGGGGAGACTTACGGAAATTCACACTATCCGTCAACACAACCGTCTGCTGGTCGCGGTCAATTTCTTCTCATTGTATATCATTTAGGGACCTCTGCCAAACATTCTCATTCCTGGAGGATCCAGTTCCTGATTCATCAGTCTCTTTCTACGTTCCTTGCGAAGATGATAAAGTAAATAAAATTATAATCTTTATTAGCTTCATTTTGTTTTCCTATATTTTATGTTAAATAAAAAATAACTTTTACGAAAGTAAATATTTTTCACTTCTCTGCAACACCGCCATGCCATATTCCAAAATCAGGAAAAATGTTAAATCCTAAATATTCTCGATCCCAAGCATTTCGGATTAGGATACTCAACTGTATATGTTAAAAAAAAAAGAAAAAAAAAAAAAGGGAAATAACGCACTACTTTCTAACTTTAATGCTTTTTTTTTTTTTCATTCAATATTAAAACAACTATGAAGATAAATTACTACGTATTAATTGCTAGTGTATTATTACGTATTTCAAAAGTTTCTTCCAAAATCAGTTGCCTTGAAATAATACCAATGTAGAAAGATAATAGTAAATGTTCGATAATGACCAATGCAATAGTCATTATTCTAACACTCAGCTATGGAAATTACTGAAAATAGTCTCTTGATTTTTTTTTTTTTTTTTTTTTTTTTTGTCCCTCATATTGAGTACAGTCACTTATAAAGTTTAAAAGGACAATGTTCCTCAAAGACCATGACGTATTAACAGTTATCAAAATTAGTTATTTTTACTAATGAAAGATTCACGTCACACAAGTGTATCAGAAAGCTTAAGCATTACTTTGCTTATAACTCGAAATCACATCCATAATTTTTAAGTCTCTCTCTTTCCTCTGACCCCAAAAGATGGAAAAAAAATAAAAGGTTGAATTCGAAGATGAAGTGGAAAATAATCCATTGCCAAAACGTGGAAACATGGAAGAAGAAGAAGAATGCAATTTAGATGTTACTATTTCCGGTAGCTAATTACAAGTTTTGTAAACAAGTTCTAGTAGTAAAGACAGTCCATGAGTTCGTATGGTTCGAGTGCAATGCCATTCCGCTGTTGTAATTTGCACGAGTTAGAACCTGCATGCGAACCAAGCTCCACAGGTTGTTTCAGCGAGGGTGTGACGTTTACTTGCAACAGATCAAGGCTGTAGAAGCTTCCTGCAAAGCCTACACCTCATTATAATTAAATCAGAACTTTAAAATACAAATTAATAATCTCTTTATCAACTTACATTTTACAAAATACCTTCTCAACACCGAAAATGTCTTCGATTTTACGTAATAAAAACAAAAAAGGCGAGACGTCCCTCCTATTATATAGACAACATTAAAATGACATAGTAATGTCAAAATGCATTATGTATTAAACTAATTATTAATGTTTAATATCCTTCCACAACAAATTCACATCGTGCAACATGGCTGGCTGATTATGATAAAGACAACTAAAATCACGTGCATTAATTTGACAATCCTATTAAATCAATATTTCACATTAGCGATCTTAAAAATTAGTTTTGCATATATGGAAAACAACAACAACAACAAAAAACATGCGAGGAATCGTAAAATATGGAACGCTAGGAAAAGTGGAAAGTCTATTGGAAAACCAAAACAAAGAGGAATTGCTCTTACCTTCTCTGCGCCTTGGCCAGAGTTTTCTTGATTTTGGATTTCTCCTCATCTCGATCGGCGGACGACCAGCTCCGTCGCCGCCGTGGCAATCCGGGCAAGTCCTCGTCCAGCTCCAGCAACTGCCTGCCTCCGCTGTTTCCTGCTCCCGTCTGCTCTTCACCATCGTTGCCACAGCAACGGTCCTGCATCTCTCCGGAGACGAGGAGGCCGCTTCCCCGGGTTGCCAGGCACTCCTGGGAGCTGGCTGGCGTTATATCATTTACGTGTATTTTAACACTTGAATTGGTGACACCCAGGAAGACCTTGCCCTCCGGCATGTTCACATTCTCATTGATTGCCTCGGTGCTGTCCTGCCCCACGTTGAACATGGAGTGGCGCTTCCCTGAAACAAAACAAAATACCTTCAATTAGAACATGATAGACTACAACAGAACACATCCACTTCAGTCTCTAAGTCACGGGTTTTCAAATCGAGAAAGATTTTCGATTAGGGATGCTGAAGAAAATTCCACGAAATCAACAGGTCTAACGCAGTTCGCCCGCTTATTTTAAAGGGCTTATTTCTAAAAGAATTGATCAGCTATGAGAACAGGTAAAATAACACTTGGAAATATATTAGTTTTAAACAACAAGTTCTTAAAAACACCAACACTGATTATCAGCATATATTCTTAATGATCAAATATTTTAATACTCTCAAAAGAAATATATATACAGAAATCTATATTTATAGATAGATAGATAGATAATTTATGTTTTCTTATCGTAAACTATAATCCGAAGTCCGGAATAATTGGCTTTTGAAAGATATTCGAAAACTAACATTTGTAATACGGTATATAAACTTTGTCAACCAACTTTAGACATTTTACATGTCAGAACAGTATGTTGGCAGTTCAACATGGTTTTGTACTTATTTGCAATCATCAGCTAGCAATACTTGAAAACAATGCAAAATGTCGACGATGCGACAATTTTAAAGGCGAACCGCTTCTGAATTTAAACAAAAACAAAACAACTTACCCGTCATCTCCAATTTTTGGATAAATTTTCAAAATACGATTATAATTTTTTTTTAATTAACAAATATTAAAAAAGTAAACAAGATGCAATAAATTAATAACAACAAGTCTGTATTCAAATGCATTTGATGAAAAGATAATAATCTTTCTTTCTACCAACTTACTACATTCGTTTCAGTTTCTTGAGACTGTTAGGTGTCTAACAACCACATTGATGCATGCTTTTAAGCCACAATGATTTAATATATCAGTGTTTATTAGTAGGTAATTTAATAAAAAAGAAAATGTACAGCACTGTGACTGTTAGTCACTTAACAATGATCTAAGTCCATTATGTATCTTGACTTTCCATATAACACCAATTTGCAGCAGCATCTTTCTACGATGTCGATACCTAAAGAACCCACTTCGGAATTTCTTCGATCGAATAATAACCTACTTATTACAGCGCTAATTGTAGTGATATGATAGATATTTCTTTTTTTTTTTGCTTTTTCTGGGAGTAATTATAACCTTAGTGATCAAATGGTTCTTTCTGTAAATGCCTCGCCAGGAATCGTTCTTCACTTAATGAGTTCCTCGTCCCCTATCAGAGTAAGTCCATCTAATATCTATTGCTATTCTAAGAGCTATCTAACACTGGTTTGGTAAGAACAATCTGCAGAATCAAGAATCAACCAAGCCACCTTTGCAAATAACACTTTGTAGATTAAGTTCTTTTATTCAATAATATTTTGATTAAAATTAACCTCCAAAACCTCACAGTTTCTTAAAACAAAACAAAAAACAAAAAAATCAATAATTACAAGAACTACAATATCCACAATAATATGACGTTTCCTACTCTTCACTTAAAAAACTGATAATATTTAATGTTTGGTAAGGAAATTTACTTTTAATATCTCTCTTAAACAATCCAAAAGAGAGAGTTAAAAATTAAAAAAAAGACATTTCTAAGTAGAAACTGACAAGTAGTCAAGTGTTTGGCTGTCATTGTTTTCACAATGTTATTAGTTACTCCTTTCTTTCGAATATGAATCGAAAATAACCACTGTTGTCGAGATAAAAAAAATTAAAGATATTCACGCCATTGGAAACCTTTTAAGGCAAAAACGAGATGAGAGTAAAAGAATAAGCTTTTTGAATCAATTTGTCATGTTAAACATACTCAATTATAGAATTTATCATATATCTCGATGTTGAAGAGCACCAAGAGGGTCGATTAATAAACAAGTAAGATTTGTTTTTTTCAGTTAGTTCTTCACCTTCTAAAATCTCCCCATAATAAATACTAAGAAATTTTCTGGCGAGGTACATAATCTATTTCAAGGATAAAGCATGTTTATATTAAATACCAATATTATTCTTCCACAAAGATATCTTTAAGATACTTCATAAATGATGTAGCATCGATGCCTTCATTGTACTTCCGATTAATTACGTGACATCACCAGGAGGAACTGCACATACAGTATTTACATCAATGAAAGAAGAGAAGAAAAATAGACAAAAATTTTAATCGTTCAAAAAAAAGGGAATATTAAAAACTACTCTTATAATCCACCCTTCGAGCAATGCTTGACTTTGAAGGATCCGGTTTGGCAAGACAAGTTAAACTCGGAAACAACTGACAATTTGGTATAAGATAAAATAAAACAATGATTTTATTCTCTTTTAATCAGCATCCATTTATCTAATATCATTATTATACATTTAACATTAAAACAGTTTCTGTTTCCTAGTTGGGTAAGATTCATAAAGAATTAGAATTCCATAAAATAATAATTAACGTACATGAAACAATTAGTAAGGAATATAACACACACAAATAAAAATCATTGAGCTGCTTTAGGAATTTTTGATACTGGTAATCCAAGACAGCCTGTTTCAGGTTTTTATTTAATTATCTTCAGTTGGATTCATCCAGTATCTGCAGCTGAGTGAAAACAAAGAAACTTAAACAAAACATTAAATCCCTTATAAGCTTTTGGTTATTAGAGGGGGTTTAACACTTTGCCCCTTTCTTAATTTCAAATTTCTTGTTCAGGGTTTTTGTAGGAAGGGCGTTGTTTTGTTTTCTTGTCTTTTATTTCTTTGTTTTCATCGAACTAAAGATACTGAGTAAATCTAACTGAAGATGGTTAAAAAAAAAACTGAAAACAGTCTGTCTTGGATTATCGGTATCAATAACTCCAAAAAGCAGCTCAGGGATTTTTTATTTGTGTGCGTTTTTATTCTTCTTTATACTCTTACTAATTAGAATTCCATTTTCTCTTTTTAGCTTGAAGGTAATATTGAACAAACAATTCATGATTTGTAGTTCCAATGTAGATTGGTGTAATTAATTCATTATTTAATCAGCGCCCATTGCATCCAACCAAACTTTCCCTGATGGACTGATCGGTGACTCAACATTACAGCACCTGCATTGCCTGCCATCTTGTTTATTTTAAATTTTACTGCAGTGGGAAGGAAAAAATCCGATAGTTAGTATTTAAGAGGGGAAAAAAAAAGCTAGTAAATACAGTATTAAGACTATCAGCAGCTTTGAGATTCTATCGACTTAGAACCAGAAGTTGGATTTCATTGGATTCGACGTCGCAAAAAAAGAATGAAAACAAAGAAAAAAATTCAAATCGACTTAAAAAGCATTTGAAATTTTTCAATCTTCAAAAACGTACGTGGCCAGCAATGTTGGCTTTATTAATAAAGGGTTCATTGTAACTTTAAGTATTCACGATGTAAACAGTGACTCCTCAATGACTAAAAACAAGAATAAAATGTGGGATACAAATCCTTGGGCAGCACTCCGGCTATCACAAAAGGTATTTGACCACAAAAAAAAAAGGAAAAAAATATAACAAACCCTCTAAAGCAGCGGTTCCCAACCTTTTTCAGCTGGCGATCCACCTTTCCTTCTCGGAATACCTCCACATATATAGGAATAGAAGAATATAGAATAAAACCATATTTGTATCGTATCCTTCCTTATATATGATCGATTTTCGATTTTTCTGATCGTTTCTGATGGTTTTTGATAGTTTTAGGTCGCGACCCACCGGTTGGGAAACGCTGCTCTAAAGTGTAAAAGGAAAGCAATCAATTCATATAAGAATTAGTAATTTTCTATGTTTATCGTGCATCTTGTTCTATTTACTTGAATTGCAACAAGGATATAACATTTCAAGAAACTGTAATTAGATGAATGAATGCAGCCTCAAAGTTTTAACAATTTTTATTCAGTGGATTCTTTAATTATCATTTTTATTTTTTTATAATATCTAACACTTATAAAATTGTGCATTTGCACATCTTAAAAAAAAAAAAAAGAGTATTATTAATATTTTTCGTTTACTTAATAACATTTTATTATTTCTGTTTTTACATACATACTTAGTATATTTTATACCCTTGTTTAGGAATACATTAGCACAAAACAACGGAATTAAGAACTTCAAAGCTTCAAAAACATACCTGGCCAGCAATGTTGGCTTTATTAATAAAGGGTTTATTAATCTGCAAGTTTAAAGTGAAAATCTGTAAGTTTGTATGTCATTCAATCACGCCTCAACGGCGCAACAGATCGGAATGAAATTTTGCGTGCAGTTAGTCTATGACATGGAGAAGGATGTAGGTAGTTTTCATCCCGATCCATCAAGTAGTTCCCATGGGATGAATGAAAAAGTCCCAAAACTGCAAAAAATGAAAACTTCTCAAAGTTGTCGATAGATGGTTTCAAATTGAGTGCGTTTAAAGACATTCTTTGCAGGCGCGGAACACGATTAACTCACGGAGTTACCTGATAATTGTATTAGGCAATGTGTAAATATACCATATGGTTAATTAATAAGTTGGAATTTTTTCAAAATTTAAACTTTAATTTAGAATACAACATTAATTTCTAATGATCACGGGATTTTTTATCAACTGGGGAAGGTTTCAAGTATGTGGGTGTGGAGAAGGCCACAAAGGACTGGGAAGTCATTTAGTCCTCGATATTAATTTGCTAAATAAATAAAAGGATTTTTTACATTATATAAGGAAGCCACGGTAGCCGGCTAGTATTATATAAGTCTTTATTTTTAATCTCCATTTGAATATACACTGAAGCTCGGTTATAACACGGTTGTTTACATCGCGAATTCGGATATAACGCGATTTGGTCTTGGACCCCTTCTATTTTGGAAAAGGTGTATCCAGGTTCCAAGGTAGCCCGTTCTGTTCGAAGGGTCCTAAAGAGTAATTCTGCAAAGTTTGGTTCAGATAAGTCAAAGAGCTAGGAGTGTATGGTCAACAAACAAAAACACAGACATCCTCCTTATATGTAAAGGAGGATGTCTGTGGGGATATAAGGTAAAATTTCTATTCTATTTTCCAATCCTTAAAACTCAAAACTGCTCATCACTGAAATAAAGGACAGCAATCTAAAGTTGTGCAATAGTTGTCCAGCTATTATTCCATTATATATATGAGAATTCTATAATTAAGATTATAGCTTAGTAAATCCTTAATTAGGTACTAATTTCTCTTCCTCTTTCACAACACAAAGACATCCGATAAATTAAGGGAGATGATTAAAAGGATTCTGCCGATGACTTCTCGAAATCGAACCGAAGCGCAATGAATTCTACGACGCCATTTCCCGATAATTCTCATGTTCAAAGAAGAAGAAAAGAAATGAAAGAAAGAAAGAAAAATAATTGTGCTAATCAATCAAATAAATATTAGGCGCAAAGCAACACCTGGCGTCCGGCATCGAAAAGATTTTTTCCGATCGAAGCCAAATGATCCAATGGGTCCGTCCCTAATTACAGAACGAGTCAATCTCGGTTTCCGATTGACTTAGTGAATATTACATCAACCTCATTTCCTCAAGAGGCAGCTTGTTTTGTAAATGAATTACTTGTGGTGCTGGAGTATTTGATCACCTACGAAGGAAAATTCACGTGCGTTTTTCTACCAGTAATAACCCTGACGTAATACCGTACTTACCTTAACAACACTGAAACCAAAATCTATTGCAATGAGAAAAAAAAAGTGTTAATAATAAACCCCTCAATTTATTTATCAGTTTATTTTCGCTCTTTTCTGTTTTGCAACAATACTTTCTATATTCGACAGTCATTTGTAAACAAAACTTTAATGGTGAAATAGTATAGCACCAGGTAATCATTTGCAAGAGTATTACAGTCCTCCAAATCAGAGTTGTCCGGCGGAAGTTTGAACTGCGCAGTCCTTCCGGTAGCTGATCAATTTTGTTTTCCTGTCAAAATGGACGACGGCGTCTGTTCTCACTGAGAAAGTATAGTTAACTTATAATAGGCTAACGTTTAATTATCGGAGAAGTTCTAATTTAGAAAAATACTTGTTTATTTAGAAAATTTCATTTATAAATTATGTCTCTTAGATTTTAGGTTTTGAAAGTATCCCTTCACACAGGCAAGTATTTCTCTTGCTTGACGACGAAGAGTGCTTCCAGGCTATTTTTCTCCGCTGACATGTTGATAACGCAAAATAAAACTTCTCTCTAACATTTAGCATTATTTCAATACTAATCACTAATAATAAATATTTTAATGATTTATAAATACAATTCCCTTTTGATAAGTAATCGTCGATTAGCAGAATGGCGGATTCCTGTCAGAAGATCAGACGGAAGTGCCTGACCAGACTAATCGATGCTACATGCGCAGATCTCACAAAAACAGGGCGGCCAACTCTCATATGGAGGACTGTAATGCATTTTGTTTTTGGTTGTAATGAAATGGTCTTCCTTATAAAGTAAACAGTCCATTACTTAACGATGAAGTATTTGTTCATCAAAATGTATCTGAATGGTCTTAAGTGAGACCAAACCGTTCACATCTTTATCGTAAAGACTGAGCAATGATTTCCTTCTGTTTCCGTAATCTTAAATTTTACTGTTGTGAATGGACCGTTTGAATGTGTCGTCATAACCTATGTCACAGTTCAAACAGCCTGTTGCTAAGGCTTGGTTGCTAGGGTTTGAAGCATTGAAATTAGTTACGACCAAGCTGGTGTTTGTCTTGGTTTTTCTTTGAGAAAAGATAAAAAAAAAAAGTTACAAAAAATTATCAGAACGCACTTTTAAGACTTCAACAAATCCCTCTTTAGGGATTTTTACCCTTATTTTTGTGAATTTTAGGAAAAACTTAAGACAAAAAAGATTCAGACTTCCATAGATTTCGTTGCACCCGGTGTTGAGAGCTTTCGATTGGTTAACTCAAAAGACCCTCTCCGATAGCAAAGGGCTAATCTGACGTACTGAAACTCTTTTCAGAAGTAGGATTGTAGAAGAATAAATAATTTTATATTCGCCAACAATTATAAAATTATTTAAGCTTGTACAATCCTACTTCTGAAATGAGTTTCAGCACGTCAGATCGGTCCTTTGCTATCGGAGAGTGACTTTTGAGTTAACCAATCAAAAGCTCTCAACTGCGGGAGCAACGAAATCTATGGAAGTCTGAACCTCAAAAATACGCATAATACAGCTTCTTTTTTTGTTTTAATATTTCTCCTAAAATTCACAAAAATAAGGAAAACAAAAAACCCTAAGGAGGGCTTTCTTGAGGTCTTAAAAACGCGTTCTGATATTTTTTTATTATTTTTTGGGTCTTTACTCAAAGAAAAACCAAAATAAACACCTGCGTGGTCGTAACTAATTTCAACGCTAAAACCCTAGCAACAGGCGGTTTGAACTGTGATGTTATAACGACGCCACTTAAACGGTCCGTAGTCCATTTGTTTTCGTACATAAGGTAACAAAAATTCTGATAAGCTTTCCATAATAACAACGTCATCGATGACAATTCTAAATCATTGAACATGAGTCTTCCCTAATGATAAGCCCTTCCCTTCACCACACACACAAAAAAAAATTAGCTTGTTAAATTTCCCAGTTCGTTTAAAGAGACCTCCGTTACATATACTGGCAGTCGAAAGTGAAGTCTGGCAACAGACCTATGCCCTACTTTAGCAGGAGGAACTAAGCCACACATTTCCAAAACGGAGATTCTCAGTGGGCATTACTCCACGAAACCTGCGCTTTCAGCTCAAATTTTTATTTTATTTATTAAAAAAAAAATACCTTTCGAAATACAGTTTTTTTTTTACATGCTGGCATTGGTTGAAGAAGGCTGAAAAATCAACTGGTTTCATTTTTTATTTCGAAACTAACTTTTTGGTTTTCACGCCTTCTGCCAAAGTACTGGGATACAATGTTGATTCAGGATTTAATTAACTTTTTTCAGAAAAAGGGGAAAATTTTCTACTGTTTATACTTAAAATTTTATATTTAAAAATAAACGAGCCTCATCGTTTATAATATTTTCATGATTAAAAAAAAAAATTTAAAATTTAAGGAAATGAAAATAGCTTTAAGTTCCTTCAGGAACTTTCAATTGATAATTATTGTTGAATCTCAAAACTGATTTTCCATTTAACTAACATGCGACCTTTCACCTGTCAAAAGATTTTAATTCAATCGGCGGAGTCATTTTGGAGACAGAATCCAACAGTACATTCGCGAAAACAAATTTCTCTGATAAAATCAGAACATGACTTTTTTTTTTTTTTTTTTTTTTTTTTAGGAAAATCTCTCTCTCAAGTTGATCACCGCTTTAGACTCCTCTAATTACAAACTAAAAAATCAAACCTGGTGAAAGTCGTTGTCGAGAAAATTACAAACATTATTTTTTAAAATTGAATTGGGGAACAGAGAAGCTCCAATTATTAAATCCAATTAATTTAAATTTATGATGAAAATTAGTTAACTCAACTATTCGTAAAAAACAAAACAAAAACAGGATGACACGAAAACCAAAGTGAAGTAGAATGCACTTATCCTCATTTCCCCTTTAAAAAACACAAACCCGGAATCTATTTTTTTCTCTAACAAACTTCATTATTCTTAAAACGACATCATATCAGCATGGTTTTTTTTCATTTTAGGGTCCCCGTAAAATATGAATTAATACAATCCCATAAAAACGGTAGAACTTTCAACGATTGGAAGTAGCTAAGAAGAATAAATGGTTAATGAAAATTAAATGAACATTTTTCAGTTAGTCGATTTTTAACAAGCATTCTGACTTCAAGAAAAAAGGGTTTAATAAAAATATTTCATTATGTACATTACATGTTTCGCAGTAATGACCTACATTTTCAATTGAATAATCACTTGAAAATGCAGTTCATTACTGCGAAAAATATAGTATACATAATTAAATATTTTTATTAAACCTTTTTTTTTCAAGAAGTTCTCCATCTAATATTAACGTGTTTCTTTAGAGTATTAAGCATTCTGACTGGACTTCTGAGGGAACAGAATCAGATTATAACAATAGATTTTTCAATGACAGCATTTTTCCACCCCCACAGTGCTTTTCAAAGAGAACCTCTATGGTTTCCATCGCATACTTGACCCGTATTCACGATCGAACGGGTTTATTTTATTTTTTTTTCCGCTACTGAAAAGCCTGACGGGCAAATTGTCGCGTGGCGAACCCTGGCCACAGCCATCGCAGCTTCTACACGTCAGGATTTCGATCGAAAAGATTTAATCCAATTTGGATAGTGATGCACGAATGAGAACCCCGTGGCTGAGGGTGGGCAAAGAGCCTAAGCAGGTGAATGTCATACAATGAAATCCGATGTGATGCCATCTAACAAAAGTAGACTTGCAAACTGACAAAAAGGAAAGAGAGACAGAGACGATGAGGAATTAGCAGACAATGGAAATGGAACGATGAAAAAAACAAATACCTGAAGAAGAATTTGCAGTGGTTAAAATCTCACATTATTCGCCAACTCAAGAAATTATATGGGAAAAAATCATCAAATTTTGACCATTCACATATTTAAAGTAGGACAAAATATGTGATGGGAATCTTGAAAGGATAAGAGGCAATTTCACTAGTATCTTTAAATTATTATTTATTTATTATTATAATTTTTAATATGAAAGGTTGCAGGAATTGTAAACACAGGAAGGTAGAGTGTTTCTAATGTGTCTTGCAATGTAGCATACTAACTTAAAATGTTTAATATGTCGTGTTACTGAACTACATTAAATGAAGAATATTCGTGTAATTAAGTCATATGAATGTTTCCTAATGCCCCGCATTGACGGAATACATTTATTTCGTTAATCAGACACATCGCAATCGAAAAAAACGCTTCCAAATTTTCGCTTGGAGGCGTTTTATCAACATTTTTGAAAGGTTTGTGCAAGTGACGTCAGTGTGTCAACATATCCGGAAGATCTATTCCGGCTTTTATAAACGCTGCTAATAGACTAATAGATCGGTTAATGTAGAAATTAATTAAACTAAAATTTCTTAAAATGTATTCACTTACCATTTTTCTAATTGATGAAACAAACAAGAGTATTAATTCATCCCTCTTTAAATTAATTTATTTCTAAAAAGCTAAATTATAGCTTTTTATTTGTTTATAATTGGCAAAATTTGTTTATAAATAATTAGATTCAGAAATATAATTTTTTTCTGTTATGTAATTTTTTTAAATAATAAACAGATTAGTCTGTTAAATTATTTAAGTCCAGTTATTGATTCTTTCCCAATCGCAAATTAATCCATTCAACAATTCTGATGTTAATATCCATTTAATATTAACGATGGTTTCGTTAATATAAATAAACTGATTCAATTTACGCTCAACAATAAATTTAACAAAGCGTTCTAAAGATTTGCTGAACAAATAAAAGCAATAAAAAAAAATATAATCTAAAAATTTCCAGTGAATTACAACATACTTACATTTCAGAATTAAAAAAAAAAAAAAAAGACAAATATGTTTTACGTATAATCTAACCTTCATTCAGTGATATCTATGCCTCAGAACAACTACTTATATACACTATTCGCTCAAAAGTACCATTTACGTAAATAAATGATTTTTACGATGTAAAAACAGAAACGTATGGTTAGACAGTAGGTACTGTGTCATTCTTCCTTCAATAAAATAATCAGCGGAACAGGGGAGGGGATTTACAAGAATCGCCTTTGTTGCTGTTGTAGAGCATCTCCAAAGGTTGTTCAATAAGGTTAAGATCACAACTCTTGAATGCCAATCCAAGAATTAGTTTCATATCTCCTTTTGCTTTCAATAAGAACTTTCTGGAACGGAGCATGGGCATATATAGCAGGATGGCCGAGAGGATTCCGCTCCTCTCCTCGCAATCTCTAAAATGTGTAGATTAGCCCTGTTTTCTTTCTTTCTTTCTGGTTCAATATAGCAATTTGAAGAACCCTTCTTGCCCCTCCCCCCGAAATTTTGGAAATTACTTTCTTTTTTGTTGTTGTTTTTATTGTTGCTGGTCAGTTTTCTAACTTGCCCCTCCCCCTCGAAATAAAATCTTATATCCGCCCCTGGAACGGAGTATTATCATGCTGAGGCATTTATGTAAAGTAGAAGAAACTTACGGAACGTTAAGTTCGTATACTAAGGTAATTTGACCATTGGTCCCAATCGAAACCATGAGAATTTTTTTTTTTGATATTTGCATACTCATAACTTGCCTGCTGTACTGCATATATAGTTGGAACTGTAACTGGAACTGCACTGGAACTGCAGCTTCTACAATTACAGTCGTTAAGAGCCACAAACGATATTCTTCAGATGTTTGAGATGCAAGACATACACAAATATTACACACGTTTTCTTTACAATTGCTCGTTAATCCTTGCTGATCCTAATTTTCTTTAATCCCAATCCTAAATTAATCCTAAATGTAATCCTATTTATTTTTTTTAGCATTAAAATTAGAATTTAAATTCTTAAATACATTTACTTACCATGAACTTTAAACTTACGTTTTAATGTAGTGTATTCTCAGTTTCTATCCGGTATGTAATACTAAAGCTTGAAAATTTTATTTACCTTTTATATTAGAAAGAGCAGAAAGGAGCTCAGTCACGATATTTCCGCGAGCTGCACATTCTGTATCAAAGAGCGGCAATTGGCTCGCGAGCTGCGGTTTGGCTATCCCTCGCTTAGAGCAACTCATCTCTGTACTAAACCTTCCCGTTCACATCCTTCACTCAAATGAAGCCCAAACTACGTGCTCTGTCGTTACGGAGTTATAATCTGCAAGACAACTACAAAGTCATACCTACGCCTTCTTGACGTATTGTGTCAGTACTTACGGATTTTTTTACTTGTACTTTCTGACTTATGTTGTACATTTCCTTTTCCTTTTATGCATTTTCCATGTCATACTTTATTTTCTTTTATTATTCTGTTTTATATTTTTGACGTTTCAATTTACATTTTATGGCTTTTCCACTGATTTTTACTGTTTTCTTTTCCTTCTATTTTGACTATTTGGATGTATG
>JAFIDM010012231.1:115788425-115843984 GCA_023159025.1 Thereuonema tuberculata | reverse complement strand
GACCGCCATTTTCTCTTATATTTGAATGTGACCGACAGGCCAGGAAAGGAAAATCTATCATCTGCGTTGCATTCTGGGAGGTTAATCTTTGGGCGTGCGGATAATAAGGTCTTAAAAGTTTTTCACTGTGGTTAATAAATAATCTCCCAGTAAATTGATTTATAAATAAACAGCAACAGATACTTGTATTTTATCTGGTGTCTACTAATACAGTTTTTCTTTCAATTTTGATTTTTAATTTAATGAAGCAAATAACTCAGAAAATACAATATTTCGTTAAAGGACAGTTCCTTATTATTAGCAGCTTCAAATGACCATTAATAATCATCAGCTAAGGTTATCGATGGTTCAACAGGGAAAATGATTCAATGTAAAAGAAATGGTTTTTCTGCCCTCCCCCATGGAACACGAAAACTGGAATCATATTTTTAAATTCTTCTAAGCATTAACTTAAGACACAAAGAGTTAGGAAAACTACGTAACAAAGTTATAACCAAAAAAAAAAAAAGGAAGGGAAAAGCCTTTATTTAAGATCCTAAGATAATGACTCGAAAAAATTAGCAACCAATGTGGCTCCCTACTCTCTTTTCTTTTTAAATCCTTTGATTACATGAAATTCTCTTTGAATCAAACATATGACTACATAGTATTAATAGTTACGTTTGTCATAATTACTACTTATTCTAAATATTTTGTAACATTTATTCCATTTAATATTTATTGTAACGAAGTCTTTGAATCTTCTATTTATACTCTTTATATCTTCTACTTATAACTGGGAAAAAAAAGAAAAGAAAAGCAACAACAACCACCACAGGTTTTGTTGATTAATCAGAGCAAGCTTTTTCTCCTAAATAAAAGAAGAAAAAAAAGTACGAATGCGAAATTCTTTCTTCTTATTTAAAAAAAAAAAAAATCGACCTTTGTTTTATTTTACTTCACAGATTTTTTTTCTTTGTATAAAAGAACTCGTTTCCAGGGATTGTTTAGTCGAGGGTAAATTAAATCAGCGATTGAGAAATTACACAAAGGCTTTGGCAAACTCTTAAACCCTCCCATTCGTTTCTGTGGCTAACTCTGAAGCACCCTCGAATGTAATAACTATTAATATTCGAAAAAATACTTAGAGCTAATTTAACTTCCTGCTGTAATTTGCGACTGTAGTTTTAGCTTTGAGGAATCAATGCACTCTTTGTTTCTCATTTCAGAAGATTAAAATAAGGACAAGATTTTTGGATTCAGAAATTAATACATTTCGGCATACATACCCATTACGAAAATTACGTATCCATATCAAAATAACAAAGATAGTAATATTTTACGTTTAGAAAAATTTCCAGGAATAATGCCTGTAACACTGTATTTCTCCGGCAGGCTCTAACTTAGCCTGTATTTCTCCGTTATAGTATTTCCCCAACTTCGAACTCTGCACAAACACTTAACAATATTGTTCTCATCACACATTTTACACCAAGCCTAAAATACTTCTACAGGCAGATCCAAATCTTACAACCTTTTTGAAAATACAGATTTTTAACATTAAAGTTCCTCTACAAAAACGGCTTCAAATGGAAAGAAATTTGGATAGCAGGTAATTCAAACTATACGCTCGCCGTTTATTGAAAAAAAAAAAATTAGCACTAAAAATGCCCAATAGATGACAAAATAGCAATACAAATCTCTTCAACAACGTTACAAATGTTCAATGTGTCCATCATTGTTGTCAACAACGTTTTCCATTTGCAAAACAGCATTTTCTACCGCAGAACGCAATACATCTGCTGGAATTGCTAGAATATGACGTCTAATGCTGTACTTCAGAACTCACAAAGTTTGACATCTTTCACGGCATATCTGGTTCTTCAAAAAAAAAAAAAAAAACCATAACCATAATTCACATGAGGTGAGGTCGGGTAATCGGGGAGGCCAAGTTGTCTGAAAACAACGGCTGATAACCCGTTCATTTGTTAAGTGCTGCCTTAACAAATTCTGAACACAACGTTGGCATTGCTCGTGAAGTGCCGGTAAGCATCTAATGTTTTAGAAGAGATTTCCTTTCCTTTTACGACATGGATAAACATAACGTGATTTATGGCAAATTTTGACACTGAAACAGTCCTACACGCTTAAAGCCTGGAATCGATTTGTTAGCAGAACAGAAAGTTTATAAAAATATCAAGTATCTCATTTGATTATATTGTAAGAAATAGCGTCTGTCATTGAGATAAATTTTAAGAAAAGGCCACTTGTCTTCTAACGTCATTAAAATCGTAGCCTTTTTTTTTATCTCCCAACTTTGTCTGCTCCATTTAATTCACTCTGGCGTCTTGAGAGGTCAAAAGTTAACAATTTGTGTCTCTCTTCAAAGATAACATTAAAAATTTACTACTGTATCTGTATTTAAAGTATCAGTACTTTATTCTTTACCTTTTCAAAATTATCAACAAGGCATATGCCGGAGATGAACTGTTACGAAAGTACTCTCGGAGGTTTTTTTGATTATAACGAAGTTACTGAACAATACTTGATAACAGCTATTAAAGATACAAGAAACACAACGATCTCTTTTTCGTCAATATCACGGAGCTTCTAGTATGAAGGGTTCTTTAGCAGCAAATAAATTTCAGTAATTTTCGACAAAAAAGTAAAAACGCTCGATAAAACCTCGTTCAATGGCCTTAATTCTGTCTCTACTTTTTATTAAAACAGCTCAAATGGAGATTTTTCGCCACCCAACTTCCAAACTACTAAAGTCCGGAAATCTAAATTTGGATAAGACATCAATTTGCAACAAGGCTACAAAGCTCTAAATCCGATTTCGAATTTTTAATTAGTAACCGAGTAATTATTAAACCCAGTCGTTTAAGACATTTTCTTGCGGTTGCTGCCAACCTCGGTAGGAAAATTAAGGTGGAAAAGTTTGACAAACGCATGTGGCCTTAAAAATCTTCCATTCATTCCTTAGAAATCACATGTTGCGGAGAGATTTGATAAGACTTCCTTCAGAAAAAAAAAAAAAAAAAATATATCTTCAAAAATATTACAAGAATGTCTGTATTTCTTCAAGAAGTAAAAAAAAGCAAACATTAAAAGGTAAGATACAGCGAGTTTTCTTTCAGTTCCAATGTTTTCATGTCAATGAAGAAAACGGTTGTACTCAAAATACAAACAGATACTCACCAAACCCAATCCTTCCCTTCCAAATAAAAAGACAAGAAATAATCAATGCGTCTCAAAAAGACTTACTTTCATTCGTTAACGCTTCTAGAAACAGACAATTCTGATATTACGCCACGAACATTTATAAGTAGTAAAATTTAAAAAAATTACTTGGCTGGTATTGCTCAAACATTATACATTTACTATGAGTTGGGAGATTGGTATAAATACTAATAGATAGATAAATATCCCAAATGATAAAAAGTTAGTCAAAATTACTAATGTAACTTATCGTCGTATTTTAAAAGAGAGGCAGGACGTTTCAATCTTACTTGAGGTTATTATCAACTGTTTGCCAAACTGAAGTTGGTAATAATCTCAGATAAGGTTGAAACGTCCTGCCTCTCTTTTAAAATACGACGATAAGTTATGTTAGTAATTTTGACCAACTTTTTATCATTTGGGATATTTATCTACCTTTTAGTATTACACATTTAATGCTCAGAATGTTTCTTTTTTTATTAAACTAAAACATACTTAATGCTCTTTAATAGAACAAATATTTACGAGCAAATCTGATAGAGCTTCTCTTATTAAATAATTGTTATATAAATAAACAAAAATACAGCCTTGGAAAACATTACTTTTCCCCTAGCATCCAGACGTGTCTAAGTATTCGTTCAACCGTGACACTAAAGCATACCTTAACATACAAATTTGTCAAACTCCTAAAGATAGAATTTCACGGATTGCTTTACTTAGCCATCATGTGTTCTTCAAAGTTCCGAACAAATTAAAATTACTTAGGGTTCAAACTAAAATACAAAGTTAGGGTTGTCAGATGGAAGGTCAGTATATTTCTATTCATTGTAGTGTTTCCACGTCTAGAGCTCTGAACTCTGAACGATCGTATAAACATATAACCAGTCTTTATGGAAGTAGTTAACAAATCAATCTTGTTGTGTGTTATTATTCTAGAACCATGTATCTTCCCCGTTTTCGTACGGCCGGAATCTGGCGCAGCAGTGATTAGAAAAACAAGATATCGTTCAAATGATCTGGCTAGCAAGATCACAAGATCTGAATCCCACTGCTTCAAGGCGATGAACTGTCCCGATCGACTCTTCAGCATTTGCGTAAGGTACATCTTTAATTTAATTAATATATTTACATTTTCAGTACTATAATGAGAAACTTATTTTTCTGTTTAATAATTGTTTCTCTTTTAATCGCTATTAATTCTTTCTAACGCTAAACGTAAGTTTGTATCATTTATGCAATAGCTCAAAACGGAAAGAAAAAAAAAGAACAAATAAAAAAGGATTCCGAAATACATTAACCATTAAATTCGGTAACGAATTTTGACGAAGAGCTAGTTATATTTTTTATTAATCAATTAGCATTTGCAGATCTAAAAAGTTAATCATTACCGTATAAATTAGATCTCAGATTTGTTATCTTGTAAAAAAAAATCGGTTTAAGCGTTCGTTCATTTAAAGAACTTTCACTATTGTTTTGGAAATCGTTTATTGGGAAATAAGATCATTGCTTCCAACATCAAACACTAATAATAAAATCGTAGTAATATATAGTTAAAATTCAAGACTGAAGATGGCGCTTATGGACACTGCAGATACAGATACTGCGTTTTATTAAAGTGGATAATAAACATTTGTTTAAAGCAATTTCGAAAAGAAGGAATCGTAATTATCTGATTTTTATCTTGAAATTAAAATGAAATTGTATCCATTGTTTTACATACATCTATAATAAGTGATAATTATTATAACCGATATCTAAGCTAAAAAAAAAAAAAGTGTATGATCAAAATGAAATATAATTTAAATAATTTAGCTCCAATTAACAACAAAGCAGATTGTACTTACTCGTGATTGAATTCATTCAAACCCTCATCAATGGTTCAAAGAATAAATGACGAGACGTTCCAAGAATTCGGAACCTTGAAAAGATGACTCAAGACTTAACACTTGGAAGTATTAAATTTTGTTTACTAATTTTTATTTTATTTTTTTTTTTTTTTTTAAGAACAGATAGTACAAACTTTTCATGTTAGTATTTCTATAAAATCTTATTCAGAAAATGCTTACTGGTGAAGATTAATCAAGCGATAGATTCTGTAAATGGTTCGTTGACTAATAAAAACTAAAAACTGCCCCTTAGATAGTAAGTGACATTACAGAGATAAAATTACTTCAATTGTAGTTTATTTCTGATTTTTTTTTTTTTTTCCATGATAAATAATTTTGCAGAATGAAAGGTAAAAGTCTTGTTTCTCATAATGGAATATTCAATAGTGATTCAATGTCTGTCAAAAATCAAAAATATTAATCTGAGAATAGCAAGAGATAGGCTTCTACTAAAATACGTAATGATCCTTAAAAATCAAACCGACAAAAGTATATAACATACAATGATTAACAAGCATTAATTTTTAGCCAGCATTTCTTCAAAACTAGTTCGTTTCAGACTTATTCTTCGTTTCATATTGAATTTGCTGATCATCATACAACAACAAAAAAACAAAAAGTTCCCAAATGCTTATCAAGGGACTTTTTTCCCTTTCTTTTTATTTTTACTTAGTTTTAGAAGTCTCTATATCGTGTAAATGTTTCCTTTGCATTTTTTAAGAATAGAATAAAGATCAGCCTTCGTTTCTTTCTTTTTTTTATTTATTTTATAAATTTTCACTGAAATAAATTACAAGAAATTTTAGTTCCGTTAAATATAGAAAGCAGAAGGTTAAGAGACGTCGTATATTAACGATAAAAAAAAAAAAGCATAGTAGTTGAATCTACATCAGAATTGTTAAATCTAAGAAATTTGCAGATGTTATGACTGGGGATAACATGAAATATTATCGTTAAGTCCCTAAAAATAATGTAAATACTGACAATAGGGAAAAAAAGAGAGAGAAGCGGAAGAGAAACATGAGAGGATGACGAGCAAGAAAGGGAGAAAGAAGAAATAAATGAGGAAAATGGTTTTTGAAGAGCAAATTAGAATCAGCTTAATCCCAAAGCAGTTACAACAAGGAACTTTTAACAACACCAAATTCTTAATTTACAGGGTGTCTTGAAAACTACAGTTTACTTTCCACCTCTGGAAGGGAGAATGGATAAGTCATGTGCACTTTCTAGATAATTTTTAAAAAAATGCGAAATGTAAGTATCGTTAACAAACATAACATGAAAAATAAAATCTAAAAAAAATAAAAATATCACGTCCTGTGTCAGTACGCATTTTACAAGATGTTTTCTTTTCTATTGATGACATTCGCGGAACAGTGGCAAGTTCGACACGACTTTTATATGGTTTCTCATTGTCTTATTTCATCTTTGACATTAATATTTATCATAATATTTTTAGTTACACTCTATCAATAAAAACCTTTTAAAAATAAAAAATAAAAAAACACTTTGGACAGTCCGGAAGAGTAAAAAAAAAAGCAAACAAACTTTTGTTTTATAAAATAAAAAAATATAAAACAAGAAATAAGTTCAGCACACTTCACTTAAACTTTTTTTTTTTTTGTTTTTTAATTTTCCTTGTTAATAGAATCTAATAGAATTAAAATTGCATGAGTGAACATTTTCTTTTTTTAATTTATTCAAACAAAAACAACAAAGATTAGAAGAAATTTATAATAAATTTATATTAAACTTGGGAAAGGGCATTTAGCTAAGTACGTTTCATTTATTAACCAATTTTAACGTGTGCATAACAATTGAACGAAAAATGGGCCAAGACACTGGAGTAAGATTTAAAAGTTTATGTGCATTTAAAAATAGGTACAGCCGGTTTCGCCTTTTTTTGACAAGGCTTCTCAAGTTTCATTTACCTTTCATTTACTTATAAAACTAATTACAAGAAAAAAATAATTAATTATACATTAAAAAAAAAAAAAAAAAAAAAAAAACAACATTCTGTTGATCAGACATATTAAAGTTAATTAAGTTCTGAAAGCTTTTCCACACAATTTTTCAATTTTCTTTTATGGTGAAGATGGCCTCATTATGAGATTTCAATTGACATTTCGATAGCTGTTCAGGCGACGAAAGAACTTTGATCATTTTTAATTGTGTAGTTGGAGATAAAACGTTTAAAAAACTGGAATGAACCTGATTCTTTGTCTTTGTGATCTCGTTCATCTCTCGTGCAAAACGGTCTGAGGTTTTCAACAAAACATGGCAGACGCTGCGTTGCCAGAGAGAACGCATCAATGCACTCCATTCCCCTCCAGTGAATGGGGGAGTTGCGTTGGTGCTATATGCACAACCATCATCCACTTTCCAACCTCCAACTGATTTTTTCCCGCGTTTCAGGAGGGAAGACGCTACAATGGAATGTCGATTATACGAAAATTTATTAAATGGCGTTAAGACATACGACGAATTAAACAATAAATTAAGACACGTTTATTCATAGCCACCGATTAAAAAAACAAAATCAATAAAATAAAACGTTTCAATTAAAACCTATCATTTTTTTTTTTTTATGTGGATATGAAAAATCAGATATTGCACTTCTGCTTTAAATACAAGATAAGCTATTTGTCAGCAAACTGAACTACTAGAGATAATTTCAAGCTAGAACAACGAAAGAGAAACATAGATACCAAACAAGCTAGTCTGATCTATTTAAGAAGAAAGTATGCTGAGAAGATTCAACGCAACTTCAATGCAAAACGTTCATAAAAATATGAAAAATAATTCAATAAAATTTTTATTAGGATTCGTCTCTTTTAGAAAATACAGTTTAACGAACACCGATGGTGTTTCATTCCATAAACCAGAAAGTCCCTTTCCAGAGTCTCGAAATATAAGAAAATTATGCGCAGTGATTCTGTATTGATAGTACACCACTATGTATATTTTTTTTATATTTGTGCAAATTTCCTTTTCGAGACCTTCAAAACGTCGAAAAAAACTACAGAAAAATCATATTACTCCCCATACCCCAAGAAATTAAAACTATGCCGAATAAAATGTAAAGTTTTTAAAGTAGGTAAAGTCATTTACACTTTAAAAAAGTTTAGGAAAAAGAAAACAATTGGCAATGTTATTTATATAAGGGCTACCGTTACCTTACGTAATCCATTGCTTAGGGTCGTGTCTTACAATGTTTGAAACAAGCAAATACAAAAGTCTTCTATTTTAGAACTAATTATCATTAGCAGTTTTCTGCCCATATTCTCGATGAACATAATTAATCTATTTATTTCTGACTTCTCAATCGTGAAAATATATTGGAATGAATTAAACAGCAATTTTCAACAATAATACGTCTGCCGACTCATAACTGCAGTATCATGTCAAAATGTGGACACATTATTTACAACAATAAAACCAATCATCACTGTGAAAAAGCAGGCGGACCAATCATTTACAAATTAAATATGGAATACAACAGAAACAATTGAACTCATTACTAGGAAATCAGTATGTTGACTTATAAGTATTTTAACCTAATCGTAAAACAACGGCTTATAAGAATAGGAATTTTTTGACTTGAGTATGTTTACGTCAACATCTCATGTGAATTGTAGAAAAATCAAAAGGTTTTAGATTCAGTTTAAGTCGAAAGATGGGCAATACGGTATCAAAACGGCTGCCCTACGTTGATGTCTTCAGATTGGTGTTCTAATTATTGATTATTTCATTAAAGAAGATCAATCTGAAGATGTAAGTTTCCCACCTACCATGCGCGACAATCTTATTTGCTCACACAGTAGCCTTAAATTTCACCTCTGATCGATAAAGAATTAACGAGACTATCATTACAATAACATCTCTCAGCATTTTTAAGAAGTTCAGTGATGATTTTAGTTTTTCAGTCATTTTTTTTTCATGCTAATTTCAAAAATGACCTCAGAATTTGTCTTTCACGACAGGTTTTTGCACCAATTAATTTATTTTTTTTTTGAAAGGATTTTATTTTCCTGTCAAAAATTTCATAATTTTTGACCAAAATAAGTGGTCTTAAACAATTTTTATTCGCGATTTCAAAATTGTTTTTATTATATAAGGTTTCTGAAAAAAAAAAAAAAAAAAAATTCTCCAAAATACATAGATTTCATGTAATAATTATTCATGTTTTTGTTAATGTATATGGGTTATAAAAAGCTGGTAATATCAAACAAGCTTACTAAAAGAATTATAAGAATAAAGAATATTCCATCTATCTTGAGAGCGTTTTCCATATCATTTTTGTCCTGATGAAATCTTTCACCCTGCTCTTCACTGATATCATCCAAATTTTCCGAAAGAACTCAATGTACGAATGGAGAAAGTGAACTTAACATTCATATTGCAACCCAACAACTTCAAGTTATCCAACATTCTTTTTTTTCCTAGAAAGTCGTGTAATTGGTTCGATTTGATTGTTCTGTTTTTCAATTTGGTTCATGCTCTTCTCAAATTCTTCATCTTGCCTGAATTTGTGTATTTGGTGGCCAGAAATGCCCTCTTTCAGCTTTTCATGAGAAATTTTACAAAACTTCATTGATAGGAATTGAAAATAAGCACCATCATTAAGGAGAGCCTTAGTGAACTGCTTCATGTGTGCTAACTTTATATGTTAGAAGGGGCAGAAGCACTGTTTTCCGGTATACAAGAGGTTCATTTACAACATTTTTTGAACCCCGGAGTAACTCTCCTCTTTTTGACCAATCTGTTAATTCCCAATGCTTATTTTTAGTCTGACTGTCCCACTAACAATTAAAGCAGAACAATTTAGAGTATCCTGATTGTTGTCCAAGCAGCATGCCAATCACTTTCAAATCTCCCCAAACCATTCACGCAAATTCATCATACTTCATATTTTTCACAAAAACTTTCTTTAATATTATCGTAAGTCGCTTTCAGATGAATGGAATAGGCCACAGGAATGGATGCATACCTAATCCCCATTGTGCAGTAGGATGTCCTTGAGACTTCGTTTTGAAGAGTCAATAAATAGCTTCTACTGATTCGGACCGTATACAATACCAAAATAGTTCATCAAACCATTTACATCACAACAAAAAAACATAGAATCTTTCTCTTTGAAATAAGGCTTTGATATAAGTCTCTCTATATCTAAACCAAAAAATTGATGTTCTTGCTAACGGATTCTTGGCTTTTCGTCTGTAACCAAGCAACTGAGCAGCTTCTTTGGTAAGCTTAGATCACGTGTTAAGTCAGCAGCTTCGTTTGGTAAGCTTAGATCACGTGTTATGTCAGCAGCTTCGTTTTGTAAGCTTAGATCACGTGTTACGTCAGCAGCTTCTAAGTTTAGATCACGTGTTAAGTCAGCAGCTTCTTTTGGTAAGCTTAGATCACGTGTTAAGTCATTAAGTTCACTTTGATTAAATAGCTGTGATCAGAACCTTACATCATCTTCTGGTTAGTATACATTCGGCTGTTTTTCACCTTCAGTCTCACCACTGGTCTTAACATCCCCTAAATAAAAGCTAGCGGGATCGGAACTGGAACATGATCACTATATGAACGGCCTAATTGCAAATGGAATGCTGTGATATACAATACCTTTCTTTCTTATTAAGTAAACATAGAGACCATAATGCACCTTTACACATATAAAACAATTAAAATAAAAAGGCGATGTTTCAAAGTTGCAGTATTCGAACTTTTTCGTTAGGCAAAGAAAATAAAAATGTTGAGAAGGAATTGTCCTTTCTTTCTTATTTTTTGCATTGTATCCATCAACATTGATCATGAAAAGTAACAATCTTTTTCTTGTTCATTTACAAGGATCTCTCCATACCATAGGTATAGGAAATGGCATAGCCTTTTTCTTTCCATTTCTCCATAATCTTAATCTCTCAACACATGAACAACTTACATGTGGAGCCCAATTTTTATACTGGTTCTAATACCAAAGTAGGCATGGTAACCATTTTTCACAAAATTTGTGATATCTTGTCTCTGTTTAACAATGACATAGCTGCCACAAATATAACAGGATATATTTGCATTGTTTAAGCACTTATGTAATTTTAATCACTTTAAAGAATAAACACTGGAATAAACACTGTAATAATGAAAAATCACTAGTGACACAACCTACAACTGAGCAGCAGAAAGAAAGTTGACTTTAGAGTGTGTTCAAGGCTAACTGAGCATATAACCAGTATTGCTACCAATGGTTAAAATTAAAAAAAAAAAATCCCTAGTTATAAATCATACTACAAACGCATCTAGCATATTATAAGCGTATCTAGCATTATGGTAAATGTACTTAAGCGGATTTGAAAAAATAAAACTGTAACTGACAGAGAAAAATTAATTTCGAATTCAAAATCAGTGAACAAAATAAGTTTTAGAACATCTGCTAATTTGCAATCATCAAAAATTCGCAGTTTACCATATTCAAATATTTTTCTGTAGTTGAATAGTTAGAAACGTATACATTAAATATGATGAAGCTCATCAAAATTTAACTACCATCTAATTAACAAATTTTGGAAAGAAGATATTTATACTAAGTTGTTATCTTTACAAAAAAATTAAGCTTTTAGGAATTACACTTCACTTTAGATAAGTCCCAAATATTACATCAACAATAATTAGAACTATCTAGAAAAGATATGAAAATCCTTTTTCCTCCACTCTCAGAAATAATGGAGAAATTATTGATCGCGTAGTGGCTTAAGGCAATAGCAATCTCCTAGCCTGAATAATTCAGTGTAGGCTAAAAAGACTTTAATTTCCTTCGATTTAGTAAATGTTCTTTGATGTATAAAAATTCTACTAAAAAAAAAAAAGACACACACATTTAGTAAAATTTAGTCATTAAGGATGTAGACAAGTTCTGTAAATGAATCGAACAAAAGAATAGGAAAGACTTCAGTTGTTGGGTCAAAGACACAAATTCTTTCACCAAAACATTTTCTAATTAAACAAGAAGACTTATAAACTACAGTGAAAATTAATTACAATTTAGTAAAGTGCGGCTTTTTTAAAGGATAGGTTTCGATTCTGAGACAGGTAACTTCATCGGTCAAAATAGTGAAAGTGCCTACGGGAAAAATCCCTTTTAAGTACAACTTTTTAAGTTTCTTTTGCTATAATGATATTTTTTTTAATCTTCTGATCACTCCACAACATCTAAATTAACTACAAGCCGATTTAAATTCATTACTGAAGATAAGCCATCAAAATTATCCAAATAAAAATAACTAAATTAGAAACTGTTCTCCAAACATTATTGCCTTTTTTTTTTTTTTAACTATTTTAATTTTCTTTTTATTCGGATACAAACAATCAATGAACTGTAAATTATATTTAGAAATTTCATCAATAGCAATTTCTGTAATAAACTGACTGAAGCTAAAGTTATCTTCCATCATAAAAAAAAAAAAAATAATAATAAAAATAAAAAAAAGGAAGAGAGAAAAAATAGTTTCTGAAATGAACAAAATCCCATTCTCTGTAGCCCAATTACTGTATGTTTTAAATTTTTCCCCACCCTAAATTACGTTTGGCTCCATCATGTCTCTCCAGCTGCAATTATCCAAATTAAAGACAACTCCAACAAGTGTGACTCACTATAAGCACCCTTACTCCATTTAAAAACCAATCACGAAAACAGAGTTTTAAGATACCCTCACATCGACAACGGTTAAATACAGATGAAAAGGGTACAGGAATTATGGAAGAAAAAAAATATTAACTTAGACTTCACTTTATTCTAATTTAACATTTTTATATAAATATTGCTATAGTTTGTAAATAATTTAAATAAACAAAGTATTAGAAATATAAATATAAAATATTAGGACAAAATTATCATTGCTTTCCGGAAATTGAAGAGCCTAAAACTTATAACCTTCTATAACATATATAGTTTCCAAAACGATAATCTTATTCAATCACGATATAGAACGAAAATTCTTCTTAAAATTCCTTTCTATATTCACAATATTTCGTTTTCTTCATTAGAAAACTTCTTCGGGTCAAATTGAGGACAAGAAAACTTTCTTCTTCCTCTAGAATTCGTTATTATATATTTAAAAATTAATAATACTTCCCTTACAACAATATTGTACAATGAAGAAGTTTTCTATTAAAGGAAACGAAATACTGTGAATAAATATAGGAATTTTAAGAAGAATTTTCATTGTATATCATGATTATAACCTTGTAGTTCATTTATGATAATGTGTAAAAAAGAATATCCAAATATTTTTAGATTTGTTAGAGGTGCAACAAAAGAATTCCTTGATTTATTGTTTTTTGTTTAAAATTATCGTCTGGAAAGATTGTGGCGAAAGAATTCGAATTTATTTACTACTGTATTTTTAAGAAATGAGTTCTTCCTTTTTATAAATCATTATGAAATATTATCCAAAAAAAAAGGTAGAGAAATTTCTAAATAAATATATATTTTTTTTAATACGTATTTTTGAAAATTACCGTAAGTACTTCATCTATGGAGGCATCTCATTCTTAAAAGCGTTGATGGTGCCATGAACAATTCCTGCTACATTTCACATTCAAACCCTCAAGTTGTTTTCCATGTATTGGTCTTCTTACAAAACATATAACGACTTTATAAACAACATGATCAAAAATATCCGTACACCTATCCTAAGCCGTAGTCAGACTTTCCCCTATGACACTCTTCCCAGTAATGGACATCAGTATATAATGGTGGGTCAGTCTTTCGCCTTTATCATAGCCGTGGCACTGCCGGGGATACTTTCCACCAGAGACTGAACATCTCTGTAACCAGAGCTGTAGCCAAAGCAGGTCGTGATGTGGGGCGTTGGGGTCTGGTCCGAAGTCGACGATATAATTCCTCTCACAGGTGTTCGATGAGGTTCAGGTCGGGACAATGGACAGACCAGTCCATTTCCGGAACTATTCCCTTACAGACTTCGCGTTATGATACCAAGCGTTGTCGTGCTTGTAGAGTCAATGGTCATCACCGTGGTGGTCTTCTACCCAGACAGTGATAGAAGAGAGCTAATCCATCCCATAAAAAATACCCCCACACCGTAATACCACCTCTCTATTGCAGATATGTTTGATCACAGTGTGTGTGTGTGTGTGTGTGTGTGTGTGTGTGTGTGTGTGTGTGTGATAGCTTCTACATTATTTGATTATTTTATTGGTACTGAATCAATTTCTTACTTTCATCTTGTTAATAAAATGCGAGACTCGTTTTTTTTTTTACGAAGAAGTTTTTACTAAGATGAGAACCGTTTCGTCTCCGGATCTAATGCGTAATTTAACGATTAAGTAGTGCTCTGTTTTTCTGTTTAAAAACAAACATGTTCGGTTAAAAAAAAAATAATAATAAAAGAGTGAAGACTCAAGAATTTTATTAGCCATCACCTTCTTCATTTTTATAACACGATGTGGTAAAAATAATTTATATTTTAATACAAGAAAAAAAAAATGCTCAAGCGAAATTATTTTCACTATTTTTCATGTAAATTTCAATCAAAAGTAATCGACATCAGTATAAATAATGGTGGGTCAGACTTTCGCCTTTATCACAGCCGTTTTTCACGCTCTTATGATTTTTTTTTTCTTTTTATCTCGAGAAAAGCATTAGATGGTCGATTATCTTCGAACTTTATTTGAATCTATCTTTTCTTTTTTTTTTTTTAACCTTAGATTGCATGTTTCGAGATGACTTGTTGCTATTTTATCCATTTTAATTACAATATGTAGGAATTTTGATACCCTTGATCAACTTTTATGTGATTAATGATAAATTATGGTGAACTCATAATTTATCATTACATCCAAAAATCTCATCCTTACTATATTTAACAGTCTAAAAATTATACTTCGTGTATATTATGATCAATAATTTGTGTAAGACGAAGGGATGAAATTTACTGATTCCCCAGTTATTTTATTTTTTTGTGAAAAACAACAAGATAAACAAAAATATTCCTTTAATTATTGTTCTTTTCTTTTTTTTCTTTTTTCAAAAACCTTATACTTTAAATAAATTAATAAAAGAAAGCTTATACTTTAAATAAATATATCAGCATTATTTTCTGGAAACTTCCTATAACTGATATGGTTATTACTGTTTGCAATTTGCTCAAGTAGAGAAATGTTTAAAATAAAATACACATTTTTTTAATAGCATTTCTTAGGAAAGTTTTCAACATTCAAGCCATTATTGTTCTGAATGTAAAAATTAAATAAGATTATTATAATGCATAAGTAAGAATAAATACTGAAAGACAATGAAGATAACATTAATACTATACAGTATAAGGTCAAACATGTGACAAACATTTGTGAGATACATTATACTGCACAATAGTATAATAACATATTACACTATTCTATTAAAATAGGAAACGACGACTTCCTCTTCACTAAAGTTCTATCAAGTCAGGGCGGAAAATCAGAAAGTAATCATACCGTAACTACGATGACAATATCGAGTAACAATCCAACTCCTGTGCTTGTATATTTCCTTTTGGATGGATTCTCTTAATATTTAAAACGGATAAAACTTAAAGTGGTTTCTCTGGCATAATTCTTAGGTTTTGTATTATTTCATCTGATCAGTATATCGCGATTTCGTTCATTAGAGAATACACGATTGGTAAAGTACACAATTTTCTTTACCCACCAGATACACGAGGGCTAAAAGGGCTATAGCCCAGGGCGGCAACTTTAGGAGCGGCAAAAAAATAGGAAAAAAAAACAAAAATCCCGTTTTCAATAATATTAATATTCAATATTAAGTGTCATATTACAAGCAGAAAATGAGGGAAACATAAAAAGTAACAGACATTTCCTGGCTTTTTGATGTGTCTGCACAGTATATGCGAATAGAGCGTATTTTTGGCTTTGAGTATATATCCCGGGAAATCGGGTGAGTGATGACTGTGGCGGTAGGTTTGAAGTGGAAGGGGGTAGACCGGGGGGGAGGGGGGGTAGACATTGTATTGGAGAGCTCAGGCGTGGGAGGCGGAGGGGGACTGTCTGACAGTGACGTTAAACCTGTATTTACTTTCTAATACATATCTTCTGCGATTGTTATGTATATTCCAATTATTTTGGATGTTTAATTTAACTTTGATGTTTAATTTTCTGTTAAACAACTTTTTACAGCATATTTTTAGAATGTGTACTGAAGGAAAGGAATGCATCATTATGGGCCTATATATTTATGTATTTATTTTTTATTTTTTTTCAAACTCTTGAGTAAGTAAATTCTAACGAATAGACGAGTTTTTAAATTATCAGTAACTTAGCTTAAAACTAAGTGATATATTCAGACAGGAGGGTCAGGAGGAAGGGAGGTAAATCTGACATAGCCCATAGGCGACAAAAGTGTAAATCCGCCTCTGCTACCCACAGATATGAAGTTACTGAGTTCCTCCTTTCCAGATTCCCAATATTTGCTCAATCTGAACCTCTTTCGATGTAATATTATCTACAAATGCAAAAGAATGACGTCGTTGCCAATGAACTAAAACTTGCTTACGTATAGTATTTTAATTGTAGTATCACGTTTTAAAAAGTATCTGTATCTCAGGAGTAATTTCTGCAACTCTCCCATAAACAACTATAAATTCCGCAACGAAATTGCAAAGAAACCGAAAAGGAATTGCCAAGGATATTAGTTAAACAGGTTCACTGAAAAAATCTTACAATACTAAACAGAGTAAAAGTTAAATAAATGCTTGATTATAAGAGAAAAATGGATGACACATGATTCGTGTTACAGATTAAACTAAAGTGATCAAATTTAATTGTTAACAATACAGCATATTATTGTAATACATTTGATTTCATATTTATTTTTTTTTTCGAAAAACCTTGCCGTAAACAAAATATTCGAATTCAAAGCTATTATCCAAGGAGTTTCAGCATACTTCATCGTTTGTTCGTATTTTTACCAATCACTAAATGCTAATCTGTTTGGTTTGTTTTGTTTTTTTGTTTTATTAGTTACATAACCGAATTTTTTTCCTGCCTATAATAGGCAGGAAATTTTAAAAGATAAGAGGCAGAAGAATATGTGACGTCATTAAAGTAGTTACCGAAACCCCCCTGGAGAACGATTGGGTTGGCCAAAAAGCTCGTTCGGTTTTTACGTAAAACTAAAAGACACGATTTTTTCAGTTTCACCAATAATTTCATTGAAAAACATATACAGAGGTTTGTTACACTACCTTCTGCCATCTTTCAGGCAACTTCAAAATTCCATCTTCCCAAAACTTTTTATCTTTTTATCTTTATGTTAAAAAACAACTATAACTCAAACATAAATCAATTCATTTAAAAAAGGTTTAAATAAAACATGCTAAAAAAATACGATACATTAAAAAGTTCCCCGAAACTGTCCTGTCCTAGGAACTTTTTAATGTATCGTATTTTTTAGCATGTTTTATTTAAACCTTTTTTAAATGAATTGATTTATGTGTGAGTTATAGTTGTTTTTCAATATACAGTATAATAAAACACGTTAAAATCTTTTTACTTTTTATCTTTTTTTTCAGGTCAGACCTGAAGACGATTCCTGAACAATTAGGACGCGAAAGGCCTAGTCTATGTCTTTCTTAACGATATGGGAAATATCCAGTCTCGTTTGTAGTAACTTTGCCCATAGTCACATTAGGACTACATTTATTACATGTGTCTTTTGCAGTCTTCCAGGGATCTGAATTTTTTCCATTAAGGGAATTTTGTAAAGACCGAAATCAATGGAAATCCGAAGGTGCAACGTCTGGTGAATATGGCGTTGTAACAGTTTTTCCCTGGTCATCAAAGAAACATGGAGTTTTGCGTGCTTATTTTCTGACATCTTCAATCTTAAACTGGCTAAACAAAATTCACCAATTTTGAAAAGTTTCTGTTTTAAATGCAAGCTGATATGACAGCTGTCACAATACAATCTAACAAAATGGTGTTAATCTAACAGAATGACGTTAAAGTCACCTAAGCGCTACTAGAGCTAACTTTCGTAAAAAAAAAACGAACAAATTTTTGACCAACCGAATACTAAGAGGAAACAGCCTTCAGGCTTATTTATTATCACATCATTTCTGTTACTTCACAAACTATCAAGTAAATGACATGTTAGAAAAATACCTTGTTCAGAGATTTAATCAAACGAAATTAAACCGATATCAAAAACTCTGCCACACAACACTTTTTTTTTTCAATAATTCTTAAACAAATACCACTACATAATTAAAACAAAATTCCTTCAAGTTCTACTTTTTTTTTTCCTCATTAGTAACGATAACAATATAATATCGAAGAACGGTTTTCTTTAAAAAAAAAAATGGCTTATCTTACATTTAACTGGAAAAAAATCAGAAAATATTGACCACTCTGTTTTTGGTATTTTTTTTTTTAACCCATTAAATTTGCCATCATGGAAAAAAAAAAAAAAAACCACTAAACTTACATTAACAACTGAACAAAATAAATCAGTGAAATAAAATATAAATACTTGCTTATTCACATAACGAAAACAATAAGTTTCCTTTCCCTATGCACTGAGCTGTAAAGAAAAAAAAAAAATGCTTTGGGAAATTGGCAGACAATCCGATTGTCTCGTCAACAGGTTTCCCCATTAATCCTATTTGTGAAGCAACGAAACCATACAAGATTCCCTTCACTCTGCCAATCTGTGCTTTTCCGAAGAAGAAAATATTTTTTTCCGAATTATCAAACATCATTTATTTTATGAACGAAGTCAATGGACTACCAAATAATACGAATTAAAATTTTGGGAAATGTAACTGGAAAAATGTAGCTGTCAGACATTTAAATGATATCTTAATTCCTACTTACATTAGTGATCGAATTTGCATCACAAGCAATAATGTCCTGCTTCCTTTTTGTTGGCTGAGTTCATATTAATACCAGTTTTGATGCTTTATTGTAAGCTTCGATTACAGTAACCTTTCTTTGAGTTGGAAAACTTAATCAATGAACGTTTGTAAACTGCTACTAGTAACCAGTAATCGAATTCGACCAGTTAAACTTCCTAATAGCAAAAAGCGATTAAATCATACGATTAAATTTTTATGCTCTACGTCAAAATTATCATACAGCGTCAATCGAGTGATTCTATGAATCCTTCTACTTTCACAGAAACAAAGTAGAATAACAAAATCCCAATACAATAGTCTTCGAACTGAAATATGAAATATACTATCAACAGATTCTTGTAATTACTACAAAACATCACAAAAGTATTTGTAATGAATATTTCAACAATTCAGTAATTTCAGTGGTCTCATGCATTCTATTTAACAAACAACTTGAATTTCTTAATTACTATCGGCCAAACGAAACAACGACTGTGACCTTGAAATGCACCTATGATCTCTTAATCATTCCAGGACTTAAGAGAAACTATTGACAAAGGTTTGCCTCGCTTGAGAGTCGCCAATCAGAAGCCATAAACTTTCCCGCCATAAACACTGACATATACAATCGATTCAAATTCTACTATTGCGACATCTGGTGGCCACGGTCGTTCTTTGGTTTGGCGGACTTTAGTAGCGTAACTTCTTTATTATATCAATTCGATCGAAAAGGCTCCCACTCAAAGAACCGAAACCTATCACTTGAAAACAACAACAACAACAAAAAAACAATCTCTTTTTAACATGTAAAAAGAGAAAAGTATTCTGAAGTCAAAATCAACATTATTATATCAAGAGCCTATATCAAGGACTAATCACAACAACAACTCAGATTTCTTAATAGTAATCAAAACTAAGATGATATTCTAAATAAAAAGAGTTATGACATCATTTTCATTTACGAGCCCGGTAGCCAAGTGGTAATGGATTTGACTGCGATCTGAAGGAGCCACATTCAATTCCTGACCCTGGCGGAGGATTTTTCCGTGCTGAACTCTCCTCCAGACAGATCCTAGGGTTCACCCAGCCCTCTCTAAAATGAGTAAGGGGTTGTTGCTTTGTTTTTGTTTTTCTTGGGTTGAGAAACCCGACCTTAACTTAGTTCCGTTGGTCGCTTTACCTCCAGTGACCCCCAAGGGCAAACATAGTGGGATACATTAACTTTTTCTTAATGTAATTATAGCGTCATCCTGTTTCGTTTACGTAAACCACTCCATTTAAAAATTATTTAAATAAATCTAAAGCACATCAAAAGGTTCTTGGTTCGATGAGTAATAATAATATTAGGGACATCTAACTGAATTAATGTACGATACCATTATGTAATCAGCTGGTTGTAGAGGCTGGGACGCCCAATGTATTACCTCGTTTGATTCAGAAAACTGTTTTTAGTTTACGTACGTAAATAGATTAATGGATTTTTGAAATTTTAAAGGCAGAGACAAAACTAAAAGATATGTCAAACAAAGAAGAAAACAAATTACGAGTCTACCAACCCACACGAGTAGCCAGGATGTTGGAATGGAAGGGATTATGAGGGTAGTAATCGTTCTACCGAAAAAAAAAAAAAAAAGTCTTGGCCTTTTCCTGTTGGGTAGGAGGATTTACAAACATGATGAACTTTCAACCAAAAAAAAAAAATTCCAAAATCCAATATCCATTTTTCGGATGCAATCTCCTCGCCATACGCCAATGCTACCAGATGCTGTTCGCCCAACAATATACAAATAACAGAACAAGTAGTTCTTGAAAGAACTTAAAGCCTACTTTCCTTAAAATATTGTCCTTTTTTTATGAAAAAAAAAAAAAGGTTTTCGTTATTTTCAAATTATAATATCTGCCGAATTTTTTTTTTTAAAAAAATTAGAGACTTTCCATTTTCTGAAGAAAAGAAAAAATCAGCAATGTTTACTTAAGTTTCGTAAATCGGATTAATATGTTAATCAAATCAAAGCATATGGAATTAATGGATTAGTTAAAATCATTAAAGACACATCGTCAGATATCACTGTTCAGTTTGAATGCTTTTCTACGGGAATTTTTATCACCTTTCATTTACTGATTTCTCGACAAGGAACCACATACAAAAAATTTCACATATAAAAGGTAGACTGTCTTATGTTCCAGAAGATCAATCTAGAAGTTATAAGGAGAACAGATAGGGTTACTGGACGGGCTTTTCTTTCCTAGGTTAAATTTGCTGAATTCAAAGAATAATAATGAATTGCTGCAGACATTTGTCTATCAAGCAATTGCTATCTTAGATTCTGTTGCAACTAAAGTGGTAAAATGCTCTGCTGTCTTAACTCCGTTTCGACGAGTAACGCTGAACAACACGCATCTACAGCCACGGTAGAACAGACAAGTCACTCGAGATGAATAGCTTTAAAACCGATTACACTGTTATCTTTTCGGCTTGACATCACAGCTTACCACCAATCGCCCAGATTTCTAATGACCTACGAACTTTTGATAAAAATGAGAACATCGAGGTAAACGGGGACGGTTTGGATGACCTGCTAATAATCGCTCAAGCTGTCGTCTTCTTCCACACACCCCCAATTTTCGTCATTTGCATCGGTTCTTTTAATAGCATCTGCTCTCTATCTCTCGTTCTGGCTTATAGGAAAATGCCATTGACCTGTCACCCTTTCTTTGATCCCAACTAGGAGACAGATGGGAAAATTTAATGATCTCCAGGTAGCCTCCTACAAGGGCATTTGGCTCCAGCTCTTCTCCGATAAAGAGGAAGGAAGAACTACGTCTCTCCTCTGCTCTGATGACACTTCTTAGCTTACAGATTCTTATTTTTATTTTTAATTTATCTCACTTCACACATATAAACACAAAAGTTAAAATATGTAAAACTTAAGATCTACATCTTGCTGTTTAGCGTATCGGTGACCAAATACGAAGTTTCGGTTAAGGCTAAAGCACCCCCTCTTCTCATCCTCAAATCTTCAAAAGAATACGAGTAGAGATTCCAGTGATCAGAGACTTAAAGTGGATGTCCGAGAGTTACTCCTACGCTCAACTCCATTTGACAGAAGATTGAGTGAACCTTATGATCAGTCTGGAGAACAAAGAAATAAGGGGGAATCATGAATCATATCACTTAAGTTTGACCCTTCTTATTTTATAAATTAAGTTATAAATTAAGTTTGACCCTTCCATTTTCTGTAAATCAATCTCAATAACTTTTACAATTATAATTTCCCAGCAGAAATGTGAAAAATATTTTTCAAAAGTTGCAGTTACGAGAATACTCAATATATCTGAAAATTCTACAATATAAAAGTTTGAAGGAATCACGTCAAATGCTATAGGATAATCAATACTTTTACTACAAATATTTATTTATAAATATTTTTTATTTAGCTTCAGTACACGATGGAATAATATTAAAAAAAAAAACATTATCCTGTTTTGGGACAATTCGAACTTAAGAGCCTTATTGTAACCAATCGACCCGTTCTTTCTTCTTTTTCCAGACTAATCGCCATTACTGAGATACACTTCAGTGAATCAGCAACAACAACAACAGAGCGGTAATGATGAAAAATAAATAAACAATCAAACAATAATAGAAGAGCAGCGAGGTATGTCAGTACCGAAGAAAACTCCAAAATTCCAGCGATTCTTTAAGTAAATAAATCAAACAGTAAAAAAGGTCGATAGAGTTCACTGTTTCAATTTACATCAATGTAGCAATGCCTTGTCCTTGCAGTTTGGTAGACTACGACACGAAATTCACTGCACACAACATAATTAATTCACAATCTGGCCAATGAGCATAAATCTGTCTTGCGTCGGTCTAGTGACGTAAAAAGGAGATTGGAGTAACGGAAGAGCACGGATTTCATCCTTTTACTATCGTAGATAATAAATAGAGCAAAAATTGTCGGCGAAACAGGAAATGGAAACGATTAATCCCGCGAATTACGATGCTGTCAAAACTGAAAAAAAAAAAATCGATATAAACACGAAAACGCCTGTCAATTCCGTAAGCTTAAAGAATGATGTTCGATAAGTGAACAAAATTCTTTATGTGCTCTCTCTCTCTCTCTCTCTTAATGTCTATATTAAGACAGAGAGAGAATTGGAGTTACAGGTAATGTAATACTAATACAATAACAGTAAAGCCCAAAAAAAAAAAGCCAAGGTTGTTTCCTGTTTTTAATATAGTCGCTAGTGTTTCCACAATACACCGTAACATTTACCTATAAAATATACACATAGCAGAATGGCAGCTAACTCCAAAAAAAAAAAAAAAAATAGCAAAAATTAATCAATGATAACAATGATCGCCATAAAAATACGAATCGAATTTTTATTACAATATAGAAATTGTAGATAATTTATTAAAATATATAAATCTCAAAATTTAATCCATGACTAAAATTAACAAAACCATTACAATGTTAAATTTCCTTCGTTTTCATTATCAGTTTATTATTATTATTGTTATTATTATTACTGTTATTATTACACAAATTGTCTATAATTAATAATATCAAACTATCCAAGTTTTCAAAACAAATTTCAAAACCTTAAAAATGTATTAAGTTCTTAATAAACTTGATCTGAAAATACATATTTTTTCTTAAAACTACTTATACTTGATTAATAGCAATCATAATAAAATGTTGAGATAAGATTCCATTATAAAATACATAGGATAAGGAATATTATAAATAAATAGGATAAGGAACATTAGAAAATATTGATTAGGATTAGATTTGCTAAATTTTAAAAAATTCAAACAAATAAATTTATAAATAAAAAATAGATTTTTTTTTTTTTAGTTTACAGAGTAAAGAGACTTAAAAAGAATTATACTCTAATTTATTTAAAAATGATACGCAATTAAGAATACTGAAAAATTATATATTTTAAGTGTATTAAAGGTATTGCAGGTGCATTGTGAACACTGTCCACGTCTCCTTTAGTTTCGAAAAGATTACCACCATTCGAAAGAGTAAAGGTACTTATAATTGTAGGATACTTTTTTGCACCTGAGATTCAGTTTAGCAACAATGTATTTCCTAGGCGAAGCTGCAGATCAGAATCCGACCTTCTATAATTCAATGTCAGCCTCGTCATCTTAAAGTTTAATCCTAGCGCGTTCAGTTCGATGGTAATGGGAAAAGGGTTCGAATAACGAAGGCTACTACGGCAACTGAAAATTTTGGCGGTGAAGCCAAAATTCCCGAAATCTAGTTTTTGGAAGAGTGGAAATATCTATCGTTAACTAAAATATGGATTGGATTCACTCTTGTCTGAATAAGAAGATAGGGTTACAAGAAGGTGAACGGAAAAAGCTGCAGTGGAGGATGGAGGTGGTGGAGAGAGGAATGAAAGATGATGATGGTGGTGATGATGATGAGGCGTACCTGCTACTCCTCCTCTGTACGTCCGAAAGGGGAAACGAATCGTTCATGAGCGGATCCTGCCGCCGTCATCTTCCGCAGACCCATTCTTATCGATCCCGGCCATGGCACTGCTCACATGGGCGACAACGAAAATTCGCATCACAGCAGCAGCAGCAGCAGCTCGATATCCGAAAGCAGCTCGGGAGGGGGTGGGGAGCTCCAGCCAGAGAGAGAACGCACTGCGCTGTTGCTGCTCCACAGATGGATGCGAATCGATGCGAAGAGACAAGCCAACGGAACCGAGAGAGAGCCACCGAGGAGAGGCTATGCTTCGGTACTCGTCCAAAACGACGGAGACGCGGAGTTGATTGTTGCTCCACAACGCTTAATTTCATGAATATTCCTCAACGTACCTCAGCCGAAGGATATCGCCTATTCTCGTTACAAATCGCGCAATAGCAAAAGGAGTTTTAGAACGGATGACAAATATTCATCTGACAAATAACCCTTTCCAGCATCACCGTCGATAAACGAAAAACAAAGAATTAAAAAAATAAAAATAAATATATATTTCCACTAAACTATTCAAAAACAAAAATTCCCAATAACAATTAAATGTGTTCTCTATTAAGCTGAAATAATAAAAAAATCCCAAAAAACAATTAAAAATATTTTGAATTTGTTTTTGGAGAATTAACTTCCTGTTTAATGGTAATTTTAATCTCCTGGGATTTTACGTAAATTAATTATCTTTTCCACACTCCTATGATTCTTCCTGCGCAACTACAGATCATTTGTCAGTTTTAATTGAGTAACGTTTATGCAAAAATAGAGGGCAGTAAAAGGACTGCTATACTCGAAGCCGCAAACCCGGAATCCGCAATAAGGGGGCATTAAACCGATCGGTATTTTTGATGAAACTAATTCGGTTATCGCTTGAGTAGTTTTTAACGTGTGACGGCGAAAGGGAGAGGGCGGCGCAAAAGACCTACCGTTTACCAATTTTTACCTTTCTAAGCGGATATTCACGTACATAAATGTCGCAGTTTACACAGTGCAATAACGTACACACAAAATCTAGTCACCAACTGCGGAAGCTTTATTTCTTGTGACTGCACACGGAAACAATACAGAAATAATATATAAATACATTATTTTTAGCCTACTTTCCCAGGAACTATCGACGTCTTAACATCGAATATTAAGCCTCTTCGTAAGCCTCAATTCCCTAAGTGCTTTGATGTGATTAACATACTTTGGATTTACACAACTGAAGAAGTGATCCGGATTTATTTCTATTTTTTTATTTTTTTTTTAGGAAAAATGTAAAATTTTCTTTTTTGAATTAGATGGAAATTGTAATTCAAACGTAAACATATGCTTTTCAATTGTAGTTTCACCATTTTCGAATACAAAGATAAAAAAAAATGAAAAAAAAATAAGGAAAGTTGACGGCAAATTCTTTCAGGAATATTTTGTTTAAAATGAATTTCCAAGTACTCATTTTAAAATCTAAAATATACACAGAGGAAAAAATACAATAATTAAAAAGGATGCATAGAAATATTACAATTGTTAACTTTATTTATTTTTAAAGATAACAAAACCAATAGTCTATCAGAAAATCCACAGTACCAAGGAGTTGTTCTAAAATATCCAGAATAACCAAAACTGATATAAAAGTAAATTTTCCAACGCTAATCTTTAAGATGTCTTTTGTTCTAGCGAGCCATGAAAGTTCGTGTAGCCTACTTGAAAACAGTCCTCTGGAGTCGAGTGGGAGATTAAGCAACTAATGAGATAGACATCATCAGTGCAACTCTAAAGCTACGTTGGCGCCATCAACAAAGGACTCGGGCTCCACGATGAAGTTTGGACGGAAAATAATGGCAGTTCTTTCATCTCCGACGAAGAACTTTACACAGATTTTTCATTGGCAAAGTCATTTACTTTTTAAAACATAAGAGGGTACACGAAGAGAGTGTTAAAAATTAAAAAGAGAGTTTTTTATTATTATTATTATTATTATTAAAAGATGTAAAAGATGTAGTTGGGAAGAAAAAAAAAATCAGCAGTGCAATAAAATACGAGCATTATTAGTGGAAAGTGCAATTATTAAATTGAATACATTACAGACATTTTGAAAGGGATGTTTGGAGAACATCTGTACTATGTGGACTTACACCGAAATACGACACGGAAAAAAAATAAGAGAAGCAGGTGCCTTGCCTCTTCTTATAGGATAATTCATACAACCGATGTGCCCTGCGGTTAATACGTTTGTCCCACCTGTGATAGGAATACCATACAATAACAGATATTCTTGTGTCGCTTTATAGGGCGGAGGAGACAGGGATACATTGTTGAATGGAACGAATAAGAGTGTTCTGAGAGAAACTTTCTGGATTTTGAGAATAGTTAAAATTAGTTTTTTTTTAATTGGAATTCACGATTCCGTTGCACCCCAATCCCGCCCTTAAAACACATAATATTTTACGTATTAGAACATATCAGAACTTACACAAAATACCCTTGATTTTGGTGCTGACAATAAATAACTAACTAAAGAAATGAAGAAATAAATTTAGGTGTTAGATTTGAAGATTTCAGATGAAAAGGAGGAATTTCTGCATAGTCAAAACAAAAGCTGAATGCCATAAAAATAAATTTATATTTGTTCCTATTTGTAATCTGCGTTATTAGAACCTTCCTGTTCGTTCGTATTCATCACATTTTCTTGAAACTGGGTATGGGAATATTGTCTAGACGTTGCAACTATCTGCGATTTCGATTTATGATCAAATAAGAACTCTCCTTTTAAACCGAAACCTTAATAATATCTTTAATCTTAGCACTATTTATCAAGTATAAAAAAAAAAAAAAATACGTAAATTTAGTGGCACTTTATTGTTTAAAAAAAAAAAAAAATTCTTCTACAATCACTTTTTAAGTAAAACAAAAAAAAAAAGCCTTATAAGTTAACTAACTCGCATAACTAATAAGCTCTGTTAAGCCGTTATCATTCTTTTCAGTAATTATTATTTTCAATAACAACCCATTGTTTCTAAGGGGTTAATAAAAATAATAATCAAAAATTTAAGCAAACTACTTTTCCCATCCAAATTCTTTTCCCAACAGTCTCGTTCAAGACTGTCCACGAAAATCTTCGGGCAGGAGATCGCGACAATCATTAAACGTCCAATTAAAGAGAACTGATATCCTAAAGGAATAATGAGAATAGCCCCCTACGAGTTCCAACCCCTTCCTTCCGAATCAAATACTTTTTACCTATCCTTTTAGCAAAATAAAAAATGGGTCTTTAAAATTACATTTTTTATTTTCTGGAAAAATAAACTCCAACCATTGTATGAATCGAACGAATCCATTTTACAATATTTTAGTAACTAATAATATGGTGTAACTTTTACGTATTGATTCGAGTTTGCTGGTGCCTTCAAGTAGAAGACCTCTTCAGGATACTTTAAGGGATGCTTGATATAGAATTCGGAGACATGCTTCAGGTGACGCTGTACCTCCGAGACGACGAACAACAAGTTGGCCAATCGATTATAAATTTCAATTGTTTGATCCATGGATGTAAGTCAACTCATAAAACTCTCCGACTAGGCTATTTTGTAATAGATTATGTGACGCACATAATGTAGACAGACAGAAGTTTAACAGATGCATCATTCCTTGCTTTCAATCGTTAGTATAATCCTATACTTTTGTAACTATCAAAAACTCTTAGATCCACACTTAAAAATGAGGCTCATGGATTTGGCGAAATAACTCCGTAAGAAAAACAGTGAGGGGGGGGGGGGGGAGGTTACAGGAGAAGCGACACTTCTGAGCGTCATGAGAGACGATCTCACTTTACTTGACATTCAAAATAAAGCTAGAAACCATGGTTTATAATTTCCATGTTGTTAATAAATCACAGTCATAAAATGAAGTCGAATTTATCTCATCATAAAATTATTTAGATGTCTTCAATGTGTGACTTTGTTAAACATCTTCCTGAATCTCCTTTCTAATTGCTTTTACCAAATTAACTCCTTTCAAATAGCCACGACTGTCATAGGAGAGATAAGATTTCAAAGTATCCTAATTAACAACAGGTGATACCTTAAAACAAACCTGAGTGGGATGCTTGAAAAGATGTAAAACTAATGAGTTTTCAGAGTGAGAGTTGCAAAAAAAAAAAAAAATCTTTTATTTATTAAAAGAAACATAAGTAAAGAAATTGAAATAGCAAAATGGTTGAGGGAGTAATTAGGTAAAAGCCACGAGCCAGTGCCAAAAAGCTTTTAACAAATAATACAAGAATTCTTCAAGTTTATCCTTTTTAATACATCTCCTATAATATTTTACTATTTTTCTTTTCTTTTAAATTGATCTTTACCACATTCTTATAAGAAATGTGCTACAACCATTTCGTTTGCATTTTTGTTTACTCATAATATATTATAACCACAATTTCTTTTTTTCTTAAGTATGCTTATTAGAGGTTATTAACTAATCTGGTTAATTTAAGTTCCCTTCCTGTTTTAATTTTTTAAAGTCACTATTTCCCAAGTTGATGAGAAATCTTTTTAAGAGCTTAAGAAATTCAGGATAGAGGTTTGAAAATGGATGTCTAACAATTATGAATTATGAGCATAAATAAAAACAGAACTAAAACATCAATACAATAGTTTCTCAATATTAATAAACATTTTAAGGAGAGGCATTTTGAAACAAAAGGGTTACATTTTTAATTTTAATGGCAAGAAATAAATGCACTGCAAAACAAATGGCAGAACTGTAAGTATATCGTATTATGATGTTTAATGATGCACGAAATGCAATTTGGAAATCAAAATAATCTTATTTTGTTTTAGCAAAAGAATATAATGTTTTTTTTTTTGTTTTTTTTAGAGGTTTGCAATACGTAGAAATGCACCTGTTGTAAAAACCACAAATTCAAATTAAGAACTGTAAAATCTTTCAAAAATGAAACCAATTTTTTTTTTAAGGATTTGTTTAGTTTACTATTTGCAAGCAGCACAGGAACCCCAAGTAACGCTTTTCTGATCAACTGCTTCTGAGAACATATTTCATTCTAAGAAACAATCCTCCTTATTAATAAATTTTTAATATTTTTTATAATTGGATATCATAATTTTCTGCAAGTTCTAAACTTTTTTCTGCCACTTCTTCATTTTTCTGCTTTGGAGAAAAATTTCAACCATCCACAATCATCACAATAACTCAATTATCGTTTAGAATCATCTTATATTTTAAAAAAAAAAGAAGCATTAGCCTAGTATTCTATAGAAACTAATAATTTTAAAGAAATGATAACTGGTGTACTTTTATTTTTAAAAGTATGATTTTTATTTTCTTAGCTACTGTCTGCAAAAACAGTTTAACATAAAATTAAACTACTTCTGCTATTTCTAACATCTTTACCAGTTGTCAATATGGCTGAATTTTATTTGTTTTATAAGTTTTATATATGATATGTAATACTAATTATTATATTTCCATTAAATATTGCTACTTGTGATGAAAATAACAGTCTATCTCAAATTCAACAGATTTCAAGGATTAAGTTAGGTAATTTTAATACATGTACTTGATGCTTACTGAAAGAGAACATTCAAATTAAGGAATCGCTTTGAAATTAGAATGATTTGTGATACTGGAGTAGGAAGGCATCTCTCATACAGTAAAACTTTTATATCCATTAACATTCTCTGCTTATAATAACAGGATGAAAAAAGGAGGTCAACCTTTCAGTTTAGGATTATCGTAAAAAATGAATGGACACATACAAGTTGGACAATTGCCATGGAAAAAAATACCATGATTTAAAGCCTACAAATTAACTTTTATGCCTCCATTATTATCTTTTTAATATTCTTTCTTAACTGCAATAGAAAAAAAAAACTTAAAAAGATGAGAAAAGAAACAATTATATTTGTCCTAGTATTACATTCATTTGTTATAAGGTTAGAAAGTGGTACAAGAAATTATTTTAAACACTTTTTCTTTCGTTTATTATAATGATAAAATTCCAAAAACTTTCAACAGTTATTGCATTTTGATTAACAGATATACATAACTATAAGTAGCAATGCAGCCAATAATGAAGAACAGTTTGAGACCAGTTATGTATTGTAACAGGGTGGAAGAAAGATATAAGCTCAAGAAATATCTTATCGATATATAATAAATAAATAAATGCCAATGGAAGGGTCCTTGGAGGTTCTGACAAGTAGTTACAGTCTTCGCGGCTAGAGATGAAACTCCCAGAATGCAACGCAGATTATAGATTTTCCTTTCCTGGCCGGTCATTCACATTCAAATAGCAGAGAAAATGACGGTCGCTGCTTCAAATTCAACATTTCGACGAGGAAAAGTTCTCAACAGTGAAGCTGGGGAAATTATTCTTAACGTTGCTCATCGATTTCAAGAAGATCTATGTGAGATTTTTGATATTTCCTATTTTTGATAATTGAGATTGATATTTTCTGCGGAGCTCTTGGCATTGATATTGGAGAAATTAGTCAATGATAATGTGTTTCCGGTTACAACATTCGCTGCTACGACTTTTAGACTTGTAGTCCTAAATTAAGATTATTCATTGTATGATTAAAAAAGTCTTTGGCTTTTACTCAGTACAGTAAAATCTCTGAAATCCGGCCCTCGGTAATCTGGCCTGGTCTCGAGTAATTTTTTTTTTTTAATAACTGAATTCTTTTCCCTATTTTGAGTCAACTCAGCTAGCACGTTTATTTTTATCACCTAATGTAACTTCTATTTGCTAATCTATGGACCAGTGAGTCCTGGAAACACCAAATGTAAATATCATCGCAAAATGCTCACAGTGTTAATTGCTGGTGATGGAGGGACGGCATTAATGTTTTTAATAAGTTTTTAATAAAACGTATTGTTTTTAATAAACATTTGAGTGCAAAATTATGAAAATGGGGTTAAATTAATTAAACCTGGCATTATGTCTTCACAAAAGTTGAGCTATTCAGTTATTTTAAGAACACTCGGTAGTCCGGCTTTTCTGAAATCCGGCCTACTGGGCACCACATATAGAGAGGTTTTACTGTAGTTTAAAATTATATAAACACATTGAAAACTAAAAAGAAAAAGAATAGTGAAAACTGTATTTATAAAATAGCCTAATACAAAGTGAAGTTAATATTTAAAATCAAATTTTGTTTGAACTTAAATTTTAACAAAATTAGTAACAGTATCATCAAATCGACATCACTGGTACTTTCATGTTCACTTCGGTAGATAACAAATTATTCTTGATTAACTAACAACAGATTAATTATTTTTGATACATGATTTACATTGAAGAAGGAATAGGGATATTTTAGCCTTGAATGATTTTCTGTGATCTATCAACAAGTAAAGACTATTTGTTACAATCGAGCAGCAGAATAAATATATATACGTTTCGACTTGAGTCACCATTACATCCAACTTTTTAGTGATCTGCAGAGAAAAAAAGTTTCCTTACCACTGAATTAAATTAAAGCAAATAATCAGGGTAATCCAAATGGCTTTCTGTCATTCTGATTTCAATAACAAAAGAGCCCAAAGGGATAACTCTTTGGATGCAGTGTTGTATGCTTTCAGGAAATAAGAACACTCAGAAGTGTTTCATTAAATTAACAAAAGAAAAGAGGGAGCAATGAATCTGTACTGGAACTCTAACAACTTGGCAGACTCATACTTTGGTGATCTGTGGTCTTTCTGCTCAACTATTATGTGTTAAACCTTCTGTAGTAGTTTATTTTAATCCAAAATGTCTAAAGTTTATGGGAGGACAAAGCCTGCATTGTATCATCCATCAAGCTCTCAATAAGACTACATATTTTTCCGTGTAGTTCTACAGATGCCTGAAGAGCATCCAATGTTCATTCTATATGCAGTAGATTGGAAATTCCAACATCATGCAGATGAAATATGACTCGGCTTGCTCACAATAAAACTGAAAAAGCCAGATTTGGATACAATTTTTTTCCCTTTTTGTTCTTGGATTTTCTTATGAAGTTGAGATCAGCAGGCACATAACATGTTGCATAATTTTTGTCATTTGCAACTGAAATCCCGTTTTCAGTTCCACCTCGCTTTATAATCTATAGCTTGAATCAGACAGAATGATTCAAGAACATAGAACATAAATTGAGCTGTTAATAGCTGATATTATTGTTAATAAATAAGTTTTTGTTGTAAACAACTTTTATGTTGGATTCCAAATATTTTTTATGAAGTTGTATCAATTTTTAAGAAATTGCCATTAGGAATTGCATTTAAGACACACTGCATTTGAACAACTTTCAAAAAAAAATAAAAAAAAATATGAGATATGCTTTATTTGAATAGAAAAAAAATTAAATTAATTATACTACAATTGCATGGATTTTTGTTGATATACTGTATTATTTTGTTTTATAATCATGAATTTTTCTTAAAAACTATTGTAACTTCATAACTAATCAGAATTGTATTTTTTTTTTTTCAGAATGACCCATCTTTATAAATTGCCCTATGTAACCTTAAATAACAAGTAAAAGCCAACATGCTTACGACAATGAACTAACCATCAATAACATTAAAATCTCAATAAACTTAGTGTGTTTTCTCTCCTTACCTTGGGTATTGAGGGGCTCCGATTGCAACACTGTTAATTCTTCGTTATCTAAAGAGGGACAAGAGATGCACAAACGGGCCAAAGATGATTTTCGACTGTCCTAAAATTAAGAATACAAAGTGGAAATTAAAACATGTTTGAAAAGAATTTAAATATTGTAACAATCCTGTCTTAGGGATATTTTAAGAAATTAATATTATGATTTCAAATTTTAAAATTTTAAATAAATTTACATATTTCATCAAGTACAGAAAAGAGAACAGTAACTGTTAAATAATAATTCAAGATGAACGTTTTTGGAAGTTATTAATGAAAGATTTAAATAATCTTAAATTACAGCTAATTACATTTATAATTTAATCCTTGAATGATCTTTTATTCATAAATTATTTTCAAAGGTCTGAAATGTTTACCTGTTGTCTCACTTGCTGGGAGTTTTTCTCCCTTATTTTTTGTATCCCTTCATGAATGTTATGTAATCGTTGGAGATTAGCTTCTACAATGATATTAAAGAATTCAAATTAATTATTTTCTCAAAAGAGGAGTGGGAGAGGAAATTGAAGGGCTAAAAATAATTTAAGCAATACAAAATTCTTATTCTCAATTATCTTATTTTAATTTTTATAAGAAACTGTCAATTGAGCCGTTTTCTTTGAAAGTGGTGTATGTCCATTTTATATTATATGGAGATATTTAAGGGTTTGCATTTGAATGGTTTGAAAAATATTGGTATATGTTAATATGTATATACATATGTATATATGTATATTAACATATATCAATATTTTTCAAACCATTCAAATGCAAACCGTTAAATATCTCCATATAATATAAAATGGACTTACACCACTTTCAAAGAAAATGGCTCAATTATTTCTTTATACAACATTAGCCAAGACTGATCAAAAACAAAATCCTAAAATTTGTCTTTCTGTGTTAATGATAAAATGAGAATTGGAAAAAAAAAAGCCCACTATTGCTGATAAATGATGAAACTGAGTTTCCACAAAATAACATACAAGGAAAACTAGTGATGCCAAACAGTTCATTTAAGTAGTGTTTCTGTAATGCTTTTATAAAACAGGATGATAACATGTAATTCCCAACTTTAAAAGCAATTCAGGAACATACGAGTTTATCTCACTGAGAAGAAAATAAGACAGAAATAAAAACAAAATAAATAAATAAATAAATAAATAAATAAATATACACGTACATCTACAAATTCCTAATTAAAGCTTGTTTTTAATAGAATAACTCAGAAAGGAATTTATAATTATAACAGGTCTTGAATTTACAATAATTGTTTGTCTTGGACAATAATATAGATAACCAAACTGATCTTTAGTTTTATAGGTCTTCACCTATAAAACTAAAGAACTACATAGAAAAATCCCTAAAGAACTATCCTAAAATAAACTGATTTTAACAATATTCTCAGTTAATATTATTATCTTAGATCCTACAAAAAAACAAATCTTGTCCATTGATACAACAATCATTGTAAATTTCAAAATACATTCGCACATTCTGTCATTTTTTTCCTCTAACAAAAAAAAAACACCATAATTATTTAAAATAAAATCCATTGGAAAAGTTGTTTAAGTTTACCTAGAATTCTAAGACTCCTGGGAGAAGAGGAAGAAAATAAGGCATTTGTATAAGATGGTTCCAATCCATCTTCTGATATAGTTGGCTCACTGAGAATGGGTAGGTCTACAGTTGGAACCACATCTTCAATGGTTATATCAGGAGTATTTCGATTACTGCCATTATCATCCGCAAACTGAGCATCTTCTTGTAAGTGACAAGTAATGAGATCCTCATCACTATCATCAATACTTTCGCAGTGGCCGTCGTCTACCAAATAAAAAATTAAACTGAGTAAACTAAAGGTTGACACAACAAATGCAATAGTGGCATTCATACTTTTATTAAATATTCAGATAAATGAAATTGTTACAAAAGGACTGAATAATATTTTGGAAATTGTTATTATTATTTATTTATTTATTTATTTTTTTACCAGATGATGCTGGCACAGGGGAAGGACTGCAGCCATTTACGATCACCTCCTGATTGGCATTACTTTCAGTGTCACCAGCTGGAGTTGGAGGAACTGACTCCTCACCAGGATTTTCTTCTAAATAAAGTTAATAATAAAATAACAATAACAATATTATTAAAAATAATAAAATGACATTTGTAATTTTCTTTATCAAGAATCTAAAACGACTGTAAAAGAAAATAATGAAAAGACAGAAAAATAAAGAAGAAAACATTTTGTTTGAAGCAATATTTATGAATAACACAATTACAGAAAATATCAATTTATGTTTTGAAACATTGTAAAATAGAACTATAAATTAATTTGTAGCCATCATAACAGCAAATGTACTAATTCATTTCCTTTTACATAAGTGTAAGGCTGTTGGCAAATTAATCTCATGTATTATGTCTCAAAAAAATGCTTGAAACCAGCTGCTAGTATGGCAGTTATAGCAGGTGGGCATTAATTTAATCTGCTTATCATGGAAAATCTGTTAACCTTTTTAAATATTTAACATTAAATAGCTTCTTCCAGTATATTCTTCTGATATATTAATAATAAATTGAGAAATAAAAAAACACTTGTTACAAATAATATTAAGAGAATATATTAACACTTTTTATTGTGTAATTGTACAACAGAGGCTCACTTATAAATTTCTGGATGACTTATTACACATTAGCAAAACCGAACAAACAAATGATATCAGCCAAAAAATAATGTTTAAAGATAAAAATATTTCGAGACTTATTAAAATAAATGATGCATTTTAAAGTACACATTTCTATCATTTGTTTTTGTTTTTAACTTTTATAGATGTAAATAAAAGTAATTATAAATTTCGAATTTTTACTATTGAATATTTCTTCTTTCAACTTCGTAAAAAGTAAAAGTTAAATTGGTTTAAGGTCAAAATTTTATGATTTTTTTTAAATAAATTATGTTTCAGTTTTTAAAATATTTCATTAATAACTTACTTATTATTAAGATTTATATTTAAATAATACATCCTGTCAAAAAAAAAATATATTTAAAATATGTGCATATCTTAAAAAAAAAAAAAAATTGCCCGATTTTTTTTAAATAAAAGCTTTTTTTTTTATGAATTATCACAGAGTTCTGAATTTATCGAAGTAATAAATCATTAAAAATATATATATTATTTTCCCGTAATCTCAAGGTAGTTACCACTATTTTGCGTCTGATCCCATATTTGCAAACAAACCCTAGCCTGCCTGTCTTTTTCCCAAACTTTAATTGATGGTTAGTGAATAGGGCAACGCACCCTGGCCATAATTTTCCCTGCACACTGCTACCTCTGCCTGCCCAGGAGAAGCCTCCAAAAGGCTGACCACATTCATAATTACCTATTGTTCTGTCCATGACAAGCCTGTCACAGGGGTACTCGTTCAGACATCGGGACAGAGTTCATTGCGGCAAATGGACAAAACTATGTCGGGTTCAGAGCTGTCATATCTGTCGGAAGAAAATTAAAAAAAGCAAAAATTAACGAAACATAATAATTTGCTTCAGTGCTTTCTCATTTAAACTTAATCTGGTGCGTAATACTTGGTTGTTGTTTTTTTTTGTTTTTTTTTAAATCTAACACATGCAAATCGATAAGAAATTCAGAGAAGTTTAAAATATATTGTAATTTTAAAGAGAAAAAAAAAATGAATCCTGTTAAGTAACACTTTCTATTAGAGACAAAATGCACGCAACAGAGTAAGTAACTTCGTTACGCGACTTTATGGTTACGCAACCCCCGGTTCCTTTCATTCATCTTTCTAAACTGTTTTAAACTGATATTAATTTTATCTGATATTTAAATTGAGTACATTTACACTGATTCAATTAAAAGCGAAAAAAAAAATCATTAAAAAATTATTAACATTATAAGATGTTCTTTTTTTTGTAGATTTTAGATATTTTTTTGTTTTGTTAAGTCCTGAGAATTTCAAATTAAGTAGCCTGGTTTGAGTACATGTTATTTATTTACTTATACAGAACAGTCTTATACTATTGAACTGATGACATCGCCGCAAATAATTTATTGGATTACAAATGAGAATTATTGTTGCCAAGGAAGGGGGATTCGTTTTTTTTTTTTTTTTTAAAGCTAAAATCTCATTAGCTAAGTAAGATTTTAGATGTTGGCTAAATAGTGTACGTATTAATTATATCCAATTTTTTTTTTGTTGCACCTTACTATAAAACGTTCTTTAGAAATGCTTAATATTATAATAAACGCATTAAAAAAATACATGCTGGAGTCGAATGAAATCACTTTTTATTAAGCGGGCGTTGAATTGAGTGGGAGGGAGGAAAAAGTTTTAGCCGTGTATGTCAAAGGATTGGTTTTACAAATGGAATTAAACAAGACTCCCTATATAGCCTTTGTGATTAAACACTCAGAACATCACTATTTCTTGGTGGATCAGCAGATCAAGAGCCGCTTTGATAACCAAAGTGCCGGAGCGTATCTTATGTGCATATATTACGAATTTCAAGATGGAATGCCTTTTTTTAATTATTTCGCTCAATAAAATAATTACTTTAAGTTAGATAATGAAAGTAAATGTTACAAAATATTTTTTTTTTTCGTTACAAAAAAAAAAAAACTGTAAAAGGCGCCGATTTTAAAAGATCACCCAATGAATGCCCTCCTTCCCTGGTGAGCAATCTTCACTCTTTCTTCCTTTAAATTATTCTTTCCTCGCCTTTTCTTTTCGGTTTTGAAATGATGAAAAAAAAAAGATGATCATTATTGAAAACTGAATAGTCTCCGGTACGAAAAAAAAAATGATATTAATGTAAGCTAATGAAGAAAGTAAGAAAGAAAAAAAACCCCAAAATGTTACGGGAAAACTGTTAAAGACTGGAGAGATACAATGCAAGCCATAACAATAGCTGTGCAATGAAGGATAATGAAATTTAAAAAGCGAATAGTCACGGGAACTTTTGATTTCTAAATTTAATGACTACTAATGTAATCCATGGTTAACCAATTTAAGGACTATTAGTTACATTCCTAGAAAAGGAAAAAGATTAAGAGAAAAATCACTTAGTCTGTGTGTACGTCTCCCTAATAATTTTTAAATCGCTGGATGGATCTTCTAGAAACTTGATATGCAAAGAAACAAAAGAGGCCATCTGACGTTCTTCTACATTTGACATTTTTTTTCTGTTTTGGCCAACTGAGAAACCAGCGCATGAGGGTAATAGAAATTCCCAGCTTTGATACAATCTTAATCAGATTTAAGCAACTTAGGTAATTCCGATTTAATTACTTTTTTTATTTAGAAAATGAAAAGGCTTATTTTACATTTGGTTGGGAATCGGATACGGTAACCGTTTCGGGTTTCTAACTTGGTCCGCACGTTAATTTTGATTTAATTACTGACATTTTATTATAACAAATTCTTACTAAGCTAAGCGAGTTGCTAGCGTGGATTTGTTTTTACCCTCTATTGTTATTGATTTAAGTTTTTTGATGTATTTGAACTGAGGGGTCATTGTTTTAATTGTCTGTCCGTTTGGTGTATTGTGCCTTTCACTGAGCTGGGTTAAGTTGGGCAGGATCGGACTGAAGAGGATGTAGAAACCCGAAACGGTTACCGTATTCGATTCCCAACCAAATATGAAAAGGTTTACTTGTTTATATTATATAGATATAATAACTAAAGGTAAACGCAATAATTACGTTTGTGTCGTTTTCACGATTTTAATTAATAAGAACAATATTCTAAGGAACGTAGAAGTTGAATTATTTCAAAAATTACTTGTTTTAGAGTATGTCATATTCAAAAATGCTTAAAATAAACAACAAACCAAGAAGGCACCAAAGGTAAACAAAAGATTTCGCCTCTGAGCTATCAACAGTGGGAGTGTGAGACGATCGTTTCGTCCTCTTTATGGACTCATCAGCCACACAAACCCTTTGTTGATCAAAGCTCTGATCGAGAAATTGTGTGGCTGATGAGTTATAAAGAGGACGAAACGGCCGTCTCACACTCCCACTGTTGATAGTTTGGAGGCGAAATCTTTTGTTTACCTTTGGTGCCTTCTTGTTTTTTTGTTTATTTTGTAACAGGCACGTTAAATTTCTAAAGTAATTCAAAAATGCTTATTTAGTAAACAAACATACTGTACGGTAGCTCACTGTTATCAATTTTTTTTTCTCTTCACAGCACACACTATAGACTATATTTGCTAAAAACCCGCCGCACACTAAACGTTGCTCCTGTAATCCTAATACACAACAAGCTTCTTCGTTGCTTTTATGGCGCTTTACTTACGAAAAAAATAAATAAATAAACACCTGATGATTTAGAGCTGAACTGCAGTTTATTAAACAATTAAAAATACACTGAAATACTGTTGAAGATGATTTGAAAGTGAATTAATACTTTATTAACCATCATTATTAGAATAAATAGAATGTAGTGTAAATTTGTGTTTGTTCATATAATTTTATATCTAGAATATAGTCTAGATTACTGCATTTGGGAAGCAAAATGTTCTTTGCAGATGAACCTTCAGAACTCCTTGCGGCACACTGATTGAGAAGCTCTGTTGTAAAAGGATTCATTGGAGAGAGGAAGGAGAAACGACGCTAACAGCCCTGTCCCTACTATACATTATAAACAGTTTCTTGAGAATGCTTTGAGCGCTGCAATCAGATGCGACGGAAGTAGAAAGACAGAAGCATTATTTCAGTCACTCTCGATCAAGGGCATTTCTTTTCCTATTAAAAAAATAAAACAAAAAAAAAAACTTTTTTTTTTTTTTTCATATTTTTTGACAAATTTTACAATTCAGATTTCTATAGACCCCTGTAGACCCCTAACAATATAATGATACATAGTTTCTTTTCCTGTTAAATCATCGTAACAGTGAATTGTAATTAGCAGCGTTTATTGTTGCGACGACCTAATAGAAACAAAGCATACTTCAGTGTCAAGTGTAAATCATTTATTACAGTTTCACAGAAATCAGAAACGAACTGAAGCTTAATGTCTTAATATTAAGAAATTCCTTATCTACTGCTGCAATATTATACTAAACATTGAAGATATTCGAGTTTTGTTTTGTTTTTTGTTTTTTTCATTCTAAAAAAATAAATAAATCAAGAACTAATTTAGCTATTTAATATTTGCAAATGCATTTCCAATTATAATATCTATTCAAGTAAATTCAATTGCTTTGAAGCAAACCTAAAAGGAGTTTTTATCACGTCAGCTCAGTAGCAATGTACTTAAGTAATAACCCTATAATAAGTAAAAACAATAAAAAAGAAATTCCAATATATTATGTATATATTATTCTAATGCGTCAGCAGCAAAGCTTTCATTCCATCTGTTTTAAATTTAATATTTCATTAGATCGCCTTCATTCGATTATTGTTGTTGAATAATGGATTTTAATTTCATTTTAATTGGATTTACTTCATTGATTGTTACCGTGGAAAGAGCACGTGATGGAAGCAATGTCAAATGTTTGTATTTTGAAATATTTCTTAATTTTTATTGTGAATTCTTGAATTGCATCTCAAAAATTAAGCTAAGAAGCACAGACAGAACGCATTCCTAGGTATGTACGAAAATTCATAAAACTTCATTGATTTCTTATATTTGCATGAGTTAAAATGCGAAAATATTTTTATTAGAAATAATCGATCACTTTAATCAAACTTAAATCAAAGATATTGTTCGCTTTTTCAAAAAACAAAACAAACGAAAAACTCAACGAAAACAAAATATATCCTCATTAAAAAAAATTCCTGCTTATTTGCACTAAGAAATCTGGCATTTAGCAGAGAATGTTGAGCTTTTGAATGTTTTAAAAATATTACTTTTTTTTTTTTGAAAATATACAAACATTTCTAAAATTCCATTTATTTTACATGTGAGTTAATTAAATCATTGAAGACAAAGATCCGCCTTCATACAGATGCTTTAGAAACATTATCACGGAATCAAATTTTCATTTATGACTATATGGAATTCATGGTGTGGAAAAACGAGCTCTATTTAGTAACCTTATCTCACTAGGGATGAGCCGCAAAGCAGTTAGGGGCTCCTGAATTATTTTATTAAATAAAGTATTAAAATTTTATAAAGTTATCAAATTTAAGCAGTACATTTTGTAGCAATGTAAATAATATCTCAATTGTAAGAAATGTTAATAATTAATACAATATAATTTAACTATAAAACCTAAATATTTTGTTTTTTTAATAAAATAGCGTAATTAACAGATATTTTACATAGTTGACATATGAGATACATAAAAATTCCCCCTTGTGCTTTGTGAATTCCAAAAGTTTTCAGAAATTCACAACAATGGTTTTTGGACTCGGAATGTTTTAGCAAAATTAAAAAAAAAATTAAGAAAAGACCATTAATTGATTCAACGTGAAATTATCCTATTGTAACATTATTTAATATTACGTCATTTAAATAACTATTAAACTCAAACTAACAAAAAAAAAAACAATTGCAGAAAATAAGGAAAACTGGAAGGTGAAGTCAATGTTTTCCAGTTTATTCTGATCTATAGTTAGGATTGGAAATTGAGCAGAAACCATAACTGAATGAGATCGACCCAAGTGGTTTCGTCTCATCAGCTTTCGATAAAGTCGTTTTCCAATTCGCTACTGATATAAGGATGAGATCGAATGAACAGTGCGCTGTCGATGCAGTAGCCTCTTCTATTTCTCTGTAACAGTAATAAAAAAAAAAAAAAAAACGATTTTTCTTCCTAATTTTGCTTAATATATTTCATTTCCTTTCTGTTTTATTTAATTTCAGTGCAATTCCAGTTCTACTATAATCTTCGGTATTCTGAGAATCAATAAAACCGTCCCTCCAATCGATTATGAAGTCATACACGACCACAAATAAATGACGAACAATGTAAACGAGCCGTCAGAAACGGGTTTTGTTTGTCAACCTATTCCCTGTCACATCCTGGTTTCTGCTAGTTTCGCGGTTGTTCCTGATGCGTGAAATTTTTCGGAAAAAAATATTCTTATATTAGGAATTTTTTTGATTGGTTGTTTTTGTTTTTATAGTAGTGGATGTGATCACGAAATCTTTAAAATATCAGAAATTGTGAGATTTCATAGACTTTACTGAAGTAGTTTAGAGAGATATTTTATCTCTTAAACTACTTGAATAAAGTCTACGAAATCTCTTAAACATTTATATGAGATCTAGATACACATTATTTTTTAAGATTTATACATAATTTTTAAACAAATAAATGAATTAAAAAAGAGCAAAGCCTTAGAATATTGCGTTTTTGTTGTCTAAATTGTTTCTGAATTTTATAGTTACTTTAATTTTTTTTTGTGCTGCTGATGAACCGAAGATCAATTGGTCATATCTTCGCAGTGAATGGTTTTTGTATTGGCTTTTTTCAAATTCCACATCACTGTCCAGCTTCATATATATAACACCAGATGCCGCTGATGAAGTGAATGTTATATTCGAAGCCGATACATTCGCAGAAACAGATTTTTGAAATTATTTGGTAATTTATATTTCAGAAATCTGTCCGGCTTAGTTATATGTTTAGTAATATAAGTTAATTTTATTCTTATATTCTTTACGCTCTAAATTTTCTAAATTGCAAATGATTAATTGAAATCTTTGCTTCGCTAAACTCGAATTTATGCATCATTCGAGTTTGGCCATTCGATATATATATATATATATATATATATATATAGTAGCGTAGCAAGGGGGGGGGGTCCTCCCATGGCCCCCGCCTGAGAGGGGGGCCCCACCAGTCAGTCTTTACAACGTTTTTTTTTTTTGGTTGCTGAATTGGAGATTTATTTTTTTTTTTTGGTTGTGGAATTGGAGATTCCGTTTTTTTTGTTTTTTTTTTGGTTGTTGAAATAGGAGATTCCGTTTTTTTTTTTGGTTGTGGAATAATGGAACTCCCACCCCGAGCCCCCAAAGTCGTTGCTACGCCACTGTATATACACACACACACACACACACACATTTACACGATACAATGTTTCGACACAAACAGGGATCAAAAGTACTTTTTGATTCTATCTTAATGATCCTCAGTTCTAATGGCTTTTAATAGTCAATGACTTTTCTCTGAATGGTTTTAGAAACAGTAAAATTGAGATAATACAAACTACATTAAAGATGTAGTGTTATTGAATATTATGAACATAAGATGCTAGGCTGTGATCCTCAATTGAGTCTGGCTTGTTGGCTTCTTCAAATAAAGATCTAGTGTTTACAGCCTTTTTTTAATCTTTCCATCACAAGATAAAGATTAAAAGAAAAAGATAAAAGCCGATAAAAGAAAAACTATTCAAGATCGTCCTCCTTGCCTGTCTGCTAAGCTTTCAGGAAGGATTATTCACCATAAAATGATGTAATAATAACAAAAAGAAGAAGAAGAATTGGAAATCTTTGTTAATCGCCTGCAGTGTAGTAATTAACATCAAAAAGAGGCATATTTGAAGGGGATTATTTGTCGCCATTCCTCTTTAACATCTGCCTAATTCCTTTATCAATTATTTGAATAAAACCAAAATGGGCTACCATATTTCTGACACACCTGGAAAAATAAACCGTCTACTGTATATGGAGGATTTGCAATTGTATGTGGAAAGCCGCCTGAACTTGAATCTTTGTTGAATGCAGTCCAAATTTTTAGTAACGATATCCAAATGAAATTTGAAATTGGATAAATGTGCAGTTCTATCAAAACAACCTGGAAAAATACAGATCCTAGAGGGAATTGAACTTGAAAATCATTGTATCATGAAATCATTATCAAATAACGAAAAGTTACAAATAACTAGGAATTTTAGAAGTAGATAATACACTGAATGCAAAAGTTAAAGATCAGACGCAAAGGGAATACACCTAGAGAGTGCGAAAAGTATTAAAATCTAAGTTAAATGGAGGAAATACGATCAGAGCCATTAATACTTGAGACAATTCTAGTAATTAAGAGACACAGCTGGAATAAATAATTGGACTCAAAATGAACTGGAAATACTGGATCGAAAAACTCGGAAACTAATGAATATTTATCATGAGTTGCATCAAAAAGTGATGTAGACAGATTATATTTCCCGCGGAAAATTGGAGGCAGAGAACTACTACAGCTTCAACAGGCTGTTGAAGAAGAAAAAAAGAGGCTTGAATGTCAACAAAATCTCGGGAAAAATTACTGATGGCTGTAAAACTGAGCACATTTTAAAAACAATAGAAACAAACACTGAATACAAGAAACTGAAATCTTATGATCGATTAAATGGTTGGGAAAATAAACCACTACATGGCGAACATGTGAAAAATATCGAAGGAAAAAGAGGCAGTAACTTAACTTGGGCAAGGCTGAAGCTGGGTACCATCAAGAAAGAAACAGATCTGATTTTTGCTGCTCAAGAGCAGGCATTGCAAACAAACGTTATGATGGCTAAAAATCCAGAATATCAGTGAAAATACCAAATACCGACTTTGGCAAGAAAAGGATGAAACTGTTTCCCATCTACTATGTGAATGTAGCAAGACAGCACAGATGTATTATAAGACCAGACATGACGGGGTAGCAAAGTTAATCCATTGGTCATTGTGCAAAAACTATAATTTGCCAGCATCCAAGAACTCTTGGGAAGATCACGTTGAGATGTTCGAAAACGAACAAGTCAATATCTTGTGGGATTTTCGAATTCAAACGGATCGATACCTCGAGCATAATACATCAGATATAACGGTGAAAGAGAACACAAACGTTTCAATCATTGATATAGTTCCTGGTGATGCCAGAGCTCAAGAAAAAGAACTGGAAAAGATCACAAAATAATGAGACCAGACCATTGAAATTGCTCGATTGTGGATCAAACATACCACAGTAATCCCCATTGTCATCGGGGCACTTGGAACCTTTTCAAAAACTTTTACGAACTATTTTAAAACTCTGCAACTTTCTAATATAAAACCTACAGAACAGCAAAAATACGACGCTGGGACCTACATATATATTGAGCAGGTACCTGGTTGATACCTAGATCTCCGGTGAAAATTCGTATCAACTACACAATGCCAATCAGTACTGACTGTTTCATGTTATTTTTAATAATAATAATAATAATAATAACAACAACAAAAAAAAGCAAACATCAAAAACGCACTCAAAAACTTAGTGTTCGCGTTCACAACATCCTCAAAACACAACTAAACGCCATAATTGAAATTAAAAAATTAAAGCCACACTAACATATTCGTTCGGCATAATTCCATGGACAAACACTGAACTCGAAGCATTACAACGCACAACACGCACTACATTCACCAAACAAAACATGCACGACCCCAAGTCCGCTACGGAAAGGATGACTCTTCTCCACAAGAGGGAGGACGAGGACTCATCAACCTCATCACCCTACACGAAAAACAAGTAAACACACTTAGGAAATACTTCCAACAAAGAGCACAACACTCCACTCAGCCATTGTCAAGGCTGACACACACCTCACACCCCTGGACCTCGAAAACCTTTCTCCAACACTCACCACCCCCGACCCCGACACTCAGCAGCTGAGTGAATCATGGGCCCGTAAGGGACTCCAGGACAGATATCGCCACGAACTCAGCCAGCCTCATGTCGACATGGAAGAGTCGAACAGATGGCTGACGAGTGATGAGCTGTTCAGGCAGACCGAAGGGTTCATGATCGCGATACAGGACAAAGCCATCCCTACACGCAACTACAAGAAACACATTCTACACGATGCAAACACGCATGATGACACATGCAGGAAATGCCACTTTATGCAAGAGATGATCGACCACATAATGTCAGGCTGTCCCTTCTCTCCCAAACAGACCACCTCCACCGACACAATCAGGTAGCATCGATCATTCAACAACATCTAGCATACAAGCACTCGCTTATTAAGAATACGGTCTCATACTACAAATACCACCACAAAGCGTATTAGTCATCCTCACGTAAGTCATCCTCCCCATTCACACACACAAAACCATACATCCCAACAGACCTTACATCACACTTGTTGATAAGGTCAACAAACAGATCTATCTCATTGATATTGCAATGCCTATCATCAAGAACACGCAGAAAACTAACGTAGACAAGATCAGTAAATATACCGACCTAGCACACGAGCTCCAGAAGCAGTGGAGGCAGGACCGAGTACTGTTGTACCCGTCGTCCTGTCCGCCACTGATCTGGTGCCTCGCACATTCCACCACATTCTTGGCACACTAGGACTTCCCATAAACACTTATGCACAACTCTAGAAGGCTGTGGTACTCAGCACAATACGCATAGTTAGGAAATTTATGATAATAACCACACATCCCTAACCCTCCTTGCACATTTCTTTACACTTGGCAACAAGTGCTTTGGTCCTTGACCCGCCTTAGTTGTATTTGCTGGGGAAACCCAAGGTCTGAAACTTTTACATAATAATAATAAATATTGCGTTATTTAAGAAGACTGTTTGTGGCACAGTACTGCAACTTACAGTTTGATTGTTTTTTATACTGTATCGATTTTTCTTTGCTCTATTATTTACTGTCATTTGTTACTGGTTTGAGGCTATGAGATACTCAAGTTGATTAAAAGAAAAAGCTTTTATAATTGGTAACATAACAATTGCGAAAAAAGTTTTAAACTATGCAATATAAAAACAAACAAAAAAATAAAATCAAAGATTATATTTGGGCTTGGGTCTTGTTCCTGGTATTCTGCTGAAGATATTAATTGTAAACAATATTAGAGAAAGCTCAATGTCAAATTTCTTAATACTGATATCTTTTGGGAAAACATTGCAGTAATGTCATGACTAAACAGCAATCAGTTAAGGAATTTACATTAACTTGACTTGTCTGTCATTAGACTGATTCTCAAATAACATTGCAATTGCTTTTTTTCCACTGCCTAAGTTGTTGTAAGTCTTTTGTTAAACACTTACCTCTTTAATAATCTGAATTCAAAAGCGATGCTAAGCATACAAAAACAAATCACTCAAGTCGTGAATGTCCATTCATAATAATGAAGCAACTTATAAATAATTATCATCTGAAAACAACAAAAGAAAGGAAGAAAAAGAGGTAAGTTATTGAAGCTGTTTCGACAGTATATCTTGCAGAAAAATGGCTTCCCTTACAGGTGAATGTTCCATTGAAAAGATACTCGCTTTAAGAATTCAAGACTGTATTATCCTAAAGTTATCTAATGGAACTTTTAACAAACTGATAAGGAAAGGAAAAACAATGTTCTTAAACGAGATAGTTTATATTGATCTACAAACTAAATACCGTTAATTAAATGTAAACGCCATGAGAATTAAATAAAAATTCAGAAGACATCGTTTGTTAAAAACTTTTTGCTAATTATTTAAAAAGATTTATTGTTTGTTTGTTTATTTATTTAAAAAAAAAAACACATTCTAAAAATATGTTTTCTCAACATTTTAAATATATATATATACAGTGGCGCACCTACCGGAGGGGGGGGGGGCGTAAGGGGGCTGAAGCCCCTCCCAAAACCGAAAACCGAAAGAAAGAAAGAAAAAACGAGAAGAAAACGTTTATTAAAGCACTGATGTGTTTGTATCTTATTATTTTGGAAAATGATCTTTTAAACAATTTATTTTTAATTAGGCCTACATCTGAATAGATTTTTACAACATTCCTAGCAGCCCCCTCCCCCCACAAAAAAAACCCTTAATCCTGGGTGCGCCACTGTACAAGGTGTTCATAATTAAAATTAACATTTCGAAGGGTTGTAACTGGAGAACCAATCAGCAGAACGACTTCGTATTTCACATGAGGACGTCGTGGCAATAAAATTCTGTTTGGCGCAAAAAATAAAATAAAAAATTTAGAAGATGGCCGTTAGGGCGGTATATGGCGCGGCAATACTATAGTGGATACAAATGATTCGTTGTCTTACATAAGGACATGTTTGATATGGTTTCTCCCGGTATCGAAAATGTACTGAAATCGCTACATCGCATGCTCAATCACAGTGCATAGAGTGTCACTGGTAATGCTGGTCTTCAGGTTCCCCTAATTCACGATATAAAAGGTCTTTGAAATGTCCCGACAGAGAAAAGGCGCCGGACGTGCAGGCCACATTGTACGAAAATGGCGGCTGATGAATCTCTCGTCGGTAAAAGTAGTCCGAAGGCAGGGGTCGCGATATGAGGTGGGGCATAATCTTGCATGAAAACCGTTGCATTCAGACATGACGCTGTTTGAAGTATGGGAATCACTGGTTGGTTAACAGAGATGCAGTAATTGTGCAGGGACGGGACCCTCAGGACCGAGCTCTTCGAAAAAGAAAAGTCTTACAATGAATATGGATCTGAAACCACTACAAACGGTGAGCTCTGGTGAATGAAGTGGCAACTGTCGCAAGACATGTGTGTTAGAAAGTGCCCAAATTCTGCAGTTGTGCATATTCACAACACCATGCAGATGGAAGTGCTTCATCAACCACTTGAAGTGTTCCATCGCCAGTCGGCTTCCAGTTCAGTTCGAGAAAGAAACTGCTGGGCAAATTTTTCACCTGCATCTCTGCCGCGAGGCAGTAATTGCTGAACATTGCAGTCTTGTAGAGATACCAAAATTTGTCGAACTTTCAACAGTGCTTACAGATTTATCTAATGACAAGCACTGTTCAAAGTTCTACGACAAATTTTGGTACCCCTACCAGATTTGCAATGTTCAGCCATTACTGACTCGCGGCAGAGATGCTTACCTCTGTAATAAAAAAAACGAAAGTATTGTATGTCTGCATGACAACGATGCTTTCCCATTAATGTCGTTTGAAGAAATTAAAAAGAATGTAAATACCACAATTGCATATTTAAACAAATCCCAGGGTGCACGTAAATCGTATGAGCATTAACGTACATCCTATTATTAATAGGAGCGCGGAAACTCATATCGTCTCTTACAGCGACTCTCAGCTAACGAGATGAAATGGAGGTTGGGAGAATTCAATCCAACTATCACCCGTCATTCAAAACGGTTTGCATTTGCTTGGGGACTGGGTGAATCATAGACTCGTCTGGCGAAGATACAAACAAACAAAAAAAGCTTTCTCAACTCGAACAAACTAATAAATTTGTACTAAATTTTTTCACTTGTAATACCATGAAAATTTTCATTTTTTTTTTGGTTTAACAATAAGATGTAAGCAAGGTACGAGTAAGCATTTTGGAGCCCTCGATTTGAATTCTTCATTGGGTGAAGGAAAGTAAATTATTAACTTCATTTTAATAGATAAGACCTCCGAAAAGACAGTAAGTAATAATTTTCTGAAATATTTTTCTAAGGTATGGTATTAAAAGAATAGTTTCCCCGACCGCTGTGCTATGGCATGGGCAGCTTGCAGTTTCACACCCTCATATTGACTACAAAGTAGAGAAAACAAGTCAATTGATAATTTCATTGCAAACACAAAACCAAGCGATCCCCTACAATTGGCAATCTATCAAACGCTTCCATTATTGAAACTGAGAGTGCTATTGACTGGCGCTCAAAATATTTATTCAAGCCATTGTAATTCAAGGGTCAACTGCAATTTCCGTAACGGCCACCTCCGTACGTCACTGGCATTAAAATGGGCTTGCAGGAGAGCGGTTGCCGCCCGAGTAACTGTCAGTGGAAGTGATAGCCTGCACGTAATTTTTTTTTTATATCTAGAACCCCATTTTGCACCATTTGGGTGACTAAGTGGACAGTGTCCATCTTGAACCGGAAATCATCATATTGGATCGAGGATATCATATTAGTTCCCAACAAAGTCGATTTACTACAGACATACCTCACTTTTGGACAATTATCACTGTTTTTCTGAGGCCGTCAGTGGCAAGCAAGAACCGGAAGTCGGACTTTTATCCAAAGCTCCGCGCAATGGACCGTTTACAAGGCCACCTCTACAAGAACTAGGATTATAGAAGAATAAATAATTTTATATTGGCCAACAATTATAAAATTATTTATTCTTCTATAATTCTATATCTTAAAAGAGTTTCAGCACGTTAGATTAGCCATTTGCTATTGGAGAGTGGTTTGAGTTAATCAATCACAAGCTCGCAATATCGGGTGCAATGGATCTACGGCAGTCTGAACCTCAAAAATATGCATAAATACAGCAGTTTTGTTTTGTTTTTTTGTCTTAATATTGCTCCTAAAATTTACAAAAATAAGGGGGGGACAAACCCTAAGGTGGACTTTCTTGAAGTGTTAAAATTGCGGGGTTCTGATAATTTTGTATTATTTTTGGGGTCCTTTCTCAAAGAAAAACCAAGACAAACACGTGCTTGGTCTTAACTAATTTCAATGCTAAAACCCTAGCAACAGGCTGTTTGAACTGTGACGACACCACGATCCATGGAGAGTACAACGAGGGACGACGTGGAGCTCTATGCGGTTTGGGTTTTAACATGCAGTCACAAGAATCCTACGGGGTCAAAAAATGAGATTTTCTTTTAATTAAAGCTTTATTTACTTTTTTTTAATAAAGTAAAAGGAGAAAAAATATTTCTTTAGTCCTTTTTTAAAATACAAAACCACGTAAAAGAGGGCTACGAATCCTTTATGGAGGGACTGGGGGGGGGGGGGTGATTTCTCATTGTGAAGCTTATGACAGATAAAAATTCAATTTGAAATTAAATTTTTTAAAAAGTAGGATTTTGTTTTTTTGTTTTTTTAATGGACTTTTCTTATATGCACAACACTTAAAAAAAATCCATATATATCTTGTGAATTATTAAAAAAAAAAAAACTCCCATCAAATGCATCACGGGAGAATGTTCTGAGCAAATCAACATTAATAAATATTAATCAAAAGTTTACCAGCAATTATTACGATCATACACTCTGTCCTTCTAGTATGAGTGAAAATTACATTTTAAACAGGAAAATTAAAGAATAATCTCTTATATTACCGAGGACTGGTAAAAAAAAAAAAAGCGATAATTCAAAGGATAAGTTTATTTACAGACTGTCTCTTTTAAATGAACCTGTAAAAACACTTTTAAAAAACTATTGCTGCAGTCGGTCGACTTTCCTTCACTTTCTAAAAGCAAAATGAAGGCACTATTGTTCACTGACCTAGAAATCGGAACCCCTGGAGCTGCGGATATGTTATATCGACTACTATACAGGTGTTTGCTCTTTGCAATGCAATTGAGGCCAGGGCCAGTTTAATCAGGACAACGGGCACACTTCTGATTCAATATCTAACGATTCCATTTACTTAAACTGGAACACAAAGATAGCGCAAATGTGAAAACATACACCCGCAATTATAAAAAAAAAAAAAAAAATAGGAATTAAATGAACTGAAAGGAAACATTTGCTGACTGTTCACACAGAGGGGAGGGCAGATACGAAGTGGAGAAACTTTGACATAAAAGTTACTTTTTGATCTTAGTTCCAGATGAAAACACCTTCTATTTTAAAACAGAAACTCTGGAGCAGATATTCTTAATAGGATATTGGTACCATATTTGTAAAAGCTTAACAAGATCCTATGATTCCATAAAAAGAAAAAGATATAGCTGGCGTTTATATTATGTATACATATGCAGAGTAAGATTATCTTACTCGTAGATTACCCATAGGTTTCATTGGAAAATCCAAAATCAGTTGTGAATCCCATTTCGTAACATCCATCTACTAACTTCTATTCGATTACAACAGTTTTTAATATATATACCAAAAGGAATCTTCTTCTAATAAGCCGTTAAGTAACTCTTAAGTCTAAGCGTAGGATAACAGTCATAATTAGAAAGAAATTATGATAACGATTGGCAATTAATAAAACAAAAAAATAGAGCAACAAAATACATTGCAACAAAATTCATTTTTGCATCCAAAATACACCCTGACGTATTATAAAAAAATATATCAAAATAAATGTGATATGATAAATGGTAGAAAAAGAAAACTCATGCCAAAATAAGATGGGTAACATTAATAATTTTAAATATTCTGACCACAGTAAAGATGTAGTAAATAAAAAAATGGCATTACAATATAGGCCTATTGTGTTTGTATGGAAAGATGTTCAAAGGGGGGGAAAAATGGCTAAAATTTGGTTTAGTTAGTAATAAAAAAAAAAAAAAAAAAAAAAACATTAATGCAAATGTGAAAAGAATAATATTAAGAAATTTGATAGCTAAAAAAAAAAAAAAAAATACAGGCTTAATTATTTTAATAAAAAAAACCCTAATGAAATGCTGAATTAATTGTGAGATATTGTACTTTCTAATTATAATAATGTGTGAAATAATTGTAAATTACATATCGTTTTATATTGAATTATGTTTAAGTGAATTTGTTTTGTTCATTAACTTTCTTTTTTTTTATATAATTTACAACTAATTTTGATTATAAACTAATAATGTTAATTGAAGTGAATTCTTCATTAGAAATTGTAAGAAGTAAAGATGGCGCCCGTTAAAAACGGGCTAGCCCCAAAAGTACAGTTTAAATAAAGACTGACTAATTGCACAAACCAAATTTATAATAATCTTTGGTAACTAAGCTTTCCAAGCAGTTATGAAAAGAGTTGAGGTCGTTGTGCTGGCTATTATAAGCGAGGAGATCGGGCGTAAAAAATGATAACTGGAATTTTAATCGAAAGTGATGTATATCTCTAAGTTTTGGTAGATTTCACAAAGCGATTCGTGATAGTTCAATGAATTGTCATACGTATATCTTCAGTGCTTGTGTAAAATAATAAAAATTTCCGGACTTAACATATATATTGTGTATCGCAGGTTGGGTTAAAATATCAGTTTTTGTTTTTGCGTATTGCAGTGATTAGTGAACTAGAGACCATTGCGTACTATAGTGAAGTTACATATAACGTGTCGTGGTTCAAGTACTGTTTCTGAACAAAAAAGTGACTTGGAATTCAACAGAACTTGGTTGATGCTCGTGAAGTAGCAGAAGTTGGTATAGAACCAGTTTTTGAGAATGAGAAGATTCGCATTCGAAAAAAGACGTGAATGTTTGACTACGAAGCAACAGATGAATCTGCAAATGGAACTGACCCCTTCGGAAAACTTCAAAAATCCATTTTTATTTTGCTGCTTTAGACACAACTGTCAATGCGGTCAAAGAACGATTTTTTTCAGTTAAATGAAGTATTTGCTACTTTTGGCTTTTTGTACGACATTCGTAACCTGAAAAACAAAAACTCTGCAGAAAATAAGCTGTTGTGTGAAAACTTGGAGAAGGCCTTAACAGTTCAAAATAAAGAAGGTGTGAAGGAATCTGATATTGACGCTTTAGGACTGTGTTCTGAGCTGAGAGGAATTTGTCATCATCTCAATAACTCAGTGTAGTTTAAACCTCTGAAGAGATTTTAAGCTACATTTACCATCATGATCTTGAAAATGGATTTCCTAATACATGTGTAGCTCTTCGTATATTGCTCACGTTGCCACTGTCCGTAGCAAGTGCTGAAAGAAGTTTTTCCAAATTAAAATTAATTAAAACTTATCTTCGCTGTACAATGAGCCCAGAAAGACTTGTGGGTTTAGCCACAATTTCCATAGAAAGCGACTTGGCAAAACAAATCGATCAGACAGCTTTAGTAAAACAATTTTCAAAAATAAAAGCAAGAAAAGCATCGTTAGGATTATAACTCTTTTATCAATGCATCTTTAAAACTGTGAGAGTAAGTCTTTTGTTGTAAAGTTAACTGAGTCTTCGTGTTACTATTTTTTTGTAAAGAAATTAACATCTACTTTCTAAATATGCAGGACTTAGACTAACAAAAGTGTAAATAGAACCTGGCCTATTTTAAGAAAAATATTTTATTTATTTTTTCCTTCTAACATTGGAAATAATAAAAAAAATCATCAGTATTATAGTACAACATACTCATTTTTGATATGTTTTCACTTAAAGAATTCTTTGTTGGCACAACTGAACTAAAACTTTCGATGCTGGAACGCAAGAAATTGAAACTGCAAAATCCTCGTTCCAAAACGAAACGAAATGGATAAAGTTGATTTTATTTAAGGCTTAAACAAATCTAAATTGTGACAAACAATAAACAATAGGATGGTGTGTGAAAATGTTAGGGGCGACTAGGCCTCACTTTTCTACGATTGAGGGGGGGGGGGGGGGAGAACTGTTTATCGCCTAGGGTATCAAAAAACCTATATAGAGCCGGCACTACATATAACTCTGGTTTTAAAATGACAAAGATATACATTAGCACTAAGTAATTCTCTTTTTACTTTAGATTTAAGAGGCAATGTTTCCTCATATTTCAATCAAATATTTGTTTTTGGTTTTATCAATGCCAGTAGTTGGTGTGAAAGACCCTGTTTTAGAATTCGATCTAAATATTTATTTGGAATAACGGTCCTAATATTTCTTAACTCGCGAATCCCTCGCACATTTATGTACAGGGTTATTCATAATTCCTTGACACATTTCAGAGGTTCGCAACTCGGCGGCAAAATAAGGGATGTTTACCCCTGAGATATCAAATGAAAGACAAATTCATCAAGTTGTTTTTTTTTGTTTTGTTTTTTTCCCAGCAGAACGCTGCATCTAGTTCCATCGGCTGTCGCTAAGGCGCATGTGCAGCCAAATTGGTAGTTTCGCACCTGAGAAGGTGTTTTCCATCTTGGAATAGGCGAAAACGTGTTCAGTGGTGACATATTACCACAACCTGGTCTATGGATATCTGAACAAGTTGCCACAACGCTGGGTATGGCGCACCGCCAGGGATGATCTTCCTGGTCACCAGATCTGATTCCTTCAGACTTTTTCTTTTGGGTACGAAAGTGTTCGTTCCTCAACTTCCTGCTGACTTCACCGCACTGCGACATCGGATCGTCAATACAATTCCAACCATCGACATTGATATTTTGCATCGTGTATGGTCATAAATGGATTACCGCCTGGATGTCTGTCTTTCATAAATGGTAGACATCTAGAACATTTATGAAACCAAACTTAGTGAATTTGCTTTCATTTGATATTTCGGGGGAAACATCCCTGTTTCCCCGGCCGAGCTGCGAATCCCTGAAATGTGTCAAGGAATTATGGATAACCCTGTACTTATGTAATGTAAGCCTAACGATTTTGTACAGAATATGACGGAGATGTCATTACTGAATTCGGAGTATGAGCTTTCTGGAATTTCCCTAATCCCCAAATAATTCGGGAATAATAAAATGGGAAAAGCTGACACAGGAAAATTCTTAAAACAAAAACAAACAAACAAAAAACGCTTTAAAATTCTTTATTATGTTTACTAGTGATGCTGTCAATTATATTGGCGAAGACTTCTGTTCTTTAATGAAATGCATTATTTTGATGGAATAAAAAGGAGTTGGAATCACTTTAATTGGAATTTTATAGC
>JAFIDM010012231.1:115773582-115788025 GCA_023159025.1 Thereuonema tuberculata | reverse complement strand
TAGCACTTTAGGAAAGGTTTCAATCTGTCGTTTTATGTCTGTTTTTGTTTTATATCAATTTGTACTTACGGATTGCATAGGAAAGTTTAAAAAAAATGTTTTGAAATGCTTTCGATTTTAAAAGTATTAAAATTTACAAAAATAATAAAAAAAAAACTATAATTTGAACAATATTTAATTTATAATTTTTATATGACAAAATTAAAATTGATTATTTGAATTTAAAATTTATTGCCAGCGTGTAAATAATAATTTTTTTTTTTTTTTTTTTTTAATTTTTCTATTCTACGAAATGAACTATTTGTCATCACTGTTTATCAAAAATCAAATGATCAATAATTAAATGCTCATGTACTACGGAAGCATATCCGATACAACGATATGAAGTATTCGAAGAAAAATCATTACAGTAAAATAAATATTAAAAAAGTGATAGCTTTAATGTCTCTTCACCATTGAAGCTTACAATATACAATATGAAATTAGAACAGGAAATTTTAATATTACAATAAAATTGTAATACAAAAAAAAAAATGCTTTTGGAGGCCCAGAAGGGGCTTAGGAAAAGAAGGGGTTCAAAGATCCCACCCACCCTTTCAAATCCAACATAAGTACTTCAAAAAATATAGCGAACGTAGCGAAAAATAAAATTTAAAAAAACTAATCATGCTTTAACATGAAAGTAATTCAATATTAATATTTTCTTAAACAAGTTTAGATTAGCTTGTAATTTTTTTTTTATATTTTAATAGAGGGATCCTTCTACTAAACTACGTAGTTTGAAAGTAGCTTCCTTCAGAGATATGGACAGTGACTTTAACATCTGCAGCAAGTTCACAAATAAGCTTTACGAACATACTAATATACTAATATAACATACTAATATAGATACTAATTTTTATGTATTAATTAGCTTTGATTCTAAAAGATATCGGAAAATTATTATTATTATTTTTTTTTTACTTCTGATGCGATTTAAATTTACTACCAGCATAAATTTACTGCCACCATTTATTATCAGTGACTTCAATTCAAAGACGAAAGAAAAATAGCAGCTGCATCATTGTTGTTTCCGAATTATCATATATATATGTATTCTGTGTTATGTGACTGTCAAGAAGAACCAACTTATTCTTAGTATGTAATCATAGGATATTTAATTTAACTTTATTTTTTTTTAAACTAGTTAGAATGTGTTCGGAAAAAAAAATCTCAAATGACTAAATTTCTAGCATTTTTTAAATTTTTTTTTTTAACGTACAGTTACAATGTTCAGAACGATTGACGTAATGGCGGGAATTTTCTGATCTCCACAGAAGACAAGACATTCATCTTAAAGCCACGTTTCACAGACTTAGTAGATGATCTAGTAAATGGAAATGGGTCAAGCTAAAAGCACAATTTAACAGCACAATTTCATAATCAATCAAAATTCATTTTTTATCCTTCCCACACCGTCACATCTTTTAAAGTTTAAATCGCATCCCAACTGAAAAAAAAAAAATGTAGATTTTAGGCATATATCACTATCAGTAATGTCCGAAAATTTGCCTCTCTTTCTGAATCTAAATTGCCAACATTATTTATGGGATGACCTGATATTTCTATACTCAGGTCCTTCAATAGAAATCAATTTGGACTTGGAAATTTGGTAAGCTCATGGATATTAAATCATTTTGATGAGTAATAGTAAATTCTCATTACTCTTGGGGGGAGGGATATTAGAGTAACAATAAAGAAATGAAAGGATTAATAACAAATTCCCATTCCTGCTGTGATTCATTTTGACAGCATCGAAATATTTTAATTAATCTTACCATATAAATCAAGCCCGATTTACAAGTTCCTCTTTTCTTTGTTATTCTGTTTAATGGAAAAAAAAAAAAAAAACCCTCCCATAGTCCAATAAGGATTTGTCCCTAAGAATAAAAATGAGTTAGCTCCGTAGGAGGCCACTCTATCTCCATGAAATGGGATGCAATTTTAACAATTTCGTAATAAAACAGCAAATTAGACGATAAGTAGTAAATTTCACGGTCCTGAAAGTGCCAAATCATTAGGGCAGGGGAAATTTATAAAAAATAGACAACGAAGAAATATGTTCAAGTTGAATAATAAGACTGAACATGTTCAGTCAAAATAAATTAAGAATTCCCACAATTTCCAAGTCTAAACAATAAGCTAAAAGTGCGAAGAAAAGAATAAATAGCAAACATTTTCTCCTTACCCAGGGAATTTCAACCTTCATTGGAATATAAAATGTTTTAGTTATTAGCTAGGTTTTGGCCCTAAACAAAACAGCCCTTAACATTATTGTACACATACTAAATTCAATCACATCCTTATATTTTAACTATACCTAAGATTATGAAATGAAATGTATATGGCTACACCGTTGGTCCTTTAAAACTGGCGAAAAAAGTATAAAATTCTAGTCTGATCTTCACTTATTTCACTTTCTTTCTGCAGACGAGTTACTTAAATGATGTCACATATCCTTTTAAATGTTACTGTCCTATGAAATTCAAATTCGGAAGTATATCATACAGTATAATTAAAAATACAAACAAAACATTCAGGACGCTTTAAATCAATGGATAATGGCGATCAGTGTTACAAGCTTTGAATTAGGGCTACTTTTTTACATTATTATTAACTACGAAGTAAACAAACTTCTGAAAGCCCTACGTCAACGACAGACTTAATCATATTAAATAGAAGTTTCAAAGAGCATTTTTCCTCGAATTATTTAAATATTGTGTTTCGGTTCCTGAAATTAAGTTGGTCCCTAGATTGGAGCCTGAAAACAGAAAATGTAATCAGTTCTAACCAATTCTTAAATCCGACGTTTGTCTTAAGAATTACTTCATACGGCCTAGTATTGTAATTGTAAATTACTTAATAAAACCGGTTTACAAATACTGAACTGAATAAATCAGTCCTGAACAATATCACTAATTCCTAACTATAAAGTCTGATGGCGATCAGTTTTCTTTTTCTTTTAAGATTCTTTGTTTCAATAGTTTGATACTTAAAAGAAATTGGTCTTTAAAACGAGTTCACAAATACCAAACCTCAGATAATCGGAGTTAGACAATAAGAGTAATCTTAAATATGAAAACTTGAGTACATGGAAGCATTTTTTTGTTTTTGTTTTTTTGGCGGGGGACGCCAAGCCCATACGAATAGAGACATATTCGAAAAACATTCTCAGTTTGTTCTAGAGACTGTAAAACGTGAACTGTTATCAAGTCTCTTTGCCAATTTCAAATGTTTGTTTGTTTTTTGTTTTTTTCTTTTTTGAAAATTTCAAGGTCATTTTATAAAAAACAGAAAAAAATTCCTAAAATTTGGCTTATCAGAAAGTAACCATGACACATTTCAGTCTAAAATCCATTAAAAAAAAGGAACAAACTATAATCACACAAGTGTATTAGCAATGATAAGACGCTCAGTAAGTTCAAAATTTTTAAGTCTCTATATGTATAGCAGAAACTAAATGGCAGTAAATTTTTAAATTTTGGATGTTTAACTATTAAAAAAATATTACCATAAAAATAAAAAATAAAAACTTTTCTTGTTAGACTAGCGAGTTACCCTAATAAAATAGTAGTAAAAATAATAATAAATAACTGTATTTGTAAATCATCTATTTGCTTACCATACTTTCAAAAACGGAAAACGTAAGAACTATCTGCAGATATTTTGAACCTCAAGAACCTCAGTTAAAAAAGTAACGTCTTATTATCTTATATTTTTATCTTCCGTAGCCACATTTTTAAATTTATTCAAAATTTCGTTGGATATAAAAAAAAATAATAAGGAAAGAGGAAAGAAACAAATCTTTTCAAATCTTTCTCCTTTGCATACTGATTTTATTTAAAACTTTGAGAGAAAAAAAAATGTACGTGTTAGCATCTACTCTCGTAAAACTACTGTACATAATGAACTTACTCGATTTATTGGTATTATATATGCGAACAAATTAAAAAAACTAAATTAAAAAAAAAAAAAAATTGATGATGACCTAGCAGTTAGGCATATCAAAACTTTAAATTTTAATTAACGTAATTTTTTAATGATAAATTTTACGATGTGTGAATTCAAAAAATTTAATTCATATTTGATATTTTAACTGCAGTACATTAACTTCCACACGATAAATTAAATTTTGCATTTTCCTTGACGTAAACTATGATTGTTTTTTCTTAATCTCTTTTTTTTTCGGAGGATCTTAAACTCTTTAAGTTGCTCTATTTCGTTATTTCTCGTAGTAGGAACACCCTCTAGTCTACCTTGTTTTAAGGCATCCTTTGTAATCAAAAGCATATTTAAAGATTTCCTACACCTCAAAGCTTTATCTTCCGTTCACCTTGAGACTGAAAATGACTTTCAACGTCTCAATTTCCATGTAAGCGCAACCTCTACTAACATTACAATATTTTGGTTTTTGGAAGAAGAAAAAAAAGAAACAGAAAAACCTTGATTCCAGCTGAAGCTCACCAACATTCATGTGGCCTTCATTTCCTGGATGAATGTTGTTCTTTGCATCTCCCAATACATCTTCTGTATTATCAACAAGTAGAGCTATTGCAGCTGTGATTATATCTCGGCGGCAGCTTTTACAAGATTTCTGTTGTGACGGATGCAGAAAATCTTGGAGCTTCCATTAAAGTTGACCGTGTTTTACCAACTGAATTCTTGATGTATCTGATAGTTGAATATTTTTTGCAAGAAAAGATGTTCAGCCTTAAGTTATTTTAAGAGAAACGAGCTTGAATTTAATGATTTTTATGAAAATTGTAAAATCTTTTATGTAGCTGAAGATGAACTTTAGTCTCAAAAGGTATAAAATTCAATATTTTACAAGCTTTGTTAATACTTAAATTCCAGTGCGTTTCCTGTTTATTCCGTCTCCACAGGTTAACATTCATACTGTAAAAAATCATTCAAATAATACAAAAAAAAAAAAATCTATATTTTACATGGCGATAAAATGGTTGAGCAATAGGACTGTGTTGTCATATATAACAATAAAGTCTAGTTCTTTCAATATATGACTACATTATTACCTGTAGCCTATGTACAGCTTATCTAGTGTACTTACAAAGAAAGAGAAGAGAAGAAGAATGTAGTCAACTGTAGAATAAGGAAAAAGTAAACAATGTCAGGAAAACACTCCTATCCGCATTATCAAGGAAGCATTTTTTTTTTTTTTTTAATTTTGTTCTCTTTTAGGCTTATTCTACAGCACCACGTACAGTCTTGGGTAGTATATTAATATATTTACAGTCGTACATTCAGTTCCTTCACTATTCTACTGCTGAGATATTATTGATACAAAAAAGTAATTTCTACTAATTAGTGAAACAATGGCCTCGCAGGCGCTTCACACTGTATCCGTCCGCGTATTTCATTGGAAATAGCTCAACGTCGATTGACTTGGGTAATATATCAGTTAGTTATTGCTAAATGCAATTAAATCTTCTTGTATTTCTACTGTTTTTTTTCTATTTTTCGCATGAAAACAGAAATTTTGAAAAAGTAACAGAAGAATTAATTTTAATTTGCGTAACTATTACTGACTAGTTACCATACAATGAAAAATGTTTAGGAATTAATTTATTTTTTTCTTAGTTACTTTCAGTGTATAATTAATAATAATTTAATTTTAATCCACTAGTTTAATTTTTTTTAGTAAACTAGTGTCACTGATATGGGATTACTAATTACGAAATTATTTCTACTCTCCACTCATGCGAATGGTGTATTGATTGTTTACCTTAATGTTTCTATTTCTGAAATATTTTTCGTAGGGTAATCTGAAAGAATGTTAAATCGACGAGCCTCTGCTGTTCCAGTTCTTCTTTAATACTGCCTTCCCGCAGGCCTCGCTCCAACGTTTTTCTTTTCATAAACAGAATTCAAGCTGATAAAGCATCAAACTCTCTTTTTCTCTTCGAACACTTTAAGAACAGTTTCCTTCCAAATACTTTTAAAACACTATCGAATTTCGCAACATTATATGGGCAAATCTCTCTTTTTCTTTTCTAGTTCAACGATCATTCAATTTCACAAACTTACTTTAACAGTAACAAACGACGGCAGTAGTAGTCCTTTCTAATTTTATCAATCAAGTCTTGTCTGTGTTATTACAATTTTTTTTTCTTCTTAAAACTATGTTTGTTTGTTCGTATTTTTAAAGTTTATTCTTTCAATTATTGACAAATTTGAACATCAAATTGAATAACTTTTTTAGACTCAATCAATCAATATATATATTTTAATCATCGTGAACTGTTTAATCTGAAACTATTTCTAGTGGAAATATGTAACAACTCAAACTGAATGAACTGTAGGATTATCTTACGTTGTCACATGAAATCGTACTCACAGAGACAGTTATTATTATTCGCTTCTTCATCACTCACATTATGTAAATTCTTTCTCAATAGCATTGTTGATGTAACACTGTACGTTTAAAAATCCCGCTTCGAAAATGCTAAAAAACTCATCTTCAGCATTTTATTTCTCGGAAGATTTCCTGTTCAGGCAAATGCATCTTTGGCACATTTTGGAATAACTTCACAGCCTGTCTTACAACCAATGAATTTAGCAATGAATCTGGAAAGGCAGAGGCTTTAAAAGTGAAGAAGAGAAAGTTTTTTTTTATTATTATTATTATTATTTTTTCCATTTCCTGCTTCGCCAGGTTTCTTATTTCCAAGACATCAACTGAATTTGCACAAATGCTGCTTAGCTGCCTTGTCTTGATGGTTCAAGTGTTGCGGATCTTAATAGACATAATTGTTAAGAGAAGATTAAGAATAGAGGAAAATCTGAATCACATCTGTCTGTGCATAAGAAATCCATATTCTGTACCGATATTCTCAAATCGTTACAGAGCTGTTCCGTAAGCTTTATGAATTAAAGTTTTGCTTCTTGAAGAGAGAACATGCTATATCCCATTGACTTCAGCGTATACCGTACAAATAGATCACTGTCTTTTAGGATTATATATATATATATATATATATTTTCAATAAAATGTGAAATAGTGTTAGTTTATTTTCTCTGGGACAAAGAGATTGCAAAATTTTCTGCGTAATTTTCAAAGAAAAAAAGAAGTAAAAGAAAAAATTAGCATCCTCTCCAATAACAGTTCATTGTAAATATTGATAAATAAAAAGCTTCCCGCTCCACCCCAACGCACACAATATTAAAATCTATCAATCAGTTTTCTTGTTTTTTTTTTTACTAATTAATTATTAATTACAATTTACAGAATATTCCTGCTTATGTTAAGATTTCATTCAAACTGTTTGTAAATCGTTCTATTATTAGAGACACGTGTAATTGAGTCAAATGACGATTTTTTTTTTTCTTCGGAAAATGGAAAATTTTTCCTACTAGTTTATATTCAGTAGATGTAATTTAAAAGTAAATGTAGGATTATCATTTATGTTGTTTTTGAGGATTTAAAAATAATAATAATAATTAAAAATTAAAAAAGAAATTTAAGAACAAAATTTTTAAGAAAGTATGCTTAAAATGTTTTACTTAAAATCATGTTTTCTGGAGAGAATGTGTTACAGTAAAGTGGTTTGGTTTTTTTTTTTCTTGAATATTCGTTTTCGTGAATTACTTCCCAAATGCAATTCGTCGGGAAACTGACACGCTTTACTAGTTCAACTTTTTTTTTTTCCTATACGAAGAGTAACTGTTATCTACATAAATGCATGTGTCAGAATATTCAATATTAGGTCATTAACTCTTTCCCCCAGTCACTCTTTCGATTTTTTAACCAATTCGTCCCTTTCAAGCAAATCTGTTCCAAACAAAACTTGCTACGGATCTTTTCTCTTAAAAAATTTGAAATTTTTTTATCGAAACCTTTAAAACAAAAAAACAATCCAATAATCGTCTAGAAATATCTAAAATTACGAGTTCTGATAGCTATTTTTTACATGACCAACAAAAATCGATAAATCACTGAGGTTTTCTTTAATTTAATTTTTTTTCTTGAAACAGAAAAGTAGTTTTTGTTCTTTACAGAAGCAAGATTCCGTATTGGAAACCGTATTAGGCAAAATGGCGTCTCTGAATAAATTCTGAGAACATTTCATTTTCTTAAAACCTTAAAATCCATTTTGTGTTGATAAGGTTTTCGTAAGATTTTCCAGGAATCACTACTAATGTCAATTCAATATCAGACACTTCTCTTTCTAAAACTCTTTAGACCAACAATAATCCGTTCTCATTGCTTGTTTTCACTGGCGGTGAAGGCTGCATTATCTTATGCCTTCATCTAGAAAATAATAAAATAAGAATTCCGATATCGTTTGTTTATTATAGATAACGCTTATCGACATTATCGCCAAGAGTCAATAATAGAAATCATTAATAACTTCTAACATGTGTTTAAACGTCAAAAAAATTCTCAAATCTTCTTCGCAAAAATTTTCCTTTCTTATGAATTTATTTATTCTCAAATACTGACATTTCGAAATCGGAAACATCGCTTAATTCTACTTGTTAGACGTTTCTTCCTAAACTGCTGTAACTTGCTTTCGAAGATCTTTCTCGCATACTCCTAAAATAGGTTTTTTTGAAGATCTATCGAAGGTTACAGCTGGTGAAGGGAAATTCAGTAATTTCATAACAATCGAAATCACACTAATTCTAATATTAGCAATATTAATAATTTTAAATAGCTGAAATGCCCATTCTTATTATGGGTTACAAAAAAAAAAAAAAAATAGATGCCTTGATGTGGATGACAAAGAAACTGAAATTGTGAGATCACTTCGAAACTTTCACAGTTGTTCAAAAAAACATCACGTGATTGGTACAAAGTAATGTTATATTCGTATTTTTGTAACTCGAGATATCTAAATATGAAATTAAAATCGAGATCGGGGAATGTAAGGCTCCCATCCCATCCCTTTCTGCCCTTCTCCACACCCCTATCACTTCAAACTTTCCCCAGTGGTACAGCATCACGTGATCATTACAAATTGTTATATTCTTATTTTACAACCCGAAACCCCGTAGAAGTATCCAACAAATTTTGCCCCTTACCCCCACCCAACCACGTTTACACCCTTTATGGTTCGATATCGGTAATTCGTTAAAATAGCATCTTTTCGATTTCGACAAACTTTGTACTCAAATTTCGTGTTTCCACCTCAAGCAGTTTCGGAGATACGCATGTACCCTTCAAGAAAGTTTGCCTCCCCCGTTTACACCCTTAGGCCCCCTATGCACTTGCGTATATTTATCCAAGAAGTCGTAAAATCTTCCCCTCTTCTTGCCCTTTTATTGCTGCCTTAAGCAATGTAATAATTGTTCCTATTGTGATGACCCCTCGTTGCAGTAGAAAAAATATAGATTTCGCTGTATATGTACGCGTTGGTTTCAGACCTCGGGCGAATTGAGGGTTCTGTAATGAACCCTTCTCTGCGGAGGGGAGACTTCGTTTATGACTTCGTTGAAGAATATATGCAAGTGCGTTCTTAGCCTTAGGGCCCGAATATCGAAAATTCGATCAAATAGCATCTTTTCGTTTTTGACAAAGAGCACTATGGGAAATTTCGTATTTCCAACTAAAGCGGTTTAGTAGTTATCATCACAATGTGTAAAAGGGATGATATCAGGGGAAGGGTTGGTGTGTCCGGGTCCGCCTATATTTTGCGCAGGGTAGCAGAGTATTAATGTAAAATTTCGTCAAACGGTGTAAAATTCTATAGAGAACATACATATAAACTTTGACTTTTACATATATATCTTCAAAAATAAAGAAAAAATATTTTACTTATTCATCTGATCTTTCTCTGAAAATGATAAGTTTAGTAAGTTATAATAATAATAAAAGCTTTTTTTTTTTTTTTCCTTTTCACGTGATTTCCTTTTGCTGACGTAATTACATAGAAAACATAAATGATAGGCTGCTTAACAGGTAAATTACAAACTACGAGATTAACATGGCGAGCTACGAGTTTGAGAGTACTGCTTTAAGAGACAACCAACAATTCCTTAGCAGAGACCGTTCACGAATCCGCTGAGATACAAATGTCAGCAGAAAGCTGTTGCCGCCTTAAAGAATTTGGAAGCTTTAAAAGCTTACGTTTTGATCTACTTATTTTCTGAATTTATTTTTTAAAATATTTCAAATTAGCATACTCGTGTTTCTAACATGTTACTGGGAAAGATTGTTATATTTAGATAAGGTCAGGATAGTTCAAGCAATTTTTAATAACAGTGCCTTCTAGAAATTATTTCTACTAAGACAACAAATAACGGAAATACCTTTAGGTCGTCTATTTATTGGTTGACGGAAATGAAAAGATCAAGGTAACAGCAATCAATGAACCTGTCGGAAGCTTTAGCATGATTATCTTTTTATTTTAAATGCCTACTGACAATTCTTCGCATTCCTTCGGTAGGAAATGAAAACCGTTAACGCAAATAGTGTCGTAAAAGAGCTAGAATAAAAAATATTATTCAAAAAAACAAAATAACTGCATCGTGCCTTCTAAAACCACTTCATTGTCAAAACATTTTCAAAAGCATTTCAGTTCAACAAAACAAAAATGAACAACAAAACAAAACGACCTCTGTATAATAAAAATAGTACGGATTATAATATTTAAATAATCCTTTAACGTGTGTTAAATAATTTCCTTATAAGTTAAAAAATACGACAACAACTAAAATTCGCAACAACAATAAAAAAAGTTCATATTTACAATTTGCAGACTTTCGAATCTCCTGGAGAAGATGGCATAAAGATGAATCTCCAGTAGATTCGAAAGTCTCAGTAGATTCTTCAGTAGATTCGAAAATTGCAAATATGAACTTTATTATTGTTTGTTGCAAATTTTAGTGTGTTGTCACATTTTTTTAACTTATAACGGATTATAACACTTACCACAATCGTTTAATTAAAACATCAGCAACTAAACTTTTAGAAAACTATCTCTATTAACTTTACTATCAAAGCTACGTCATTACAATAGGACATTTTGAAACTTATCTCTTCAAATAGCCTACATAATAAAGCTACCCTACTGTAGACCTATCATAATAGCATGATGTCACCAGTCCTTTAAAGTGAAAACTGACAAAATGTACTGAGCATTTGTGACATCGACTGCTGAAGTTCTAAAACCTACAACATTTTACGTTTAGCCTCCCCTAATAGTGACAAATATTTTCAACTACACTGCACTGAAAGTTTAATTCCATACAACGTATTTGTAAAAAAAAACAAAAAAACAAACAGATCGTATATTTATAATCACTTGAAATTTCAACTTGCTTTTTTTCTTTAAATCAAACTACAGGTAGTGATATAAATACAGGAAATATTTTAGTAATCACAAAAGAAAAAGTTCCGTATTTCTTTATAAAGAAACTTTATATTTCAAAAATTTCGTAAACCAAATCTCCTGATTTTAATAAGTTCGTGATGGTACAAGTGATGCCCCCCCCCCCCGAAATTAAAGATAGGAAGTAACCAACAACAAAATGTGGCATTCAAAAACCTTAGGCTTTTGATTTATGACTTGATACCTTTTCCTATTTACGTATCATAGTTTTTATTATTATTATTATTATTATTATTATCATTTATTCTTTGTGATCCTTTTGTGGTAAGCGTAAGGCTGCCCAAGGTTTTGAATTCCACAATTTATTGTTGTTTTTTATTCCCTATCTTAGTTTCTGAGGGGTCACTTGTACCATCACGAATAACCCTTAACTCTACTTGCAATTCAGAATTTAAGAATTTGAATAGCACCAGGGTTGACAGTGCGTGTCAAATCAACAACGGGTGGTCGCTTCGTAAGTAGCCAACTTTTTTGTAACTTATCTTATGGATTTTACTCTATGGCAATATGATTCATTGCAACCTCGAGAGATCTTCAACAGCATTGGATTCAGACAAGAAAAAAAATTATTGAATTCCGGTGATCCTTGTGAAAATTACGAAAACGGGCAATGCTCCCCCCCCCCCCCAAAAAAAAGAGTTCTACTATTAAAAAAAAACTAAAATTATTTTTTTTTTTTTTTTTTTTTTTTTTTTACAATTTTATCTCTTAATATGCTCAAATAAAATATCGTTAAGAAAACTGTCAGATTCTTTCAGAAAAAAAAAACAACTCCTAAACTTGTTTTGTTTCATAGTTTTTTTCTCTTCATCCTTTGTGTAAAAGAACCTAAAATCGTCTTATAGAAAAAAGATAAAGTACTTACTAACAGCTTTGCTTTCAAATAAAACAGAATTGTCCTGTTAGCTTATTTCAAATTTGTAATCCATTATGTCTCTGAGAATGACATTAACTTACACTTTCTTTCTATAAGGTCGCCGCAAAATGAAAGTTCTATATAAACATTAATTAGCTTATCTAATAGAAAAGAAAAAAAACAAACATGTTTCAATGTCACTGTTAACAACCACGTAAGTTTGAAACTGACTGTAAATAAATCTGCAAATTCCAATATAATCCATCGACTCCGCCATTAATCTACATACTCATGTATGTAGTTGATATACCAGCTTGTACTGTATATGTAATTTCTAATGAGTTGTGTTTGACACCACGTTTGCAAACGACTATTACGTAGCAAAAAGAATAAAAGGATTAGAACAAAGTTTTACGATGCATTATATTTTCTAATCGAAATACGCGGGCGGGGGGCATTCGTTCATCTACGATCAGGATAACATAAAAACTACATATCCTAAAAAGCTTAAATTAAAAGAAATAGGTTTTATTAATGAAATTCTATTGGCCGTTCCGACATGGCCGAGCGGTCTAAACGGCGGTCTGCCGTGCGGCCGTTGTGTCGGAACCTGGGTTCGAATCCCGGCATCGGCATGGCTGTTTCTTTCTTCTTTTGTGTTTCGTCCGTTTTCCCCTGGGACTTACTATCTCAGTGTTATTCTGGACTTGATGTGAATCTCGTCCCATTTCTCGAACTTTTCTAGATCCACCGTGACGGTCGTCGTAAGGGGCTATTGTCCGTGGTCCTTAGTTGGCCCAAATAGACGTAAAGAAGAAGAAGAAATTGATTTTGGTACATAACGGACCAACAGATAAGGAGCTATGAGTAGAAAAGAACCCTGCAATAACTCAAAAACTCTTTATTTAAAACGCTGAACTTATGAACTTATTTGCTAATAAAAGATACGGTTTGTTTTTGTTTTATTTAACGCTTACTTCTAAGTTATTTCTAGTCGCCATCCAGCAGTAACACAAATGTTTGGACTTTTTTTAATCTTTTCGTTAGCAAGGTATCATACGTATCTCTATAATGGCCATTATTTATCTTATCTGTCATCCTCGTCTTATATATATATAATTATAATTATATCTTCGTCTTATAATTATATCTTCTTACTGATAATCATTCTTTATATTATTGATGATTATGATAAGTGTGGTAACATATCATAATAATCAGGTTAATTAACATTAAAAAAAAAAAGAATTAGAAATATTCTCCAATTCATAAGCTGATTGAAATTTCAATTCGGCGTAAACAGTCAACATGTGGCTTGGCTCAATATTCAAGTTTCCAAGTTACACGATGATTTACCAATCATTAATTAATGGCTCTTGTAAAATTTATCGAACTATAAATAATCATACAAATAACGTCATTCCGATTACAACAGTCTTTTGAAACTTAAAGAAAATAGCTTTGAAGTCTTACGTCAGTTCACCATAATTTTATTGACTTTTTTTTTTTTATTATTAATTCTTCGCATATCGATAAAACATTTCGATATTTTTAATTTGAGATATAAGAATTAGGCCTAATGCTTTGTCGAATAATTTCTGCTTTCTACCTACTTAGATCCATCGACATCAATGTCGAATTCAAAATACCTTTAACTGTTCTACCTGTATTTTCTCGTAAAAAAAAAAAATAAAAAAAATAATTAAGTTAATAAATAAAGTAGCGCCATCTTTCTCTAGAGTAAACAGCGCGCGCTGCTTCTTTGCTCACTATCTGGTAGAAAATCGAACTGACAGGAAAAATATCTTTGCTAATTATTTGAACATATATTCTTCTATCTGTTATCAGAACATCACAATCATTTTTATTTATTTCAATTTGTATTATAAAAGCTACTCCTGGAATTTGTATCGCAAGACAAATAAAAAATTAAAAAATGTAATCGTGGGGCAACTAATCACATTTTCATTAATCCTTTTATATCCTAAAATTCTGAAACGGAAAATATTTAAGAGAAACGAGGAAGATGTTCTCCGGTTTATTAGTTTTCAAATAGATCTTACTTTTCTTTTATCTTTTTCAATTATATTTAGATAGAAGCAATAGAAAAAAAAAAAGATCAATTCTGTTTTTTCGTTTTTTTAAAGATGTACATCAATAATAAGAAGAAAAAAACGAGGAACAATTTTTTTAATCT
>JAFIDM010012231.1:115759106-115773182 GCA_023159025.1 Thereuonema tuberculata | reverse complement strand
CCCCCCCCCCCTGTTGAATGCTTACGTAATACTTGAAGAGCCCTAATGAATTTAGCAAATAAATAAATAATAATAATAAGTTAAAATATCCCATTACGGCCCATTAGAGTATTTGTGTCACAGGAGGTAAGGCTCCCGGCGTTTCATGACAAACTTGAAAAAGCTGAGGTCAGGTGATCAGCCCGACGCCCGTCCGCCTTTAACACCAGGACAAGGAAACCGGTACCCATTCCGGGTGGAGAATACAGCGTTGAAAATACTCTACCTCCGCCAGGGTCGAGGATTGAACTTGGCTCCCCCAGTCAAGTGCTTTATCACTTGGTTATCTGACCCATTAATAATAATAACAACACCAATAATAATAATAATAATAACAACAACAACAACAATAATAATAATAAAAGGCCACCTCTACTACTTTTCAACATAATACAATCATTTATAATAATATAAATCTAACTAACTAACTCCATGGCACTACACCCCATGTAGGGCCTTGGCTTCCTTAACAATATGAGCCCACTCTTTTCTATCTTGCGCCTTTCTCCTCCATCCTCGTACCTGGAGCTTTTTCAAATCGCGTTCCACATCATCAAGCCATCTAAGTCGTGGTCTTCCTTTTAATCTTCTACCACCAGGGTTTCCAATGAAAAGTTTCTTAACTCCACGGTTCAAATTCATCCTTTGGAGATGGCCTACCCATTGGATCCTTTTACTTTTAACAATTGAAACCAAGCTTGGCTCCTGAAATAATTCCATTAGTTCTTTATTAGTGCGGATACGCCAAACCTTGGTCACAAATAGCTCCATAAATCTTCCTCAGAATTTTCCTTTCCCATATACCAAGAATGGAAATATCCTTACATGATAAAGTCCATGCTTCGGCCCCATACAAAACAACAGGTCTGATCATGGTTTTATAAATCCTGGATTTGGTCCTTCTAGACAATACCGATGACTTCAAAAGGGATAGTAGGGCGAAATAACTTCTGTTACCGGCAGCAATTCTATTTTTTATGTCTAGATGTATCTCGTTACCTTCCGTAATCAAAGATCCAAGATAGGTAAAATGGTTAAAATTATTGGTACCTGAAAGACTGAGCTTTATTTGCTTTTAAATAAAACGAAAATAAAGGAAGAACACTGTAAGAAATCACCTGGTTATTTAGCCCCGTTTCGGGGAAATGGACAGCTCCGAAGTGAATACACGCGACGTTGAAAGGAAAAAGTTTTAGTAAAATTATTATTTTATTACACGTAAAACCGCACAGAACACGAATTTATTAAGAATAAAATAAAACGAAAATAAAGTAAGAACACTGTAGACATTAACCTGGTACCCAGGTCAATTATTTATCCCCTAAATGAGTTTTCGCGAACTCGAGACCTAGCTAAATCGCTTTCTCGCACCCGAAAATGGTAGATTCACTCCATTTCATCAAAATCCTTAGGCTCCTTTTCAAGATTTAAGAATTGTCCCCTTTATAATATTTGATTTGATTGTAGGTCTTAATAGTTCGGTCTAACCATTGCAGGGCCTGCTACTGTGCATCGGAAAACAAAAGGGTAAAAGTTTTACATTGCAATTTTAATTAAAATAAGGAATATCCGTCGGTCTCCTAATTCAAAAACTGACATACATCACAATAAAAAAACAACCACACGTTATACAGAAATGCTTAAAAATTGCACCACTATCTTTTGGTGTAACTATCTGGATTTTATCAAGCGGATATTGGAAAGGAGGACACGTCAACTGCTTTTTTTTGTTTACCGTACTGTAAGAATGTTACAGTACAGTTTAAAATAACAAAATGTTACTACTGCTTGACGTAAATCATATTAATTAAATTACAGTCGGACCTCTATTTAACGAACCTCTATTTTGCGAATTTCTCTATTTTGCGAACTTTTCTTTGGAACCAAGAACATTTTGCTAATTTCTTCGTAAAATAACCTCCAAATAGCGAAGTGCATTTTCTATTTAACGAACTTTTTCGAGGATACAGCTGAGGGAAAAAGAAGAAATTAACGATGATGTGCTGATTGATGATTATCTTTCACTTGATTTTGAAGTTGAGACCTCGGAAACATTAACTGAATCGGATATTTTGGACAGTGTGAAAAATAAAAACAATACAGCAATGAATTGCGATGAAGATAATGATGATGAAAATGGAAATGATCATGATGAAGAAATCAAAAAACTTTCGTGGGATGAAATGTTAAAATCATTTGAAACGGAGTACAATTTGAAGAAAATACTGAAGGGATTTTTGGTGCATTGCAAAGATGCGAGACATACTATGAGCGAAAACACTTTTTCAAATAAAAAAAAAAAAAAAGTCAAGACAAAATTAACAGACTTTATTAGTAAAATTTAAGTACGCATATGGTAATATATGCTTTACGTCATTAAAATTATTACTTTTTTAATAAATTTTTATTGTTTATATATTTTAAATCTGTTTTATGTAGTTTTACAGTAATTTTAAAAGGTGAATCTCTATTTAACGAATTTTCCATATAACGAACTTTTTTTCGGGATTTAGCGACTTCGTTAAATAGAGGTCCGACTGTATTTATGTTATTTGCGTAAGTATAAATTGATGCTCTAACAACATCAATTGCCTTATCTCGACAGGAATATTATTCTGAAAGTAATATAATATACTATTTCCTGAATAGTATTAATTTAAATAATAATAACTGCCTCTTTTATTACATAAACTATAAAAAATCAATAAATAAATAAATAAGTAAATAAATAATGTGTTATCTCATTTATAATTGAGTAGTATTTCTCTACGCATATACCAAAATGGTGTCACTCCAAATTATTCACAAGGTTAACTTGTATGGCTTCGAGTAGCTTCTGTGGCCAAAACTTTCGAGTTTATCAGACTGGATATTGTGGCCAGGGAAATTGTCAATCAGGGATATTCCGAAACTGCAGTCAGTTTTGACGTGATTCTTTTTTTGCTCAGCAAAAAAGGTTAGTTCTGGTTAGTGGGGAAGGCTTGTAAGCAATGTCTTTTCCATTTAAACGTGAATAGAAATACGAATACAGAGAAATTACAAGATACAAACTCAGACAATGATGATTTATATAGAAGAATGACAAGTGTAATTCGTTTATTACTAGTAAGGAAGCAAAATGCAACAAACTTACACCACAGTATACAAGTAAAAAATGCATGCACTTTATTACTCTACATCAGAGCTGCTGAAGCGGTAAGTGTTTGCGAAAAAAATCTCTATAATCAACAATTAGTTTCACACTAGTTAAACGCTCGCATTCTAGAATAAAGTCTAGATGTCAAATAACCTCGATAAATAGAAATATTAATTAAAGCAAATCCTTTTTAACCACTGATTCAGATTCCGCGGCTTCGCTTTTCCGTTTCTATAAGTATAACGCATTTCGCTATTCACGCGGTCTTTTCGTGTACATTCGCGGCCATGGGCAACAGCGAAAAAATTCTGAAAGCCCTATCACGCAGCGTCGACACGAGCTTCACCAAGGGAAGCTGGGGTTGTTCTGTTGTGTTAAAAATCTCCAGGTCGTTCTGATAACATTCCGCATGTTCTCAGTGCTATTTTTGTTATTAATTTATTAAATTTCAACAATGTTAACGAAGCGTTGTACTAATTAAAATGTTTTATTAAGCACTCCTAAGGGCAAATGCGTTGTGATGAGCTTAATAGATAAGATTCGAGTGAATGAAAAGCTTCGTTCTGGAAATTCGGTAGCATCCGTCGGCTAACAATTTATTCCATGTATTATGTTAGCCTTCTTTTAATGCATGAGTTTTTGTTAAACACCAGCATAAAATAACTTTATAAAGCTATTTTATAAAGCTATGTACTGTAGTATGGGAAGTGTTCTTTACAAGAACGGTACACGAATATGTTTATGGTAACGGGTGGCGAAAGTATATAAAGGCCGTTTTACACGTACTGTACCATTTCACACGCCATAATGGTCGCCATCAGCTCCCCTTGAGAGATGGCGAGCACATTGCCACATATAGATCCTGTCCTATTTTCGAAGAAATGGCGAGCAATGGGATGGCTGGCTATCTGACACTAGCGCTCCTGGTGACGAATTGTAGAACTCGAAATCCAATCGATTTGTATCTATTTATTCGAAATTGCCGATTACAAAAACGATATGCACGTACGGGAGGTCCTGTTTTCCTTATGTTTTCGTGGATGCTTTCAGTAAATGTTACATTAGTAATCAAAATCATTACAGAATTTCGGCCTGAAAATTTGAATCGGCGAGCGATTGGAATCTCGAAAACATATTGTGGGATGGTCGAGATTTAACGAGAACTATCGAAACTGAAAAACAAAGAAATACAAAACGATGAAAAATGAATATTTAAATGAATATTTCCTATTTTAATCAATTAAAAACATTCTTTCACCTATTCGATGCATTGAATAAATGATTTTTATATAAATCAATGCTATTTTATTCGTAAATAAAACGTACGTATGATGACAATTGGGAAGTGTAAATTTTCCGTGTGATGGAAGGCGATATGGTACGTGTAAGACGGTACACTAAATGCTTCCAATGCACTAGCAATCTACCCTGACATTGCCTGCATTATGGCCTGTGAAATGATACATGTAAAACGGCCTTAAGGAAGAGGACCCGCGGGAACCTAACCCTATTTTTGTTTTCATAGAATCAATGCTTTATCAACCGCGGTTCCCGTCCGCGGAGTATCCAGTAACACATGCGCTTAACGAAAATTGACTGTACATTCTGTTTCATTCTAACAATTAAAGTTAATAAAACATTAAATCGCATTCGAATCGGCTTTAAAAAATATTTAAGTTATCTTTGAATACTTAAAAATAAAACTATTTTATATTCATTGTTAAATTAAAGGTATTTTTCAAAGTATTTTATTACAGCAATAAAAGCTATACCACGGGGTTTTAGGAGCAAGGTTTGGTGTGACACGGGATGTCTCAAAAATAAAAGTGCACCGTGAAGCAAAAAACCTTGAGAAGCAGTGCTACAGATGCTTACAAGTTAGAGAAATTCCGCTTTGAGATACATAACTGCTAACTTAAAATTAAATTATTTTAGAAAACAAATATGGCTTCCGAATTGTTTGAAGGTCTCCCTGTCTGAACCTGAAGTTTGCACTATGCCTAGCAAACCAGTAATGTAGTCTAGCAAATATGACACGAAAAATAATCTGGTATCTATCTTGATATGATATAAAAGACGATTTATCGATTATATGCAATGCAAAATAGCGTTTCTCAAGCTAAGCACGCATATAATAGACATAAAGTTAACGATGAGTGGATAATTCACATTCATAATTCCAATGCCTTAAATTCATTTCCTTTACATTTTCATTTTATTAAGAAACAATAACGTCACAAAATGAAAATACTTCGGAAACGCTGGTGTAAATGTCGGAAAATGCTTGCAAAGATGATTAGGAAAGACTGGTATATGTAGATATATCTCCTAACTTAATAATAACAATCTTATCTTTGTAGAAATATACATCTGTAAAGCATGACATCATTATCAATTAACGGTATTTTTCTTTCAAAGAAATTTTGCTGGGAATGATTAAATGGCCCTCTGAGTCATTCTGATTAACAAATTTGAATTTATAAGTAAATTCATCGATCTTTAGAGGTTTCATTTGACGCGCTTTTTCCAAAACACTGGGTGAGGGTCAATGCACACCGACTGTCAAGGACGAAGCTTTCCTCTTACTACCTTTTGATTCAATGGAGACATCATCAATGTTTCTGAACTTCACGTCAGGCTCGAAAAATTAACTAGCTTTGATACCAGTATCTTCCAATAAACATCTAAAGATATTTTTTTTTTTTTAACTCTTGCAGTTTCTACACCAAATGCGTTATTCGACAGTTAGAGGAATCGCTTTCAAAATCGAGGCATTTTTTAGCTTTTAAGGCTGTTTCCGCTAGTGTTTCTTTATCCAATGATGGTTTCCTTAAATGATTTTTTCAAAGGAACTCTATCTTCAAATCGAACGTTAATAACGGTCTTTAAAGACTATCAAATGATCCTTTCTCCACAATTTTATCTATTTATCTATTTAGGTGAGGGAGGGACCGGTAACAAGAAATAATGGAATGCAAACTATATTAATTTCAATATACCGGTAACGTTAAATATCAACGTCACATTTCCTAAAAGAGGATAAGTCACTTCTTGGGCTTCGCTCGTCATCTCACCACCAATGATCCTCTTTTTACGATTATTACTATAAAATGATGTGAGATGTCGCTGTCGTATTTTCAAGGACATTTATTGCAACTAATCCTAGATAAAAATGCTACACTTCACAGTACATTTACAATTCATTCTGTATAATTAAGTCACTTTTATTATGAAATAAAAGTATAATTATTTTATTACGAAATAAATTCTTAATTCGAAAAGGATAAAATTCAATGCATCTATGGTAAATAATAACGTAAACAACTATAATTCTTTTTGTTCTTTCTTTCTTTTTTTTTTTCGTCGGGGTAATTTCTAAAGATTTAACTAAAATTTCTAAGTAAACGAAAATATACAGCGAAAATATACAGCTAAAATATCCGTTCTTTTAAACATTACCAACTAAATTAATAAAAATCTACCAAACAACTTCCAAAAAATGCTCCGGTTTTTTCGGAAAAGAATAAATAAAAAAACAACACTGATATAGATCTTACTTTCCTCGGTATCGTATTATATACATTATTTTCATATTTTTTTTAATGTGAAAATGAAGTATGCATTGTTACGTTCTTAACTGAATTAATTTTTTATTGTAAATTGACTTTCAATTTTAAACTTGTATACACTTGAAATCTAAACTATCTTTGAGAGGACACCATATTTGAGAAGAAAATGTTTTAAATAAATATTTAGTGATCATACAAGATCTACCACTACATCTATTTTCCAAAATTATAGAAGGAAACGCGTAGAGACATGCGGATGATGTTATGAACCTTTCCTCTTTCAGAAGGAAGAGTGACAACTGCATATTACTTTTTCTCCTAATCTTATTTTATATGAGTTTTCAGTGATGTCATATAATAAAATAAGATGTGTCGTTGAAATTCTAAGCAAATACTTCTCTGATTTCTTTAAGAACACTGTTCGATGGCTGACAATGTCATTGATGCATTCTTTCTTTCTGTAAGATCATCGTAACATCAATTTTGCTTATCATTTTACTATTATTAGTTAAACAAAATTTCTTTTTAACTTACAAAGAAGCATGCAATGTTATGTTCGCCATCTAATAATGGTCCACAAAATTTCAGCATACTGTACACAACAACAAAGATCCAATGTTGAAGATTTGTTCTTATGTGAAACATACTCTGATTAAATAAATTTGGATATCATTATACTAGTTGCACTTAGGAAATATTCATTGCGATTACATTCATTTTGTAGAACTGCAAGTGTTCTTGAGCTTCCTATTACTAATGAACAAAGTTCCTGGTCTAATTCCATTTTTACTACTAAGATCATTTCAAGGAAATTAATTCCAGATAAAAAAGTCTTCATTGGCTAACTGTTCAGATCTTGTGTTTTAACTTTGGTTTTGCATAGGGTCTGTTTCACACCTAAATATCAAGAAACACAGCGGGGAAAAGAACATTTGATCAATGCAACGCTAATTGTTAAACAATTACTCTACAACCTAGAAAAATACCTTCACTTAGCACTTAATTATTTAACTGTTAAAAATTAAATCTATTTTGATAAAAGTGGCTAGGTCTAGACTTACATCAGTCCTTTTAACAAAAAACTATTTGAAATTTACTGACATTCTTGTTATTGATTAATTACACATCAAACATTTAAAATAGTGTGTTTTAATGTATTACAGAGCAAATAAAACGCCTGTTATATACGATATCGTTTCATTTTGGTCTCGAAATATTTGGCCACAGCGTCTATAAATTTTAAGGGGAGCCATTTCAAGAAATCAAAATACTGAATTATATAACTGATTCATGAAAATACCATAAAAAATATGAATCACAATACAAAATATGATCAGAATTTGATCTTAGATCAAAGTGTAAACACAAGATGATTTCTGAAAATCAGCATATCTTCTTCTTTGCCCCTTCATCCTTCAGGGGCAAAGAAGAAATGTTTTAAAGACAAACGCTAAAATCCAATTCAATCACAGTATCGTTGATTGCATTCACAACCAGGGGCGGTCGGCATAATTGGGGGCCCTCGGCTGGAAACGAATTTGGGGCCCTCTAACGCTTTACCATTTCTCTGGCGAACGTAACCAATACATGATTTACCGGAGAGGAGGCAGAGACGACTCTAGGAGGGTGCGGGGCCCTAAGATGAATTTTGCGGGGCCCTTGACTTACTTGACAACCAAAAAAAAAAGGGCAATCCTATCTTAACAACCAAAAAATAAAACAGGGCAATCGGGGGCCCCCCTGGGCCTGGCCAGACCGCCCCTGTTCACAACATTAGTTTGAATGCAGTCCATGACAAGGAATCAAATCTGAAAACAGTGTGTTACTATCAGTTCATGTTATTGCAATTTCCTGGAACACCGAAAGGCGCGTTTCCATTAGTGTTTGGTCTTGGTATGTGTTGACACCCTGCAAGTTTTTATAACAACATAAATATAAAATATAAAAAGGGGGGGGGAGAAAAAAAAGGCCAAGAAAATGGGTCCACTGCAAAATCCTTCCTCACATGATTATCTGAATCACCAAGTCAGTTTGCAGGAGATAAGGTATGTAGATTCCTCGTGGAATAAGTTCTACTTACGGTTCACATTTTCCAATTGCAATCCATTGCACGAAGCGATGAAATTTAACTTCTTATTTTAATTCCACATTCCTAGAAATATGCATTTCAATTCCCTGTTAATTTAATTAAAATAAAGTAATATACACATACATATAGTTAAATACACTGCTTTACACAATTATTTCATCGTTATCAAATGTAAATAGATACTGCAGCGAGGGCGTGAAGATTTCGAATACTCAATCAACGAAGGACAACTCAAGCGGAGACAACAAGAGGAGCATGAACAGAGGAAGCTGGTTTCAATTCTAGTGGAAAAAAAAAATCATGGAGATAGAAGAGCTACGGCGCTGGTGTATAACTGTTACCTGGCTTTAAAGCTACATGAACACAATATATTTTTCGTCGTAAATTAATAACTAATTGCAGTTAACAATTTTGAAAGCAATTGTAGCAATTGTAGAGATTGGAATCCAAAGAAATATTTTATCTCAAATAAAGGTGAATTTTGCTCGTTTCGTTTGGCTATAGTTCTCAATTCAACTGAACGCAGAGCCACTCGAAGTTCATTGACGCAATAATCAGATAATATTTCGAAACGAAACATAGTTTACACTACAACACATTATGTATCAGAAAGTTGCTGGAAGGCATTCAAAAGAATGCTTATAAAACATTTTCGAGTCGTTATTCAGCGTTGGTCAAACTTTGTGAATCAATTAGCGAAAGACTTAAATTTTAAGCTCCTGATTTCGACAGGTATAAATTTTTATTTTGATAATTGTGATGCCCTTTACCGGATACAATTTTACAGTAGAAAACTAAAAAGAAATATAGTGAGATATCGCTTGCGACGAATTTATTTATTTATTTATTTAAAGAATCTCTTTCATTTATGAATTGTATTCTTTTATACAATTCTGATCATCTTTGCTTAGCGAGCAATCCACATTCCCGGCAATGATTGCAAACAAAGGCTGCAGTTACGAAATCTTCAAAATTTTAAAATCTTTTGATATATTCTGACGCATTAAATTGATATATTTTAGTATTAGCATTATTTACTATTCAAACATAATCTCATTATTGAGATAATAAATTTGTAATTATTTCCGGTTAATAGAAGTGAAAATATGAATGCGTCATGGATTGAAACTGGAAATGACGTGTTTCATTCTTTATTCCAATTGATTGACGCATCCAACTAAACTACGAGTAAAATATATCATTCCTGACGAAATTGGAAGCAACGGTTTTTGTAACGGATGCAATCAATTGATAGCGACGAAATTGGCCTAAATTTGGAAGAAAAGTGCATAGTATTCACAAGCCACAATGACATAATAAAACAGAATATGATATCACATCAATAAATCTCTTGAAATTGCTGAACAAAAGTGAAGACTTTTTAAAGCTAGACTATTGAGTTTACTACCTGTATGCGAGGCTATAAACATGCATCAACATGTCATCTGCAATCTAGAATGTTATGTTTTCTAACACACTGATGCAGCAAGATTTTCTACACTGTTTAATCTTCAATCATTTTGAGAGCGGTAATCTTTGGCCCCTCTATGAAGATTGCATGACTACGTTCCAACATCCTTCGCACAATATTATTTGTTATCCTTAATAGCAGGTGTACAGAAGCGACCATTATGTTTTCCTTTTCCTACTGGAGCATTCTACAAGTTCTTCGACACTTCCGAATCACACTGTTACTGGGAGGCTGTCTAGGAAATCTAGCCACAAACTGAAGCAGATCGTTATTTCTCTCAACAGTACATGACATATTTTCTGCTGCTTTTAGGTGCCATAAAACTAGAACACCAACGTTAATGTTTGGTAGATTTGCGCCCCTCGGCGTGCTGAACATACGCATTTACCATCATGAGCATACGACTAATATTATTTATTTCAGATATTCCAGTTCAGAAACTAGATCCTTCAGTCCGATAAGCAATTTATTTAGAATGGATATGAACGATTATGCCATCCGCAAAGAAAAAAACTGATGCAGAAACGTAAAATATCAAATGATCAAACCACGAGATTGTTAGATTTAATTCCTGCAAAAACAAATGGGATGCCTGAAAGACCAATAAAAAACTTTAATTGACTCGATAACCCTTCCAACATCATATTTCCACAAACACATTCTTCACCCCGCCAAAATAAAACATTAAGTACAATCGCAATAGTTAGAAGATAATCTATATAGTTTTTACATAATTTCATGTAGACGGCGTTACAGAACTTTTTACTGTGATTCCTCAGAAAATTCTCGAACCACCAAATGTGATGATACCAAATGTGATACACTCGCAAAAGTTATTTGCGAGTTAAAATCTGCCCTTGTAAAAGACTGATCTGTGTTTCTTCAAACCCTACTAGAACTTTCTACTGAACAAGATTTGTTTTCGGATAATCGAAGTCAACATAGTCAATATAGATAATATTCTTATTTTAATAATAACAATCCTTGTAATTCGGTAATAAGCGGTTTGAGATTTCTTTAAACAAAACTGAGTGTAATTTCGTTTATTACAGTGTCACAAAACTTTGTAAAACTTTAGTTATCTAATTACCTCAATTTAATCAAGCATTGAATGAAATTGGTTATTGTGTCATCATTTCAATATTGGCATTCATGATTACTTTCAGCAATCAAAAAAATCATTGTTTAATAAAAACTTTTAAATGTTGACTACGCGTAACATACAATGTCTTTTGGGCCCTAAGTTTTGTTTGCATCTACTTCCAGACTTCTCTAAAAGAACTACATCTAGAAATATATCATATACCAGAATTTCTTATATTTCAGTAAATGAAACTCTCTGTCACAAACTCTCGTTTACTGATATTAAACTTTTTTTTTTAATGCGATTAATTAGTTTGTAATCGTACGTAAAAAAAATGGCGTAGGAATTATTGCTTTGTGAAATGTATATGTTGTGTTGTTTTCTTTTTAAATTTTGGAGATCCCTCATATCTGTTTACGATAATTATCAGGAAAAAGTAATAATTCTTCCCATATTCTGTTATGGCGATCTGTGTGATATACATACTGCATCTTCTTACAATCGATTCAGTAACACAGCAGTTAACGCGAATAACCACGATTCGATTGGCAATGTTGAATCAACGCCTCGGCCGTAGAACAGTACAAGTTCTACAAGTCCCCTCCCAGCAAGAATAATTCTTTCCCAATGGTCTCTTTTTTCCTCAAAAAAAGTTTTCTTTAACTTTTCAAATTCTTTTGCCCCAATGAAAGTTCCGTCTTCATTAATTTACTTCAGATTGTCTTGCTTTCCGTTTGCAGATTAGTTAAATAAATGATGTCACATATCATTCCGCCTTCTTTAAGTTTTCTATTACTTTCAGTCCTATGATTGGCGGGACAATTCAAAATTTCATTACTTAGTTCCAGAAGGAAAAAAAACAAAACAAGCTGACATTCATGTTCTTCATAAAAATTCAAATGAAACAGTTACATAAAGTTAATCCATGGATATCAGATCTATTGTAAGCCTTAAATACAGTAAAACCCCGTTATTACGCTCGTCAAGGGACCATGACCTACAAGCGTAATAAGCGGGATAGCGCTATAGACGGGAAATGATTTATAAGATGGGGAAAGATTTGGACACCATTTTACAGGAAACATACATGATTCTGCAATAGATATACTGCAAATTTGAGCTTATTTCCTATTAAAAAGATATTTGATTGTGGTTTGCCGTGTGTGTGTGCTACTATGACATTTTCAATGCGGTTCAGGTAACTATTAACGTCAATTGATACACCACTAGGAGCAATACTAATATATTTTCGGAGCAGATTTAGCGCACACTTTACTTTTTTACGTTTGCAACAACCCTTTGCTGCATCGGTAATTGCATCCCTGTTTTTCATTATTGTTCCCAGACTGGACGAGGGAATTCCTAGAGATTCTGCGAAATCCTTCTGACTTCTGTAGAATTCTCGTCGTACTTACGGAGAATTTGCAATTTTTCACTTATGGATAGGGATTTTCGCTTCGACATTTTGCACAACTGTATCACAGACCCGTACTTCACAGAGTTCAAGGATTCCCTCCTACCAGGGGGAAAAAAAGAATCTTTACAGTGTTACATTGCTTTTTGATACAAATTTCCGATATAAAAAAGCGTTACAAGCGGGATTTGAAGCGTTATAAGAGGGTAAAAGTATACAGAGATATATAGAAAATTCCAGGGACCGTATAAAAGGAGCGTAAAGAACGGGATAGTCCTATAAGCGGGAGCGTTATATCGAGGTTTTACTGTATTAAGATTATTTTGTTTGCGCCATGACACAAGTGTGCAGCTTCGTTCGATAAATCTGAGATGACCCACTGCCTTCCCCACCTGATTTTTTTTTTCCCAATGAAAAACCTAAACCATTAAATCCCAAATTCAGAGGCGCGAGGGAATTTCAAGGGTGGGAAGTAAATAAGTTTCGTCTCTGGAATGAAGAAAAAATGCCACCCAGATACTAAATTTTTACATTTTTATAGCAAAACCCTTTTATTTATTATTAGTATTTTTTTTATTTATTATTAGTATGCAAAGACATCTTGAGTTTAACTAAGAACTATACTAACTACAATGCAATGCCTACATTGTAAAAGAACAGGATTTAGCCATCCGCTTTTATCTTCTCTTCACTGAAATGAGATTTATATTTAAGACCGTAATGAAGAATTGGGAAAATAAACCATTCCTGTTTCAAAGGAATTTTACCTTTTCTATTTCATTTTATTATGATTTCTTTTTATATAAATGCAAATGGCGGGAGGGCGTCAGGTTTTTACATTAGAAGAGGGGCACGAAATCAAGAGTTTGGGAATACAGTAGACTCCCTCTTAACCGGACTTCGTTTAACCGGTTCTCCGCTTTAACCGGCCGAATTTTTTTTTATCTTTAAAACGTAAAAAAAAAACTAAAAATTAAAACAATAACACGTGTTTCGTTATTTAGTATCGGTAACGCACCTATTTCAGATACAATTTCAGATACTACGTATCCAATACTGATAATTGAATAGTAGAACTTGATCTACGGTTTGTTTGGTTTGTTTGTTTTTTTCCAATTTTTAAATAATTCAATATCTTCTTTTGCTTTGCCTAATAATTTATTGTAAATACAAATAGAGCTTTATTTAATTATTTACTAACAAGTTTTTTTAGTTGGTTGAAAAGTATTCTGAAGGATGAAGCCTGATTTTAACAGGGACTCACTTGGCCGCTG
>JAFIDM010012231.1:115701645-115759006 GCA_023159025.1 Thereuonema tuberculata | reverse complement strand
CCGTTTCCATTTTTTTTTTACTGTACAATAAATTACGGAATTAACAAAATAATTTTAAAACTAGAATAAGGTAAACAATAAAAGAGGCAGATTTAGCGACGTCCAAAGGGTTTTCGTGTTTCGACACGAAAAAACAAAAATAATTAACCGATTTTTTTTTTTTTTAAAAGTAAGAAATTAAAGTAAATTAAAATAAAGTAATTGTTTATAATGAATGTACTGCCACTTTAATGTAAATTAAACATGTTAAAAGCATTTTTATGTTGATTTTCGTTCTTTTTCGGCCTATTTCGGATTATCCGCGGAATTAGTTTATCCGCGATTACCGCGACACCCAACTCCGCGGATAATCGGGAGTCTACTATATATCTTCATATTTTTAAGATCTCTCTTCTATTTATTCAAAAGAAGAGTATCTTCAGCACGAGGAATCTTTAGTGAATTAAGAAATATTTACATTATCGATAAAAATTACGACAACATGACGTTGATAATTTAGAAACCAACCGTAAGATAAAACTCAGTATAACAAGGAAAGACAGTTGACTATAAAAACAATGGCATGCAGTTGCTGATAAAAAAAAAGGGCAAACAACTGGTTTCATAGTGTATACGGTTGACAAGAGCCCGGCCGTTAAAAAAAAAAATAAGAGTACACGGAACCCTAGCGACCCGTACATCAGAGCTTCTCAACCTGTGTGCCGTGAGGATACCTTTGGTGTGTCGCGATAAAATTCTGAGAATTCATCTGTAATCAACATTTAACTTCCCACTAGCCAAATGCTCGTATTTAGAATAAAATCTTAACGTCCAACAACAAGGGCAAACAGAAATATAAACTACATCCTGTTTCGTACTAGCAATTAAGATTAAAAAAATATGAAACTCATTCAAATCAGCATAAAAAAAAATATTTCAGGGTATCTTAAAATATTTAATAATAAGACTGTTATATCCAATGATAAATCATAGGTGTTTTTCCAAAAGATTCTACTTTTGAAACTGGGTTTGCTTTGCCGCCGGATTTCTGCAAATAAAAAAGTCCGCCGTGAAGCAAAAACGGTTGAGAAGCACTGCCGTACCTTTCATTTTCGGCCACTTCCTGTGAGACAGGAAGTGACCGCAGACCAAATTTCGCATTTTTCCTCACCTCTAAAAAGTTATAAGGGTTCCAAACTGACTCATATCCCTCCGCCTTGTAATCTGTGTTGTGAAGAGGCCGGAGAGAATGAACGTAAAAGCTCTCTCTTTTTACACTTCCGTGTACGAGGTCGCTAATATAAATAAATCATTAAGCATTTTGGTCATATCGTAAGTTTATCAGATATTTAATAAAAATATGATAATATAAAATCATTAAATCGTCAATAAAGGAAATGATACTTACAAAACATTTCCAAATGTATTTCCAAAACATTAAATGTCTGATATTTCCAAAACCTTAAAAACCATCCAAATATTTATAACATTTTTTCTAGAAAGTACAAATACGATAACTAGGAAAAGAATCAAACTTAGCAATTCATCGGCGTGAAGCAAACGCAAAAAGAAATTGTAAGCATTCGAGTTGAAATATATCGAAAGAATAAATAAAACGCTAATGACATCAAAGGAAGGAAGCGCATAATAACTCATAAACAATCAGGAAAAAAAAAACATTGGAAAAAAAAAAATAGAAATTCCTCAACAGCTTTAATATTATTCATACTATCGTCTTCTTTCACAAAATACTGTTTGTTGTTTTTGGCAATACGAATTCACTTTTTCGGTTTTATTTAAAATAACTCATCAAAAACGAAACATCATAAGCCAAAACAAATTTAACGTGCGTAAAATTAACGAAATAATTAAAAAAGGCTAGACACACAAATATAATTACATTTAATCATTTCCTAAATTCTAAATATAGGAGAGAAATTCACCAACGGACAATAAATATGCCTTCGCACATTGAGCCAACATCAACGGGAATTCTGAACAGCTGTTTCATCCTTATTAGGAATCATCAGCAGAATATACCCTTGATGTTAGGCCCAGTTGCGCGAAAGCTTTACCTAAAATGCATTCTCGATCCCGGGAATAGGCCTCCGAGAAAAATACAATAAAATAAAAAAATGATCCTGAAAGATCCAAAGTGTTAACCCCCTGTCATTTCACTGAAAGGCACTAAGGAAATTAATTACAAAAAGGCAACATCATAAGTTCAATGAAAGCAAGTTTAACGTCCGTAATTATTCATAAATAGAGAGAGAAATTCACCAACGGACAATAAATAAATATGCCTTCGCACATTGAGCCATCAACGGGAATATTCTGCTGATGATTCCTAATAAGGATAAAACAGCTATTCAGAATTCCCGTTGATGTTGGCTCAATATGCGAAGGCATATTTATTGTCCGTTGGTGAATTTCTCTCTCTATTTATGAATAATTACGACGTTAAACTTGCTTTCATTTCCTAAATTCTATTTACCATTTTCTTTCCTCTTCAAAGTTTAAGTATTTTATGAGTTCTGATAAAAACTAAATGATAAAAAACGACAACAACCTACAGCGCCCAAACTGCTAACCTACAGAGATATTAAAAAAAGGGGCAATATCTCAAAAATGAAAGGTTTTTGAATCCATACGCAATTAATTTTTTTCCCCTTTAAATTTATTTTACTGCATGAAATTGTAGAACCTTGTTGAACATTTTTCGAATTATTCTGTAACTATATATATAAACTATATCTTTTTAAAATTTTTCAACGACTATATTGTATTATTTAAAGTACTGTATATACAATACATATAAATATGTATATTAGCTATAAAATATGTTAATATTAGTGAGAATACTTTCCGGTATAGCTGGTTTGGCTTTATTGGAATCATTAGTTTGGAAAAACAATTGAATGAAGCTTAAAGTCTGACTGACATCAATCATAGAATTATTAACAAAAACAATTAAAACTATTCCAAATTCCCTAAACTATCTACTCTCATTTTTTTTTTTTTTTTTTTTTTTAATGTTTATCAGTCCCATTAGGTATGTTTATAAAACTGCATACCTGTGGTATAACCATTCGTGAATACTTTCACTTATGTTCTAGTTTTGAAGAGGGTTGTTGCTTTAAAAGTTTCAGCCTGATCAACTTGACTAAAATTGATCATAAGGAAAGTTCAATCGTATATCATTTCACAAAATGGCTTCTTACCATGCAAAACTTTAAAAAAAAAAAAAAGAAAGAAAAAGGAATGCGAACTTTTATTCACACGTCAAAAAAGATATGATGGCGGAAGGAGAAAAGAAGAATTGAGGGTTATATCTTACACGAAGATCTTCACGAAGAGTGTTATTAAAAGAAAAAAAAAAATGTTAATCGCTGACCTGTAACACAATTCAACCAAAACAAAAATAATTAACGGAGATTGTTTTCTGTTCTTTAAAACAATACAATATAGTCGTAAAGTCTGTTAAATAGATATTCTTTACTGTTTGTTCATTTATAATAATTCTGAAATCTATCAACAAAATTTTGTGCAACAAAATGTATTGAAAAATAAAATGAAATGCATGTGGATCCGGAAATTTCCCTTTTCCGATATACAGCCTGTTAAAAGTGAAGTCAACTCACCTGTAAGTACAAAATCCAACGCGAAAAACTTAATAAGTACAGCTTTTTGGTTGCTATAACCAGTCTACTTACGCCGAACACATTTTCAAACAGTAGCAGGTCTACAGTTATAAAGCCAAGTTCCAAGATGTGGTTAGAGCTATTCAGCTATAATTTGCTGAGGAATAGTTTAATGTTTTTTAAACTATTCCTCACCGAAAAATAAACAAGGTTGAAATCAGGCGACTGTGGCGTTCAGGTTCGTGAGTTGGTATAACAACACTGTGGAACAGGTGCTATCGTGAAAATGAGTATTTATCTAAACTAGAGTTTTCCACTTTCCAAACTTTGTCTACCAATTTTGTCCCGAAACTTCTGTAAGAAATAGGTGGGTTAATTTTGGATTAATCCATCTATCTCTCTAAAAGCAATCCACATCCACCAGAAAGGATTAAGTGAATGCAAACCCCGGTCAATGTCGATAAATAATTTCGACAAAATAAGCATAATTCCGAATCCATTCAACATAAACCTACATATTTATTTTAGAATTGAGAAGCCGATCTCTGCTTTAGGAGACCAATTTGAAAAACATAAGCAAATAGATAAATAAATAAAAATGGAAGAAAAAACAAACTAAAGCTACATTGAATATACTACGCAGTAGAATATAATACAATATATCCCATCCTTTATGTAACAAATATTCCCTGACCAAAAATAATCAGACTACAGTCTGTATTAACTTTCTCTACAACGTTGTTTGGTAGCTAACAATGACAATGATGAATATTTTCTTTGTAAGATCATAGTAATATTGAATTTTATATATTAATGTAACCTAATAGAAAAAGCAGCCTACATCAATGTCAGTTAACAACGGTCTACAAACATTTTACTACAGTTTCAGGAATTCTTGTACATTTCTTTATCTACGACAGAAGATTTCAAACTTTCAGCCGAAGGGGCCAGATTGGATTATAATCCATTTGGGCGGGCCTCATTAATATGTAAATTATAAAATATTCATTTTGAAAAAGACAACATTGAATGAAATTTTTTATAGTTAATTACAAATACAACGATAAGCAAATGTGACTAAATCTATTTATAATATTTTTAAAAATTTCCCCTTTTATATCAAATATGATTTTTGTATTCATTTCAATTTTCGATATACATTTTTCAAAAACTTTCGAGGGCCGGATAAAATCACCTGCCGGGCCGTAGTTTGGACACCTCTGATCTAGGATAAAGATTGGCACTTATAATTTCAGTAGATTGTTATTTCATAACAGCGAAGAATTAATTTCAATAAATGTTACAAGTTCTGCTTTCTAATTTTTTTTTTTTAAATAACCTATCATCAATTAAGATAATAACTTTTTTTTTGCTGTTTAATCATATGTCTGAAAGTTAATTTATCAGTTTTAATGGGCAATACAGTAAGCTACTATTATGACTCATTTTGTAATTTTAATGAAAAATCTAGATAAGATTTCGAAAAGAGTTTCCTGAATAGAACCCCTGTTTTGGTTATACTGTATTTCCTATTACTACCAATTAATGTTGTTTGTTTGTAATATTATTTTCTATTTTTTTTCCCTTTATAAACTTGAATTATTATTATTATTATTATTATTATTATTATTATCTCTTCTCTGAATATGATATTTTTCTAAGGAATAAATAAGGAACTCTTGAGTGACTGAAAAGGTGGGAATGGTTTTAAAATGTTTTAGATATTTCCAGAAGTTTCCATCAACGATCCTAGTTATAGGCGCCGACCCGAGTATTTTGGGCCTCTCCTCCAATAATTTTCATTGTGGGACCCATAATTTTCCTTCCAGTCTTATAACAAAGATCTTTACTACAATAACTATAGAAAATGTCAATGTGGTGGGCCCTCCAAATAACTTACAAAACATCCGTATCTATAGTTCGATTTGTCCGGGAACAAATTGTTTTACTTTTGATAACTGTTAGCATCCAAATTAAATGTTTACATTTATTGAATCGACGTAATTACGAATATGTATTTATAAACTTCATTAGTAGACATATTAAAGAGTTGCATTCATTATATCTATCATATTGTTAGAAAACAAAGTTATGAAGTTGACTTGTCAGAAATTATACCTTAGTCATAATTGGTAAATAAGCTCTTAAATAAATGTATCTGCTAATGATTATCTAATGCTCTACAACTGACTTCTAAAACAAATTCTTATTTTCCCTTAAAATAAATTCTCACCTTTACTTTCTACAGCGACAACCGAAATTCAAAAATTTTACCCTGGAATAAACGACTTTGACAGAATTTAGTTCACAAAACTACGTTACTGAAAGACCTCTTCACTCGCCAAAATATTACTAATAGATTCATAGGTTTCGTTGCATTAACGTCAGAACTATAAACCTCATTTTTAATCACATTTTTATTGGGACCAATGAAAGATTGCTGTAATTAACACGAAATTCCTTTGCAGCTTATTTCCACTACTCCGTCACACCAAATTTCCTAGTAATTTCAAGATACATTTAGGCAATATTATTTGCTGGGCAAAAGAAACATTAGTGCCACATTCACTAACAAACTATTTCATTATTGCGCCAAAATAAAGAAATACTACTAATAAAACACTGCTCTTTGATTTAATGTGTCAGTTTATGAAATCTGATATTTTCATTATCAAATAATTCAGTAATCTTAGACGAAAGTAATAATACGCAAAGTTTAATGTCATTTAATTTGACACCACTCCTACTTTGAACGAAACTTGTTTTGGTAACTAATTTTAAATACTGTATTACCACGAAATTGGAAAATGCTAATTGATATCACCTTTAATTTTTTGGCAAAGTAATGTTTCTTAGCTGAAATTTGAAGTATAACCGTGCGCTGTCAACAAATGAAAATAAATCGATTTTGACTAAACTTAGCCGATTTTTGCTAATTATTTGATGCAAAGGGGCTTAGAATTATCGTTTACAAATCTTAAATTACTTCAAAAGCTTTAAACGATAATTTTACGTTTCATTTAAACCATTTTCATTACTAAAATAATGAACGAATTAAAGTTCCGACTAATGACTTGTAAGTTTACAGAGAAAAGTTATATTTTTAATATTACTATTAAATAATAACAGAAATAACAATTTTTTAAAATATCCGAGAATTTAGAAAATAAATAAATCCATACGATTGGAACTTAAATATTGAACTTAAAACGATCGTTCAACTTTCACTTCCTACTTGTGCACTTTAATGGAGTAAGTCTTGACTTGACAATAACAAATCCCCATTCCTAGCGGCGAAGAGCGATGGCCACTGAGCTTCTGCAGACCGTTGACAAACATTGAATGACAGAAAAACTCCTGCTTACCTTCCCAATCGAAATATAAAGTTAACTATTGGTTTTAGACTGCGATGAAAATGCTTAACCGGAATTGGGAAGTCCTACAATAAGCCAAAATCCTCTGCCCCAGTAGAAATACGGTCCCGTGGCAATTCCCAAGTTTGTTATTTCCAACACGGCGCCAACTATACATGCTACTTGTTATAAAACGTTAGATCAAGGTTTCTACTAAATTTCTAGTAAAAGACGAATTGAAACTAGTGAGATATTTACCTGATCTGGTGAAAACAGCACGGTAATACTAAATCCAAAACTAATCTTTCAGGAAGCCATATTAGTTTAGGCAGTGATGTCATTGCCTACACTAAGGTAAAATATTATATAGGTATGGTCGGCTGCCATTTTGTATCCAAATATTTTCATTAGCGTACTTCGGATTGTGCTAATAATTTTTCATGTGTTAGTTAATTAATTATATTTACATTGTAACTTCCAAAAAACAAAACACTATTTCCTCAATGCATTCTGAAGCTTGTTTTTTACCTTTTTGTTTTGAAACGTCACTTACGTTATTAGATAAATATATTGAAAACCATTCTTTTCTTGTGACAACATTTTAACCAATATTTAGAAACAAGATGGATATACTCTATGTGGCTAAATACAGCTCCTTTTAAGAAATAACCAATGGAAGACTACGTGGAACAGCGCTGTTACATTGATCTTTATATTTCTTTTTATTTATTTATTTATTATTTTATTTTTTAAATGAAATAAAAAATAAAATATTTTAATTAATTTCTGTAGTTTCTTCAGATTGTTAATAGAATAAATAATCAAATTGTTAAATATATACAAAATAATATACAAATAAAAATTACCATTGAATCCCGGCATTCAACTATGTAAGTCTAAAAAAAATATAGTAGTAAAAATATGAAATGAAAATAATATTAATAATAAAAAGCTTTTTTTTATGGAAAGCTACTTAAATTTTTAATGATTGATTTGTATTTAATTTTAATAATTCCGAGCCTTGAAAATTATAATTGATCATTTGTAGAAATTATAATTAACATTAATAATAAAAAAAGCAATTTCAAATCATTTTTAAAAATTGTTGCCGAACAGATATAATGCAAATTACACTGAATTATAACTTTTTTTTAATGAATTAAATCTTCGTAATTTTTGTGAATGTTTTTGTTGCTATAGAGTTGTCGGCGCCTGAAACTCGAAACAGAAGCAACAGTTGGTTCAGGGAGAATTCCTGGTTTTGAAGATCCATACGCCAAATCCAAACAGAATGGCATTAGAAATCCAATCCAAGCAGTTATGCAGAAATATCATAAACTAATAATGATTTGAAATGAATCCATCGTTGTCGTTTATTTGCATATTCGATTGATTTTTTCCTTGCCAATATGGAACTATTTCTTTGCTCTTTCGGATTGAAAAGTGACGTGGTTTTCTGTGCACCAACAAGGTTTATGTCGAGCGATTCGCTCCGAATGGCTGATGCAGCGGAATAGAGCAACCAAATTTGAAATTTTTTTAAATGAAGATGATCGGTTTCTCTAAAAATTTGATTTTAAAGGTAATATTTTTTTCCTTTTCTTTTTCCCATTTTTTTCGAATCTTAGAAGTTGGAATGATCCGTTTCCAAAATTTGCCCTACAATTCTGTTTTATTTGAATTATTCTGGATTTTTTGATGGCCCTATCAATGATTCTGTATTTAAATTTAAAAATATTGAATAATAATAGAGAAATGAAAAATATTTTTTTTTCGTAATTTTTTTAATTATAAAAAAAAGTATTTATTTACAATGACGAGAATTAATCTACTAATAAATAATTTTAAAGCGCTCTGATTTATTTATTTATTTATTTATTTATTTATTTATTTATTTCCTCTTAAATACTAATTGTTAATTTATACTGATTGGTGGATTCGATTTTATCATTGGGGGGAAAAAAAATGTAACAAAACCAAACATGAGATAACTTTATTTTGTAATTACTTCTGTTACAACTCGCTTTTTATTGATAAGATAAAAACATTTACTTTTTTTTCTCCACAAACATTTTATTTATAAAACAAAAGTGATATCAGGAAATGTGTATTTAAATTAAATCATGTTACCGTTTGTTTGTTTTTGGTTTTTTCGTTGTTTAATAATAAATAAATAATAAAAAAAAAATCATTAGGGTAAGTAGGAATTACATTTCCTAATTGAATCTGCTGTCATTTTATCACTTCTAAAGAAGCCCATTTCATCTTTGTAAACTTAAACCAAATAAATAAATAAATATATATAATTAATTCATTAATCTTTGTTATTGACCACTTTTGAAGTGATTTTAAAATTTTCTGAAGCAGGATATATAATGTTTGGATTTCTGTTGAAAATATATAATAAAAATGCCAATAATCTGGACAGCCGTTTATCCGGATCAGTTTTTACTGGTTTCGTTTAGCTGCAGTTTTGACTATGATACGAGCTCAACTGAAAATATTACTGAATAACGAGATAATCAATGCGATTTGTTTTTATAAATAATTATGAATGGTACTCTGGTAAAGCTGTTTCACACTTATTGGGGATCATCAGCTAGCACCAATTATGACCCATGTGTCAAAATTTATACTTGGACAGCAAATTTTATTTTGCTTAGATTTTGGAACGCTAATGCAATATATTTCCAACAATTAGGGCAGGAGAGAAAAAAATAAAAAAAATAGCAGACATTCCGATATAAATGTTATAAATTTAGCAACATTTTTTTTTTTTTTTTTTTTTTTTTTGTAATTTTGAAAATATTGCTATTGATTGATAATATTGAAATGCAGTATTATGGTTAGCAATATATAAGAATAATAAAAAAGTTAATAATCCAAATTTTGATATCCATATCACTAAATGACGATGATAATTATGAATAATTACAAATTATTTATTTATTTATTTATTTATTTATTTATTTATTTATTTATTGAAATTAGCAAGGAGGAGACACAGATTTTATACAAAACATTGTAACTTCGAAGTTAATGGTAAAAAAAGTAAAAAAAAAGTCACTTTACATATCTACAATAACTTTTAAGTGATGTATATGACAGACGAAACATAGGCGATATAACGTTAAATTGTTGATGTTATTATTATTATTATTATTTGCCAATTTTCTTTATGCAAAATTCATTTTTTTGCTTTCTTTACTAGGTATTAATTACCAAGATGATAAATATTTCAGTTGATTTTTAAGATGCATTCTAATGAGTCCAATAGCGAAATTTCTAATGCACCTCATATGGAGAAAAGTAAAAGTTTAAATTTAATTCATTATATCTAACCAAAAAAATAGATATCTAACCAATATTAATAAATTAATTGAATTTATTTGCTATTCTAAACATCCTTTAAAAATTACCAATCTCTCTGCTCATCAATTAACTTATATTTATAAAGAATTACTTATTCATTAATTACTGGAAATATCTTAACTATAATTTTATTAAATTAAAATTTTTAAGAATTAATAAAAATCTATACTTTCTAAAATTACAACTGACTACTGTTATAGAAATATATAGAGCAATGCATGAAAAGAAATTTAACCTTTTCAAACAATAAACAATATTTCTTATATTGGAGAAAACAAAGTTCTTCAATGGCCAATTGTTGAAATTTAGTTAGCAAGATATACAGTGTATTAAAAAGTTTAATTGATTTCAATTAACTAAGTTCCAGTAGAAGGTTTTGATTGCTCTTTATGTTTTAAGTAAGGATTTAAACAATTTCCTTATATAAAATACATGTTTTGAAATTTAACGTTTTTTTTTAAAGGCATTAGATGATAGTTTATACTGCTTGTAGACGACAAATGGTATTGTTTCATTGCTTATTTGTAAATAGCTTCAGAACCATTTGAGGAAGAGTTTGTAGATAGTACATAATTACTAAATAACTTTTAACTAATGGACATAATGTACTTTATATAAAAAAATGTATGTTCCAAATAAAAAGATCCATCAAAGTCATGTAAAATAAATTATTTTCTCTTGTAAATTCCTTGAAGTGTCTTGACCTTAAAATAAACAACAACAAAAAAATGCCAGACCGAGGCTGTAGAAAAGTTTTTGAGCTTATTAAGGTACATTTTATTATTGGTCACCAAGTTTTCTGCATTTATTGCTGCATCCATGACAATATAATATATCGTCATTATTTTAAATATATTGGAATGTGCCAATTTTATGCATGTTATATGTAAAAAGCATGTTTTGCTTTTCACTTTCAAGCATGTTTTGAGTTATTCTTAGTTTAAGATACCAGACCAATGAATACCGGCTGCAAATGGAAATAGATATTTTATTAGAAGGACATAATATCAATCAAAAGATACTTTATTTTAATATTGCTCATGCAGCAATTCAAGTAAAATTAAATACAATATATATTTTTTTCTGTAAGATTTCAGAGCATGAAATTTGAGTTAAGGAACTTCGAAAATTGGTGATTTGATGCAGTTGTGTAAATTAAATATATAAATTTATAAATATAATAAATGTAATTATAAATATAAATTTATAAATTACATTTAGAAACACCTATGATTATCATTTCTATTTTTATTTTGCAGTGATTACTGAAATTCATTATTCTCTATTTTGCACAGATTTAAAAGTAGTGCCGTCTAAATCAAGCAAGAGTATTGAGACTGAATTACAAAGGGAAAAGGATAGTATTAAAACAATGAAAGCCAAAAAAAAGTAAGTAATAATTTCTTTTTTACAATCTAGAAGGAAGTTTTTTTATAACTGCCAAAGGGTTCTTAAGCTTGAAAAAGATAAAAAAAACGTCTAAAAAGACTTTGTTGTAAGCATCTAACTTCTAACTAGAACTTCAAGAACAAAGAATTATTTTGTTATTTTTAGGCAATTAAAATGTTGAACTTTGATTGAAAATGAATCTATACATTAAGTTGTAATTAAAATTACTTGCTAATAAGCTCAAATTATATATTGTATAGTGTACACAAATTATTCAGTGTGATCAATGTAAACTGTTGTTCTTCTTATTGTTTGCTTTTGTGGGGGTCCTACTTCCGAGAGCCAGAGAAGGATCCATAGGCTTTCACATGTTCTGAACTTGATCATCGAGGGCAAATCTGGCTGATGAGTACTAATAAAGACAAAACAGCTGTCCCAAATTTCTGTTAATGATGGCTCAAGGCATGAAAGCAAACGAATGTTCATTTTCATTATTTTTCTTTTTTTTTTAATGTTATATTTAATGCACGTTTAACCTTCTTGCATATTAAATGTAGTTTCAAAATTATTATTGCTGAAAAAACAGGGCTGTTTCTTATTTATCAAAATGCATGAAAAACTGTTAAATGACAAGTCAGTAATAATAAAACAGTGAAATGAATGTTTTGAAATTAAAAAAGGAAGTATGATTTTTAAGATTTCAGCAGTTTGCAAACAGTCATCATGAAAAGGAAATTTCAGACAATTTCAACTATTTCTGTGACACATATGTCCTGCATACTTTTGTCTGTTATCCTTTTTGTTTTTTGTTATCTTCTTAACCTGACACAGCATTTGCAAAGTACATAAAACTTTTGGAATCCTAGTCATGCCTCATTTACTTCGAGTTGATTCATCATCGTTCATTTATTTCATATTTATCTGAATCTCAAATTTTCTGAAAGTTCATTTGACAATTGTGGACCTGGTGGTCCTCTCGTATGGCATTGAGCTGTGGGCTTGAGGAGCCAGGTTCAATTCCCTGTGAATATCAGGATTTTTTCCCACGGTATTTCTCCTTCAGGTAAATCCCAGTGTTTATCCAGCTCTGTAAAATGGATAGTGCATTTCTTTCCCATGAGTTAGTCAATGGGCTTATCACTCGATCTCAACTAGTTATAGAACACCAGAAGCTTTATATCCTGTGACCCCAAGGGCCCCATAGGACTGTTGTGGGATACTTTATCTGACAATTAACTTTAATTTTATATTGCTCTGATCTCCCTAACTTGCAGAAAAAAGATTTATCTTTGAAAACATTGTTCTTTATCCATTTCTCTTAAAATTGAAAAAATCTCGCCAATCTAAGTTCAAGGACAAGAAAATAATGAATTACTTTACCAACTGATAAATTTCCTATCTAAAGGTGATGCCAATAGTCCTTTATTTCTACAGTAGATAGATCAAGTATGTTTTGCATGCAAAAGATCTCAGCTGAAATACTGTTAATTAATAACTTTCTTTGTTAACAAGGTAAATGTTTTTTGTTTTTTTTAATAAAACTATTAAATTAATTAAGATTTTTTTTTTATTCCCAGATACAAATGGAAAACTATCTGTACATCTTCATGCAAATACGAAGTGGTTCGAAGGGTTGCCAGGAAATTAGGTTTAAAAGAAGTAGCAGAATATGAGCCTTGGATTATATTTTGGACTGATAGTGGCGTGGTTAATGAAAAGTGCATGGAAATGAAGCGCTTTCAAGTAAATAGACTGTTAATTTACTTCCATTTTAAACTAGTTAATTGTTGTGTTGCTTTAACTCTTTTCATGAATAGTTCCAGTAGAAAAATATAGAAAATTTAGGACTTTCTGCAGCAAATAGCACGGAACATTGCAGAAAGAAGAAAAATGTATTTTTCTTCTAGAAAAATATATTACTTTACAATAAAATATCCAAAAACTGTTGGATACATGAAAACAAAAAATTATAATTGTATTATACAATAAAAAGCTTACTCGCACATGAATAAGGAATCACTGATCTGTTTTTAGATTATTCGATACCAGGAGTCCAGATATTCCAGATACTCTAGATTCCCGGTAACTAGTCCCGAATAATCTAAAAACAGATCAGTGATTACTTATTCATGTGCGAATATGCTTTTTATTTTATTGTCACCTTTTTTTTTTTTCACATGTTAAACTTGTTGTTATATAATTGTACTACTATGGTGAATTTAAAGTTGTACAAATATCATAAATTAAATTGTAAAAGAAAATGTCTTTTGCAATTTTGCAAAATTTTAAGCTTTCCAATCAGAAATTGAAAATTTTTTAATTAGTTACTTCTGATTTTTATAAATAGATTTTTTTTGGGGGATTATTATAAACAGATATTTAAAAAAAATATTAATATTGATGTTGCAGTTGGGTCACAAATTTTTATCTTATTAAGAGTAATAACAAATATCTTATTAATATCAGAGTAATGGAAAAATAGATAAATACGTAATTTCGATTTGTGTTATTTTGATATTTGTAAACTTTTATTAAGACTTCTAGAAAAGATTGCCTTTCAAGTATAATTTTTACCATTTTAATGACCTCCAAAGGATCATCCTTTACAGCTTCTTACATTCTTGCCTTCAATAATGTTCTCACAAAAACGTTTTCTTCCTTCTGAATTGTGGGCCAGATTAATACATAGATTTGGAGTTCTTACTTAAAAATTCAGAGTGAATTACTATCTTTTCTTGATTTGCACAAATTGATTTCAAAAAAAATCTTTCTGTTTTCAATACATTAAAGCTAATAAGAGCTAAAAATATTTAATATTTAAATATTTATTTAAATAATTTAGGTATTTAAATAAATATTTTAATATTTTTTAGCTTTTATTAGTCAACAGTATGTATAAACAGTATAAAAATTAATATATATTTTGCCGAATCTTTCAAATTTATCTATAAGTTAACAAAGTGATTAATTGTGTTGATTGGGGAAAGCAGTGCTGTGAAGTCAATTCAGCTATGAAATCATACTGAAAGAATGTTGTCCATTCAATTTCAACATAATTAATTTATTGCATACGGTCATATACAGTATATTTTTAAAAAAAAAAATACTATATCCATAGTGAAAATGTTTTTAGTTATAGCTTGATAAATTCTTCTAAAATATTAATACATTGTCTTTTCTTTTAAAATATTAATATTTTTTTTAGAACAAATAAAAATTTATATTTTATTTCTTGAATGAATCTAAAAATCATAAGAATCTTTTTTAATACATAAATTATATCAAATAATATAGTATTTATATACTTATAAATATAAAATCTATACATTCTGAGCATGTCAAGAAATTTCTATTTAGATCTCATTTCCAATATAAGTAATAAAATTATTGAAATTTTTTTGCATTACAAAATGCAAAATGATATTTAAATGTTATTTTAATATTTTTCTTATCTTAATCTTTTTCATATTTTATTTCCTATGGCAACACTGTTTGAGACAGTATCTCAAAATCACTTATCAAATAATAATTAAAAATAAAACAAATCATAATTAAGAGTGGATGAGGGCTTTAAGAATATTTGATTCAAATTCAATACATTTAATAAGCATATTGGAACTTTTATGTTTACAGGTTCCAACACATGATAGGGAAACATTTGCTCTTAATTCTTCGTTGTTTCAGCATACAATTTTAAATCTTCAAATTAAAGAAAAGATGTCGGAGTCATAAGGTTTCTAATCAACTCCACTTCACCTAAAAAGTTGTATCGATAACTCCTGTTGGTAGGAGTCATAAATTCGCGTGTCACTTAAATTTTAATCATCACACTACTACTGCTACTAAAAACAGTATTAAGTATTTGCACTAATGAAATTGTTTTATTTTTTATAGAAAATTAATCATTTCCCTGGAATGAGTGAAATCTGCAGGAAAGATTTATTAGCTAAAAACCTTAAAAAAATGAAGAAGCTTTTTCCCAAAGACTATGCAATTTTTCCCAAGACATGGTGTTTGCCCGCAGAGTAAGATTTAATTGTAATATTCCTTCCATGTATTTTAATCAATATTTTATATACTGTATAATCCATATATTTTAATTAATATTTTAACCATAATGGATAATGATTATAACTTTGATTATAATTTTATTCATATAACAACTTTGTATTACTTTAAGTGCCTTTAATTTCGCGATTTAAGTTATTAATTTTCATTTATTTATATTTTGTCTTTTATCATGTTACAGTTATAATGAACTACTTAGTTTTAGTAGACAAAAGAAAAATTGTACTTACATTTGTAAACCAGACATAGGATGCCAAGGCAAAGGAATTTTTATTGCCAAAACACTAAAAAACATTACACCCACAGAAAAGTTAATAGTTCAACAGTACATTTCTAAGGTAAGCTTAATAGTTATTTTGTAAAATCAAAATGAATAATTCTAATGAGTAGATTTCATGTATTAATACTGCTTGTAATGTTTAATCTTAATTTACATATGGCAAAGCCTTGAAGTAAAATCACTATATAAATCCCATTATGTGATTTCTCCTCTTGATCCAAATCTCCATTTCAGATAAGTGTTGACTCAATTTTTTCATTCTTAGAGGTGGCCCTGCATAATCTGGATCATCAAATTTGCTCTCAGTTTTTTTTTGTTTTTGTTTTTTTGTTAAAAAAAAAAACGAAAGAAAAAATGCTGATTCGTTTTCATAATACTTTTTTCTGAGGAAATTTCTATTAATGCTCCTAACAATGTATTCGAAAACTTGAATATCTTTCAATCTAATATTGAAAGATAAACTCTGGTTTGCTTTTCATCTCTTTTCTCATAAATTGAATTATTTAGTAGCAGGATGGTTACTTTCCACTTTGTGGTTGCAGACTTCTATCATTTAAAAATCTCCTCCAAAAATTATTATATTTTTCATTTTCATCACTCTAAACTTAGTTTAATCAAATTTTTGTTAAAACTTAGTTTTAATAAATCTTCATATATCTTGTTCTTATAGGACATTCCTATATATTGCCAAACTAACCATTCTTAGACATAATGAATGCCAATTTTCTTTAATGGACAGATGTGCCATGTACATGTAAACATTGCCTTTCCTCACTAAAAGCAATTTTTTTTTATACAAGTTAATAGTGCTAAAAGATTTTAATTTTATCCCAATCTTATGCCAACTCTTATCAATCAAAAATGAAACTGATCTTCAGGGGGAATATGAAAATTCAATCTGTAAGTCATTAACAGCAAAGTACAACTTGCTGAGGTTTCTCTTGAGCTTTGTATTCAATGGCAGCTTCGGCAGAGATGTTATTGAAAACCATTATTCTAGAAGTTTTCTTGTCTTGATGTCAGATGTTAATTGTCAAGAGAATGACATCATTGTAGATAATGTATATCCTTTCTATGAGATACACCGTAGAATATTTAAAGTCATCTGATATAATGAGCTGGACATGAACAAAACACATTCTGCATGAGGTACTTCCACTCATCATTAGGATGTCTCCTTGCAACACTTCAAAATCATATAAGCCAAGTAATCTCTTGTGAATCAACAGTCGTTCAACTTGTCCATCCTCGTTAGGTTGTGTCATTCTAAACCGTTCGTTTATCTGACCTTTATTGTTGCTAATTTCTACTATATCAGTAGTTTTGAGCACAATTTAGTTTAAAAAAAAAATCATTATCTCAAGCCTTCTGTCCTCTAGTCATTAAATTTGTTATATCCTAAATGCCTTTTTCCCTTCCTTTCTCATTAGATTGCTGGCTTATTTTCATATCACTAGTATTGTTCTCATTTCAAGCATTGGTTCTAGACTTTACCAATGTCATAACAACAAGATATAACTATTAATATTTGGGATCTATCTATCTTCATTCCTTTCGAAACAAATAGAGGGAAATGTAGCAATATAGTCATGGCATTCAAATATGTGTTTTTGGTCCTATTATATCGATATTTTGTTTCTTCGCGTTACCAAAGTTCCTCTCTTGGACCTTCAATAGGTGATCATTCAAATGTCTCTCATGGTAAGATGTGCAGTTTTTCATGAGAATGACTAATACCACTGTTTTGGCATGAGCGATTTATATTCTAAGCACATTTTCTTGCGGTTCTTGGTGTTCGAGGTCATGCACTTCCCTTGTGAGTATATTCCAGCAGCATTTCTCATTGAGAAATCGACACTCACGAATCATGAGACTGACTACCTGCAGATCTCAATCAGCCTGTCTGTGTAATCTTTCCTTCAAGCACAATACAATTTGTATAAATTCTGGTTCTGTCATAAAACTTATAAATCATCCTTTTTTTACTCAAAATGATGAAGAAGGTGGTGACCTAGCACCTTTTCAACATGATTGATAATTATTGACTTCTAGAAATATCATAACCCATAGATTGAGCTGAGAGAAGATATTTCTATGGGTGGGCATCATTATCAATAGAGAAAAATTTAATTTTACTTTTAAGATGATATTTTTAAATTCCATTGAGCACATCCTTTTTCACTCAGTCTTCTAATGACTGTTTTGGTGAAATCTTCCAAACAGTCATCATTGTGTCATTGATTTAATTAGCAAGCCTTATCATCAAGGCTGTTACACATGTAACCGCATGCTTGTCAAGCATGCTTGATAGTGTGGATGGAAAATTTTACAAAGCATTGTGCTTGATGAAGTGGCTTGATGGAAATTCCATCTGCATGCTTGACAAGCCACGGCTTGTGCAAGTGGAGAGTTTTTCTGCAAAAAAAGGTCAGTTGTGACTCAGCTCTCGGCCGAGACACATCTCTCCATAGTTTCCTTTCCACCATGGCTAGTGATCTGCGGAAAGGACACAGAAGTATTGGAAGAATTCATTCAGGTTTACCAAAGTAATCCTTGTCTCTGGTGGAGATTATCATGATAAGGCTAATAAAGAAACAGCATATAATATATTATTAAGAATATATAAAAACATTGATCCAAACGCCGACTGGGATATCATTGTGAAGGAAATAAATAAATAAATAAATTATGGGTATTACGAGTGACAAAAGATTCAAATAGGTTTCTTCGTTCATTCGCAGATAATTATGCCAATCATTAGGATATATTTTCAATTCACTCAGTAAGTTAATGTGAGAATAGGTTTTTCTTTTCAGTAACCAGTCTTTACACCATATGCCACATTTCTTATTTCGTGTTTTTCTTTTTAAAATCAGGACACACGCAGCCAAAGCAAGCAAAGCGTCGTCGTCCGAACTCGACATATCTCAAGCACAAAATGATGCTTGTCAAGCATGCAGTTACGTGTGTAGCAGCCTTCATTCTCTTCAATTCTAATTCTTTGATCATTTCCATAATCAGTAAGATAAATCCTTGTGTTTGGACATTAATCTTCTTTGTAGTTGTATCTAGTCTAAACTGAGATCTTCTGAATTTGCACTATTTTACATATATGATCTTTCAAATCCCAGACCAAGTCCTGTAGTTCTTTTCACCTGAACTGAAGTGATATCCTCAACCACTGGCTTGACTTTTTTATTCTTTGTTTGTTTGCCCTTTATTGGCTGGCTTTCTTACAGGGGTTACATGAGTTCCAAGGATCTATGGATCTTCCATTTGCAAATATCCATTCAATTTGAACTCCAAAGTTTATTAAATATTCTAATTCAAGACTTTGACAATTGATTCCTGGGAGTTAATAAAACCTGCAGCTGTTTTCATGAACATCAGTAATAAGCCTAGGATTTCGAATTTGGGGCATTGATGGTGACGAACCTCTCTATTCAATAATAAAAAAAATGTTGTGTCCTTTTTCTGCTTACAAACAAAATAATGACTTTCTAACAAAAAACCAGTTAGATTCTATCTTTTTAGAATGCAGCATAGGATTCCCCACCAATCCCAACAATATGTCTCAGATTCGTTCACATGTTGAGCTGACATTTGACAGCTTAAGGATTCCAAAATAAGAAACGGGCTTATACAGCCCATTTTTTCTGTGGATTGCTTATTTGTCTTTAAAACTTGACATCTTCATGTGCTTGTCTTGTCATCTGTATCCATATTTCTCTTAATATTTTCAATATTTATAAAACTCTTCAATTTTCTACAAATTTTCATTCACATTATAAATAAAGAAATTGTTGACTTTCCGAAATGATTTACATTTGAACTGTTAATCCAGTTAGTAATAATAATAGATAATATTCAAATTGCAAATAAACTGTATGTAGTAATTATTTATTTCTTCAAATTTTAGTGATTATTTAATTTTATCAATAAATGTTAATAAGTGTTGTCAGTTACTTTCAATATATATTTTTTTTTATAATATCATTTCAGCCATTTGTTATTGATGGTTACAAGTTTGATTTGAGAATCTATGTTCTAATCACTGCTGTTGATCCGGGTTTCCGTGTTTATGTCTACAAAGATGGTTTAGCAAGATTTGCAACAGTGAAATATGCAGAACCTAATAGAGACAATGTGGTAATTTTTAAAAGAAGTAGAACATGTGATTACTAAGATTTTTTTTAGTTTATTTTTGAGATACTTAATAATCAAACTTTAGCTTCTGTTTACTAAACTACACTAAAGAAGGACAACAAAAGTGTATATTTGTATAAGAATTGCCTAAAAGACATTTTCCTAGTGAATTACAATGTCAAGTTTCAATTTCTCTTTTTTTTTTTTTCTCTATATTCATTATAGTTGAAATATATTGTGGTTGATTGAACTGAATTCAATTATTAAAAAAAAAATGGAAGAAAGTTTTTGATACAATAAAAATCCAAATTGTACACTTGCAAAATAAGATACAGTATTACCTAGTATTTCAAAACAAATAATCTAAGGACAAGATATCAATTATTAATCCATTAAAAGATTAGAGAAAGCATTCCTTGTCCTGTAGGTGTTATCTGGTGTAAATATATCTCAAAAAGCAGTATTAAATCAATTGATTTATAAAAAAAATAACATACAACTAAGCATTAAAATTTCATTTTTAGATATGGATAAAGTGCAAAATTTAGTTCATATTTATTTTATTAACTTAATTTAAAATGTTTGTCCCTTCAATTTATTATTTAATAACGTCATTTTGATAAGTTCTCATTAATGACATAAAATATCTTTTTTAGCAACTTATATTCACAGCCAACATTCAACTTTGTCTCTAATATAATATATTAATGCAAAATATTAATTCAAAAGCATGATATTGTTTTTGTATTAGCTTTTTTAAAATTCCACATCACTTTTGGCTTAATATATATGTGTATATATTTAAATTATATTATTATAAAATTTTGCTTAGATAATCCAATGTTAAAATAACTTTCATTTGTACAAATCATCGAAAATCATTTATCTGTAATTCTCTTAAGTCTTTTGATAGTATGTTTACAGTTAATTATAAAAAATCTGAAATATCCTATTAAATTGAATTTATATTTACTTATTTGTTTAGCACAATGTTTTCATGCATCTCACTAATTATGCTGTGAATAAAAATAGTGATGCTTTTGTTCGTGATGATGAAGCAGGAAGTAAAAGGTAAAGATAAAAAATTAATTTATATTTTAAATTTCCATCAATTATCTGTTTTTATATTCACTTATATTTATCTTATTTGTGGTGAAAATTTTCATGAATTAAAAGCATTGAAACTTTATCTTGAGATATGTGGCAAAATTATTCAGAAATAATGAGGACCGAAGTCCAGCAAGAAATTTGAGAATATATTTGCACCATCCATTCTTTTATTTACATTTTAGGAATTGTTACTCAAATTTCTTGGATATCTAGTCACTTGACAGAAAGATCTCATCCTACTCTTCACTCTAAAATGGTACCATTCTTTTAAAGCAATATTAGATTATATACTATTTTTCAGGGATGGATGAAGGGGATATATCACATTTGAATTTTTTCAAAGAGCAATGAGCAAACTTTCCCTTTAGTTCACAAATTATCTTTTAATATAGTCAAAATTCATTGTTATTTCTTAGTAACAAAGCTTTTTAAATGTTTACTACAACAAAATAAAATTCAATAAAAATAAACTTTAGGGACAAAAGAAAAAAAAAAATCTTGAGTATACATAAAATTTAGAGAATAGATTATATTATTGAATTTCATTTTAGGGATAAACTGATATAAGCTATTAAGTAATTACATCATTTTAGTTTTACTAAAGAAATTGTAATTTTTTCTTCAGAATTTAAGTTTCTATATATTGAAATATTTATTTAATAATTTTACTAAATTTTCAATATTTAAATAGAAAAATCTCATCTATCAATGAATGGTGGCGGAACAATGGTTATGATATTGATGAAATTTGGAAGCGTATTGATGACGTCATTTTAAAAACTTTGATATCTGCCAGTGCTACGTTAAAACATAGTTATCGTTCTTCATTTCCAAGTCATGGTGGAGTAAATGCGTGTTTTGAAATATTGGGCTTTGACATTTTATTGGATCATAAGCTTACACCATTTGTTTTGGAGGTGCCAATTATTTTAATAATTTTCTTAATTGTGGTGTAGATTTTTAAGAGTGAAAAATAAAAATATAAAAATAATCTAATAATGCATGGTATTTCTGACCTTTGTAGATATTTCACATCAGTCATTAAATTCATTACCATCCCAATGTTAAAAAAATTGTGTTGTTGATATTTTTAGGTAAATTTATCCCCAAGTTTTCATATTGATTCGGCCCTGGATAAAGAAATCAAAGAAGGATTAATAAATGATACTTTTCAAATACTGAATTTTGGTCAGTGTAATCCCCGTCGTTGTATAGAAGAAGACCGGAAAAAGGCCAGATTCCGATTGATGGGACCAACTAAATCAGCCGCAAATAATAGGTGAAAGAATTATTTTGATATATATTTGTGTAGTAGTCTTAGTAATATGTAATGATGGGAAAAGAAGTGATTCATTTTTAAAGATAAGAAGCATAATACTGACCATTGTTTTGTCCACAAAATAATATGGTATGTGCCAAAATATACAGTACTGAAATGAAAATTATGAACAAAATTACATTGTCATCTGTGAGTTTATTTCTCCTCAAAAGAAATTAACATACACACTATATACATACATACACACACTATTAGCATGTTGATTTACCACGGTATGCGTAATGTAAGTGTTCACCGCCCTGCTGTAGACAGTGTTCATATCGTTCACGCAGATTCTCAAACATATCCTGAAACAAAGGTTGCTGCAGACTCCTGCAAAAGGAGATGATTTGCTCACGTAATGCAGGCACAGTTCTTGGTGGATCTTCACAGTTGAACACACACTCCTTTAACATTCCCCACAAGTAGCATCAGATGGTGTAAGATCGGGAGAATGGGACGGGTATGGGAAGTCAGTACCATGTGAAATGATTCGTCCTGGAAAGTTTTCCTGCAGCATGGCTAGAGATGCTCGAGCGGTACGGCTGGTCGCCCCATCCTGTTGATACCACATTCATCTGAATGTTCCTTGCACGACAGAACCTTCTCAAATCCTGAAGAAATGGCTCGATCACTAAACCCATGTAGCGTTCTTGGGAGACTTCCCCTTCCGTTGACACAGTACACTATCAGAACAGCAAAATTTCGTAACAATAGAGAGCATAACTGTGTTACTTGGTGCCGTCTTATTAAACTCCTCTTGGAATTGTTCTGCCACCTTTTTCAAACTCGGTCCACCTTCACGACCGCTTCCGTATGAGCGGAAATAATGCTCAACTATGAATACTTTTTCCTTCGTCGAGAGACCCATTTCCAACAACAACTGCACAACACAGCTTCCTTTTCACTACTGTGAACACGTGCAGCTGGAGCTCTACCCCGTCGACAAATGCAACCACGTGTTCGAGATGCACGAGTTTCAGTACTGTAAATTTTGGTGCATACCGTAAAAGAAAAAAAAATCCTTCTACTCATTTGCTTTTGGGTCTTTGAATGTTAGATAATTTTGGCTGATGAAAGTTCTTCAGGCTTGAAGCAGCTGCCCTAGGATCTCAATAATGCATAGGAGCTTCCTTATGTAGAATTTAATCATTTTGGTTCATCACTTATAAGTTCTTTATTTTTTTCTAATTTTGTGGACAAATGCTCTTTCATCATTTGTAACAACTTTATTTATTACTTATACATTTACATATATACACATCTTTACATAATCTTAAAAAATGTCAGCTTCTTTCTATAGCTGCATTGCTCTTCCCCTTGTATTGCTTTGGTTTTTCTAAAATTGAATATTAAACAGTTCTTATTAGTAAAGTTTACCAAATTCTAATCGTTGCATGTATTGTTATTTTTTTTATATATTCTAATAAAAAAATCTTGTTTCTTTAGGGGTGACAAGAAAAACATTAGAGAAGAAGAACAATCTTCCACCCATGATACACTATTATCCCTTGAAATCTATGAATTAGAGCATATTGGAAATTTTCGCCTTATTTATCCTACTCATAGTTACACCGAGAAATATGAAAAATTTTTCCATTCGAATGCCACTTTGTATCAGTATACCTCCTCCATTGCTCGTGCAAGAGATGAAAATATCAGGTTAGAACTAATTGTTATATTTTCTTAACATCCTGCTGTATTTTATGGTCTTTATTTGTAGTGTTCTTCTGAATAAAAGATGGACCATAGGTTATTTAAGTAACTTGTTTTAAATATTTCTCAAAATCTCGCTTCCTAAAAAGAAGTTTTTTTCAGGACGTTATAACAGAAACACAAACAAACAAAAAAAAAAAGAGCAATATGGAGGAGTTGGAAGTATCTAACACTTACCAGAGGGTTAAAAAAATTAACATATTTATTATGAATATCAAACGAGTCAGTTAATTGGTAAAGAAAAAGAAAAAGTGCTTGAGTAATATATGCAGGAAACAGATTATATACTGCCTTATAACTTAAAGGAAATTTTATGTTAAAACAAATATGATGTGCTAGAAATTGATGCATATAAATGAATCTCTTGTTCTTATGAAAATTTCTATTTGCTGATTATTATTATATACAGCAACAATGGTTCTTGACCAGATAATCATGGATTTGCCTGTGAGCAAAGAGAGCAGAAGGTAGAAGTTAACTGTATATTAGCTTTGATTGAGCAAATAAAACAATTGTATTTATCTTCATCATTAACAAGAGGTTTCTCCTTGCCAATCAGTAGCTACAGTATTTCGTTCTGATACAGAGAAAGCAGACGATTTCTGTCTGTTTTGAATTCATTAAAATTCAATCATTTCATTTTTCTGTGACATTTTTAAATAGAAACTATACAGTTTGTCCATGTAAAAAAATTGAGGAAACATGCCAAATACCATCAAATTCCACAGCTTTCAGTCACAACAATATCATTTCATGAACATCCCTTTTTCCTTTAGAATCTGCATTACTCATTACATTTTTATCTGAATTAATAAAGGTCATCACTCAAGATCTCACTTGGCAAATTGTTTATTACCAAGGTTAAGAAATCTTTGTTCCTCTTCCATCTCAAGTAGTATATCTGATTGTTTCTAGATCATTTGCAAGAAATCTCATATCAACCATTCTAATATTTAAAGTTTAATAACTCATTGTTTTATCTGAGCCAAGTCATCATGTGCCTTGAAATCCATTTTTTTAAACAATCTCAAAAAATTAGTCTCTATCTCTTTGTTCGTCCCATCAACTGGTCATTTATCATGTAAGTGATTTCTCTATCCAACTACACTTCCGTGCAACTTTTTGTGCGACTCACCCCTTCAGAGCGCACAAAAAGGCGTATATCTTTTAAATGGCTTAACCGATTTTCAAAAAACATTTTTTTTTTGAAAGCCTAATGTTTTTACTTTACAATGACACCATTATCATTAAAATTTGTACAATATTTTCCAAATGAATGTGATCTGAACGTAAGCGTAACAAAATGCAGTCTGAACAGAAACCACTAGTTGCGCGCCACACTCCCCTATAAAATACCACGTGGACCGATATTTCTTATCAGTCGCTTATCAGACGTTCATCTGTACACATCTCTGCAAGTTTAATTCATTATTTTCACAAACCCATGGATACTACGCCAGAAGATGCCGCACAAGTTGTTGCTTTGTTGCAAGCAGGCCACAATCAACGAGAAGTCGCTAGTCAACTAAACTTGAGCCAATCTGCTGTCTCAAGAGTATTCAGAAGGTTTCAGGAAATGGTACCTTCACTCGAAGACCACATACTGGACGGCGCCGATGCACATCTGAGAGGACGATCGCTTTCTCGTTTCAACTTCACTGCGAAATCGCCATCGCACGGGCGTCGATCTGCAACAGGAACTGAGACAAGTTCGTGGAGTAGCTGTTAGTCAATGGACAGTCAGAAGACGCTTGAAGGAAGCCAACCTCACTCCAAGACGGCCCACTAGAGGCCCAAAATTGACCGTAAGTCACCGCACAGCACGACTCTAATTTGCTCGGGAACACGTCAATTGGAGCATCGAGCAATGGCGGTCCGTCCTATTCACTGATGAGAGCAGAATGTGTCGCCATAGTAATGATAGGAGAGGCCAGGTCTACCGGCCTCCAGGAGAGCGATTTTCACAGTGCTGTTTTGCTGAAACAGTTTCGTACTCCAGGAGGAGTGGAATGGGATCCCCCAAGACTTTGTCAAAACCTTAATAGGGTCTATGAGGAACCGCATGCAAGCCGTCGTACAGGCAAGGGAAGGCAATACCAAGTATTGATTAATAAAAGTTTCCTTGTTTTGCTTGAATTTTTTATAATTTAATTTTTAGTATCCACAATTTTTTTCCCTAAGCATGCATTTTGCTTGTGTTTTCATTCAAAATGCATTATAAAACAAAATATTGTACAGATCTTAATGATAATGGCGTCATTGTAAAGTAAAAACGTTAGGCTTTCAGAAAAAAAATGTTTTTTGAAAATCGGTTAAGCCATTTAAAAAACATACGCCTTTTTGTGCACTCTGAAGGGGTGAGTCGATTTAGTTGCATGCGAGTGTATATTTTATCTTGTGTAAGGAGTTGTCATTCAGAAGGTGTTCAACATTAAACTATCTAAATCCTGTATTCTATTTTATTCAGACAGATAAAATCATCTCATTTGGAGATATTTTACCAATTATCACATTTTCTTGATTGTAACAATGAACAAATATGTAAATAGACTGGGTGGAAGTATTAATAATTAATATTTGTGCATTGTTACTTCAGTTTTCATTTTATTCGTTCAAATCATCATTCTTCTTTACAGGCAGCCTAATGGTTTTCACTATTACTGTCTTATTGATTTTTCTCAGTCTACTTCTATTTTACTATGATTCTTCTGATTCACTGCCCATAGCCTCATTCATCCTCACTTTTACATTTCAAGATTACTATCTCCATTAAAGGGCTTATCACCATCATCACAACTGGGATGTTTCTCTTCAAATTGCACATTTAAAGAAGCAATGGAAGATATTACTCTTGTTAATACAATTCTCAATGCTTTCCTCTGATATTGACATATTTAAGTTCTTGATTATTCCAGATTGTTTAAATTTAATATATTCATTTACTAAATCAAATATAATGTCCTTTTCAGAGCACAGAGGGAACGTCAACTTAATGCGAAGGCAGAAAGTAGTTATTACCTCAATAAAAAATCAACTAAAAGTGTTTTCGTGCCACAGAACGATCAAGTTACCTGCCCTGTTTCCGTAAAAGTTCCCAGTTATCCAAATAAGACCACTCATCCTCTTAAAATCACAAATCTTGAAAATTTCACTGAGTTTTTTGAAAATGATCTCGACAGTCTATCATCGTCATCAGAATCATTTGGTCCTTTGTTATCAAATAGACAGGTAAATGTTTTAATCTGCCCATTGCAAGTTATGTAATACTTAAAAATAAAAATAATATAAGAAATTAATTAGCAATATTTATTTCAATTTGAAATATATATATTTTTTAATGAATTTGATTAACAGGCATTGTTGTTGAGTTCAATATTGTAGATGGCATGTAATGATTGAAACTTGTTTAGGTTTTTATTTTGAGGTTGCTCAAATGCTAATTCTTAAAGCATCCATCTATATTTTTTGATGAGTGTAACTAAAATATATGAATAAATGTGTAAATAAAATTGTGCCAGTCTAATACTGCCATGGTTTTGTATTTATGTTCCTCATTATTTATTTAATTATTCTGCTTACATCCATCCATCATGATGCTACAGCCCTGTGAAGGACAACAAGTTTTCTTTTCTTCATTCTTATATGTCTTTTGCTCTTCTCCATCCTCAACATACGAAAGATTGATGTTTTCTTCAACCATCTCTTTCTGTATCAGCTGACTCTTATCCTACTCTCAGACTTTCCACTGTAAATTTGCTTTGTAGGATTTTGGAGTGACATCCTCTCGGCATGACCAATCTGTCAAAGCTTTTTATTTCTATAATGATATCAGGATGTTTAGACATTCCAATAAAGCTCCTTACTAGTTATATTCTCCTGATCCTAGCTTCCTGGATGGACTCATAAATTATCCTCAAGATTTTTCTCTTCCAAGTATTCGGAGAAATCTCATTTGTTTTTGTAAGGATCGATGTCTCCATTCCATACATGACCACTGATCGTTTTGTTGTTCTATAAATTTGGATCTTAATATGATCAAATACTAAAGAGGATCTCAGTAAGTTCTGGAATTATCATCATTAGATTTTTATTATTATCAACTAACATAATTTTTTTATTACTAAGTTAATTCACTTACCTGGGACATTTAGAAGATAACTGAATATTCTTGATGATTTGGTATTGATGCAACCTTGTACATATAGCTTTAAGTACTGTACTGAGCTTTCAGTACATATATTCTACTTATCAGTGCAACTATGTCAGTTGCTTCCACAAACATGTGCTTTTGTATTCAATTATTTAGTGTTTATAAATAAAACTGACTTGTTAAGTAAATTCTGGAGTTATGAAAAGTTATTTCTGAAATAAAACACACAATTTTAGTATTATTTTTTTTTAGATAAGTATTTCTTCCTACATGACTTCTTAAAGCACAAATATAATTACACAATGATGTAAATTAAATTCTTACTAAGCCAAGAGGTAATTGTTTCAAGAACTTAATGTATTAAAATACAGGACCAAACACACAAATACATGAAATGGAAACTTAATGTACCGTACATGCTCCAATAGAGGCTCCCAGCATTTATTTGCAAAACTAGCCTCGGCTCCCGGTGCTTAATAGAGACCGGCTGCTATTAAAGGCCGGCCATTATTAACAAAAACCTTAAGAACGCAATATTTTTACACATAAATACCAGCTAATATTACAAACAGTTACTTTATTTGAATTTCACATGCTACATAAGACTGTTAAAGATAAATGGCAATGTCTTTCTGTACCTTTCGCTGCTATTCCTCGTCCGAATCCGCTATGACGGGCAGCCGCCTCACCGGAAGTTTCTTCCGCGTATTCCACCGCGCGAATCTTAAAGGCAATGTCAAATGACCGTTTCGGCGGCATTTTGTAAGGCAATGTACCGTAAGGTATTATGCACGACTATAAAGATAAGGACGCTTACAGTAATACCGGTAGGCAAATATCAAAGACCCGGCTACTATTAGAGACCGGCTACTATTTGGCCGTGTCCCTCTGCAGCCCGGCGCTTATTAGAGACCGGCGACAATAAGAGCCTCTGCATTTATTGGAGCATATACGGTATGTTTGATACAGCATTTTCTATTTTTTTTTTTTCCACAGGAAGCTATTGGAGGAGTCACCAACATTCATTTACTAGGCAATAAATAGTTGTCTGTATACTCTTTGAACTAACATTTGAATATTAAAAAAATATTTTAATTTAAATGACTTACAGTGTGAAAACCTTATCTATAATGTTTTTGCTATTACTTCAGATCTTCTAATGAATGTACTATTTCATAACTAAGCTTAATATGAGTATAGAAAAACTTTTTGCAATTTATTAAAAAAATTATGTGGTATGTATTATGATAAGAGAAAAAAAGAATCTCTAACTTCTTCAGAAATAGCAAATAATTTGTATAAACATTTTTGTTATTGTTCTTATCATTGGGGCTTCAACGTATAATATTTTGTTTTTGTTTTTTTAATATATATATATACACAAATACTTTTCATATTGAAATGTTCAGTTTTTACCTAGAAACAAATTTGATACAAATTATTAGTAATAGTACTATTTATGCTTTAAGATTTGCATGAACATATTTACAAATATTAATTTATTAATTTTGGAATAATTTATTGAAAGCGATCTCAGCAGTGCATTCAAATTCAGTTTCCATTGTTTCACACAGTAAAGACAGACAGATAAAAATGCTGTCTCCAAAAATTTAAGTTATTAACAAGTACGTATAATAAAAATATCTTTATTATCTGTTAAGTAAAATTATGTAATTTAAAAATGTATGTTTTATGGAATTTTAGATTTGTTGTAATGTTTTAATTCATTATCAGCACTAACCTGTCTTAAAGAAACGCAGGTTTAAATATTTACTGTTGTTTCATTATAGCAATATCAGAATACAAAATATCTTGAATGGGAACCTCAAACGATTGACTTAAATACAGAAGAAGAAAAGGAAAGAGTAAGAACCTTAATGGAACGTGAAGACCTAATACGAGATTTAGGAATAGCTGAAGAGGTTAAAAAGTTAATTGGCCAGAGAAGTAATCAAGTTAGTAACTAATTGGTTTATTTGTTTTATCTGTATTTTTTATTAAATGATAATTTTAAATATTTTAAAAAACCATAATGAAATTTTTTATTTAATAACGTTATATATGCTTGTGAATTTCATACAGATAGGCTCATTCATTAGCTTTCCTGCAATATCCTGAAATTCCATTTGCAATCCGTATCACGAATAGTAAATGTTGATATTTTTATTATCTGTAGAACAATGTTTCATCCTAGCAATTCTCTGATTAAGTTTGCCAATTTTTTTGGATGCTATTAGGAATAAGAATTAGCCATAGCAGCGTTTGTTTACATCACAAGTATGTGAAGCAATTAGGCTTGTTGTTTAAATAAATGACAATAAAGGAAACAAATTTTGATTCTAGAGCTTTTATAAACAAACTTTACATAAGTAACTGTAGAGGCTTCAACATACATGAAAGAAGTTCAAGTGGCTATCTGAAATATCATTTAACCATTACTACACTAAACGGTCATTAGTCGCAGACACCCCTAGCAATGTATTAACTAGGATCTGGTATGGTGTTAGTACGATTTATGTCATCTTTCACTGCTATCCCAGCCCTTCAAGGAAGCCTCTACCCTTCAAGGAAGACTTTCCACTAATTTGTAGTAGGTTTCTGCACGGAATTTGGTTCCATTACTCCTAGTGCTGTTGAACAGCTGTGTGTTATTGTGTGGGCGGTTTAGTCTGGCTTTCAACCACTGCTCCAATTCATCCCAAAGTGTTCAGTGGGGTTAAAGTCAGGACTTGAACTGGCTATTCGAGTTCATCCACTCCCATGTCCTCAAATCACTCAGTTGTAGCCTTTGCTTTATGGACAGGTTCATTGTCATGCTGAAAATGAAATGAGCCAATTCCAAATTGTTCCGACAATGGGGGTAGTGCTGAATTGTCCAAAATTGCTTCATAGGCCTTGGCATTGAAGGCCTTATCAACCCGTAATATATTGGAATATGGGATTTAGTTATAAAGAGCACATCAAATAAGAAGTTTCTCGTTAATCTATTAAGAAAAGTAAAAAACCACAAGGATAAGCAGACGATGCTTCAACTTAAGTAAAGATAACTTTCCCCAATAGAGGGCGGCATAGCTTGATATCTTCTGATCAACCATAGTCCATTCACACTGACAACTTCCAGAGGGAAGGCACACGTTTTTTAGATATAGGGGAATTGCTTTATAAGGACTTAAATGTAAGACAGTCCGAATACGTACATGGTAATGTTATTTTATTAATTTTAAATGTTATCTTTTTAACTTGTGCTTGTTCATTGGATAATATTTGGATTTTGAAATTATAGTTTTGTTAAAAAAACAGAAATAGTCCATCTACTTTTAGAGGTAAACCCAATACAAAAGAATTTTTACTGGCTGCATTATTCATATGTGAGCTAGTTCTTACAATTAAGCATACAATTCATGTAAGAGAGATCTTTCTTCCATTTTGTACTTTTCCTCAACACCAATACTTTCCTTGAAAGAAATAATACAATTGATTTTATTGTTCTTTCTTTATAAGAATGATTATAATCCATTAATGTAATCATGAAGATTCTCAAAATTTGTTGGTTGTCTCCTCACATGAACACATTTATTAAAACTGAAGGTATCCCAAATTATATGATATATCCAAATTACAATCCTGTAATTTGGATATATCATATAATTTAGGATACCTTCAGTTTTAACTTTGAAAAAACATTCCCAATCAAAGTGAACACATTTATTAGTTTAGAATCTATAGGCAGATTTTATCTTTACAGGAACAAACATATAATAGCATAACAACTTTGCAATTAAAGGAATTCGAAAATATTTCTTTTGTCAATCATTCTACAGCTTTGAATTTGTTATTGAACATGAGGAAAAAAACTTTTTTATTTTAAGTGACCAAACTATGACCTCCCAAAATATTGACCTTTCTTTATGGGACGTTCCTGTATTGTAGTTGTATGATTTTAATGTGCAGACATGAATCTAAAATTTAGTTTATTGTTAGATCTTTGAAAAATCATTAAGCTTTTGTCTGAAACATTCTCTTTAAAATGAATGGCGACTATACTTATGTAAACTTTCAAAGAAAGAAAACTACAAAGAATAATGTCAAAATAAATAAATAAATAAATAAAATAAATGTATGTATGTATGTATATATATGTATGTATGTATGTAGTGATATAACCACTTTAAGCCACTGTATTATTATTATTATTATTAATAAGTTTAGCAATAAAGATTTTTGGAAATGTAATTCGGTTTAATTTGAATTATGTTTTGGAAAAACAAGGTAAAGATAGCAATTAGTATGCCAATCACAATGCTTCGCAACAGCTTCTGATACGTGAATGAAGAAAATTATTCAAAAGTTAATACAAAATGCCGACTTATAAATAAGCGGAGTGAAAAGTCGGTTGCGTGCAAATTAAACCCCATGCTATCTTACCCAAAAGCCGTTGCGAAGCATTGTGATTGATTTACTAATCGCTATCGCTACCTTGGAGCCTGACCAGCTAGTGACACAAACTCTACGGCTCTGAACTACTCTTGGCAAGACCTTTTCAACGGCACCCTAATCAAGTCTCTAGCCCTCGTGTTGCTGAGATGATACTTGTCCACACAGACAGACAGACAAACCGGGGATATAAGGCTTCACGTCAGAAGCCTAAAAAAGGTAGTTTAAGAAATTTTGATAATTTTAGAAGAAAGAAAAAAACTTTGTTGAAGACTTTATGCATAAATCTTGAACACATTGAACTTTGCTGGTAAAATAATAATAATAAATCGTAATAAAATGATTGTCCATGACCCTCATATATAATTACTTGGCATTCATTGGAGGTATGTTAAAAAAAAAATAAAACTTGGAATTGATAGAAGATTGTTCTTAGTTTACATAATGCACAAGTTGATACACTTGAAGAACAGGTCAGTCTGTGATTCTTAACATGTTGGGAAAGAATGCTTATTCAAAGGTTTTCTGGAAACACTATACATTTTCAAAGATATGTTTTTTTTTTATTTACACCAATATATTTTCATTCTTATTTTTTACTGAAAAAATTCTGTTCTGGAATTAAATCTTACATTAAAGTTTAAAGTTTGTAGCTTGAAATAAGGTTAATTTAATATTAACTGCAAAGGGTTATAGATTTTATTATAGATTTATAATGCTCCTTAATATGCAATGGAAAGAAAACAGGATTGAATAAAAAAGGTTTTAAAATAGAATTTTCAGTAAAAAAAAAAACAACAACAACATAATTCTATCTGATCCATTGTCACTACAGATTTCCTGTCCTTTGAGCGAGATGGCTCAAAACTTTTTACCCTACAAATTTGAATATAAATTTAGAAGGATTAGCTTCTTACAAGAAGATAACTATTGATTTTTGTTCTACATGTGAGGAGCTGTTTGCCAGAACCAACCAAAAAAGATTGTTGTTCAGTCTTATTTTATCCTCAGTTAATTTAAAATTGTTAACTTCCTCTTTCTTTTCATTTTCTGATAGGTCTCAAAGCAGCAGCTGCTTTTTTTCCTTCATTTTCAATTTTTTTTTAATTTTTTTTTTACCTTATTGTATGCAGTGTGATTGAAAGTTGGTATGCGAACTTGTTTAGATAAATTGTTTAAGTTGAAAAAGAAAGAAAAAATACTGCATAATTTTAATGGAATTATGTTTTTAATGTAGAATTTGTATATAAATATCATTTGCTGTATTTTAAAACTGTATTATTTAATTATTCAAAGGAAAAATTTTTCACATCAAAATTATTTGTAACTAAGAAAGAAGAAGAAGAAAAAAACAAAACACAATAAAGTTCACTATTCAGAACTTTGCACTGAGTATTCCAGCAAATGAAAAACAAATAATAATAATAATAATAAAAAATATTCTTTAAAAATATGAGTAATATGTTATTTGCTATTTTATTCTGGTTTATATTACAGTAAATGATCTTGTAGCAGCTAGAAAAATTGTCTGTTCATTTCTAGTAGTAATAATAATGAAGCTCCACCTTTTCTTCCAAACATCTTCTAAATTATATTTAAAATATCGCCTTAGTTTCCAACTTCATTTTCACAAACTCCTTCAGATATTCTGTTTTTATTGTGAACCTCCAACCATTCAAGTATGGAAAGAAAAAAAGCCAAAAGTCACTGTCCAATTAAGGTAAAAAATCAATGCCATTACAGAATTTTTATTTCTTGGGAATCTCCTTAGAATCATTAGATGGAAATTGTGATCTGAGTTTTCATATCAAATTTGGTAAATTTATTATGTTCAGCATTCTGTTACAAAAATATAGAAATGAAAATATATATAAATAATAATAAAAAAAAAAATAAGTTACTGGTCAAAATATACAGTGGTGAAGATGCAATATTTTCATAGACTTATGAATGTTATCTGAGTTTTAATATTATCAGTTTAACAAGTTCTTACAGCAGCAGAAACTGTGCAAAAGCAATAAAGATTAAGATCATTTTTAATTTTAAAAATCTACCTAAAATTTGTGTTCTTCGACTTCATTTCCAAATGAAGGTTGTTCATAAGTAATGAATACAATTTTTTTCTCTTTTAGCGTAAATACAGTCTGAATGATAGAGGAGAGAAATTGAATATTGAAGTTTTGCCAAATAAAATTCCAATCATTCCAACATATTTTCTTGCAGAAAACAAGAAAAGGGAATCTTCTAGAACAATTAAAGAAGGTAAAAACATTTAATAACATAACAAAATATATCCATTTGTTTTGTTAAGATTTTTCTCTTTTACAGAATTTTATTTTCATGACAGCAGCTCTCAATTATCAAGTCTTAAAATTGTAAAAACAATAATCGACAGTCTTTTATCAGTAATTACTTAATTGTATTTCTACATAACACAGTCACTAAGTAATGGAATGCAAAAAATTACTCCATTTACAAATAATGGAATATAAATTTTTCTGTGATATAAGGGTCGAGCAGATAAAAAGTTTACAATGATAGAAATTAAATTTGAGTTTGTCATATGGCACTTGAAATATCCAATAGAGAGCTGTACTGCTCAGTATCACATAGTTGTTTTCATGTGTATCATAGGAGGCGGGCTGTCTTTTCAAAATCATTGACATACTTCTGTAACTCCTGTTGAAATCTTAAAGAAATTGTGCAAAAGCATTAGCAAGAAATGTCACTGTCTTCTGAACAGCAGTGTGATCCTTTTTCATGATAATGTCAGACCACAAGTTGCATGGAACATACACAACTTTCTGCATGGTTTCCATTGGGAAATTTTGGGGCATCTGTCATTCAGTCTAGATTTCGCTACCAGTGATTTTCATCTGTTCCCTGCCTTAAAAGAGGACGTCAGGTCAAAGTTCACATGCAATGAAGAACTCCAGTGCGATGTGAAAAAGTGGCTAAAACAGCAGTGACTTTTATGCATTATGATGAAATGTTGTGACAATAAAACCTCAATTTTAAGGTCACTTTGTAGAAAAATAGTATATCTGTGCCATTGTAAGGACATCATCTTATTTTCTTCCAATAAAGGTTTTTTTTTTTTTTTTTTTTCTTATCGACCTATGTTGTATTATGACTGCTTAAGTCATGGGAAAGTACAACTTTCAGAGGGTGAATGCAATAAGACATACGCAAATATGTATATTTCTATTTGCATACTCTCTATACATAAATAAACTCTCCAGCAGCTAAGCTTGATCATTGTCTTAAATATAGATATAAGAAAAATGGCATCTCTAAATTGACATAATCTTCAATCTGCCTTGTTGGTAGTAAATATTACTTACTATCACAAGTATATTTAACATGGATTTCAAAATTATTAAAGCTTTTATCGTTTAAGATGAAAAGCTTTTTCTTGTAATACACAGTATTACTTGCTATGGTTGCATTCATTCTGTCTTTTGCATTTCTGTGACGTTTCTAGAATACCCATGTGGTATGAGATTATGACAATTATGTGCAAAGCACAAAGTATCTTCTTTTGTCCAGGTAAGTATTACCCTCTAGGTTTTTTGTTATTTAGGTATGATGAAAACTTTGATGACAAATTCTAAAGGAAACCTTGTGTGCAAAATGATTTTTTTTTATTGTTATCAAATAAATGATCCTTTTTAATTTTTGAAAAAAAAAAACCCAAAACCAATCACAGAAATGAATTTTCTTCATTGACCCCGGCTTCAACAGTTAGCTTAAAATGAAAAATAAACAAATTCAACCTAATTTCAAAAAAATACGTTCAAAATGTTGCCCATTTATGCCAATACACAACTGTGCACATCTTAATAATGAATCTTTGAGCTGATGTCAGTACAGTTTCACTGATTCCATTACAGCTTAAAATTATGCATTGTTGCAAATCCTGTGATTAGTGTCGTTGTTGTGTATATGTGATCTTTCACATATCCCCACAAAAAAAGTTCAATGGGTGTGTGATCTGGTGATCTTGCCTGCAACTGGTATGGGCCCTTGGTGACCTATCCAGCAGTTATGAAAGCGATCGTCTAGAAATCTTCAACTACATGGGACTTGTACCGGCACTCAATTGTGCTGGAATCAGATTTCTCTGTTTGTTGCCAAAGACACCCTGTCTGTGTACTGATCTAATAGATACCTCAGATTTAGATCCACTCACCTCTGGCCATTCAGCATATAATCATAGAACAAAGATCCGACAATTGGGTTCCAATAATGCCATACCACAGTGCCATTGCCTCGGATGATTTGTCTCCAAACCCCTGTGGCTTTTCCTCATTCCAGTAACATTGTGGAGATTCATCACACCATCTCTTGTGAATTGGGCTTTATCAGTCCACGTAATATGTGATATTTCTGGATGTTCATCATACATCACTAATATCCAATTGCATAAGTCTCAGGTGAGCTGGATAATCTACTCTTATCACGGGCGGATCCAGGATTTTTCAAAGGGGGGGGGGGCTAACTTTTCTGAAGGGCTGACTATACCTGTGTGTCTGAAACACACACTAGTACACAGCTTTTGATTAGCAATTTAAATCGTCATCATGGCAATATTAATGTCTATCAGGCAGCAGCCTTTGAATACCACATTTTATCCAATCTGTATTCACAGCTAAAGGGAGGGGCTATAGCCCCCACTAGCCCCCTCCCTGGATCCTTCTATGACTTATTAACCCTTGATGACAATGCCTGTAAACACAGAGCATTGCTTGGTGGCATATTCGTAATTGATGTCCAATTCATTGCTTTCTTGACGGATGCCTTCTGTCAGAATATAACTGAGCATACATCTTGACTGCCAAATGCATATTTGGCTGGCTAGCATCATAACACAGGACTAGAGTTGGCTAAGCCATTTTTAAAAAGTAACTGAGTTACTGTTACTTAAAAAATAACTATACAGGTACTTTTTGACAACCAAAAAATAAATAAATAAATAAATAAATAAATAAATTCTGTTAAAAGTATACTATGAATTTATATTTTAAAAACTCTGTTGTAATTACCATATTACATTATAAATTGATTGTGTATTATAAAATTAATGTATAGATTTATTTTATTTTTTTGAAATTTTATTTAGAATTTTTCTTTAATTTAAATGCACTATAGAGGAGTTTTCTCATTTTTTTTTTTTTTTTTTTTTTTTTGCTTCACGCTGCACTTTTACATTTCCTGAAATCCCACAGTGCACACATAACAAAAATCCCCTTTGAAAAACCTCAACATGATTTTCCTTTAACAGTCAAATTTTAAGTATAGTCGGACCTCTATTTTGCGAATTCTTTATTTTGCGAACTTTTCTTTGGAACCAAGAACATTTTGCTAATTTCTTCGTAAAATAACCTCCAAATAGCGAAGTGCATTTTCTATTTAACGAACTTTTTCGGGGTATTTTTTTTTTCTCCTTGAAATGTTTTTATTATCAACATTTCCTTAGAGGAAATTGAAAGAAATGTGGCTACAGCAGAGGGAAAAAGAAGAAATTAACGATGATGTGCTGATTGATGATTATCTTTCACTTGATTTTGAAGTTGAGACCTCGGAAACACTAACTGAATCGGATATTTTGGACAGTGTGAAAATAAAAACAACACAGCTATGAATTGCGATGAAGATGAGGAAAATGGAAATGATCATGATGCAGAAATCAAAAAAGCTCTTATGATGAAATGCTAAAATCATTTGAAACAATCCGACCCGGATTACAATTTGAAAAAAAGACGCCTGAAGGGGTTCTTGGTGCATTGCAAAGATGCGAGACGTACTAAAAACGAATACAAAAAAAAAAAAAAAACTCAGACAAAATTAACAGACTTCATTAGTGAAATTTAAATACACGTGTTAATATATGCTTTATATCATTAAAATTATTGCTTTTTTAATAATATTTATTGTTTATGTAGTTTAAAGTAATTTTAAAAGGTGAATCTCTATTTAACGAATTTACCATATAACGAACTTTTTTTGGGGATTTAGCGACTTCGTTAAATAGAGATCCGACTGTATTTAAAAATACCCTAATATGATGAAAAAAATACTATTTTTAAGCTAATTGAAATGAAAATCAGAATTAGATGAAAATTATTAATGAAAAATTCTTATTAGCAAGCAATATTTATATCAATATTATTTATTCAATACTAAACACTGGCTTAGTCAGTGAAGATGCAGGGTTATTGAAATTCTCAATGAAAAGATCGCCTCTTATCCATAAAACTAATGTAAATGCCAAGTTTTACATTTAAAATGATTAACTTCCAATAAAAATTTACTTCAAAAACTTTTTATTGGAATTAGCAATCAAAGCAGTTCTTAACGAAGGAGTTGGTTAGAATGATGTCACTGCAAACAAAGGAATCGTTAGTTTACAGTAATAATTTGCACTTTTTAAAATTAATATATATATATATATATATGTTATATTATTTCTTACCAGGTATCTTTGTTTCAAATGAAAGTTCAAATTTATAATGCTAAGTGTTAGTATTCTGTAGCTTTCTGCATTTTGAAGTAATCCACTCAAGAGACTCGTAGAAATCGTGTTTCTTCGTCGACGATTCAAACAATAACGACTGGGATAAGACCATAGATGAGATTGGGATTTAGTTTCTAAGTTAATCTTCATAGAAAAGATCTTGAGCAACACTAGCATCCTGATAACTGATATGGAGTATTTGAAACAGCTCTTACCAAACCTCCCAATAGCTTGGTGTGAAAGTAAATAAAAAACAATGGACGGAAAAGTAACGCGTTTTTGTTATTCCATTACAAATAAAAGTAATTGAGTTACAGTTATTCAATTAAAAAAGTATTACCGATCGTTACTACTAATAACGCATTACTTCCCAACCGTGCATAGGACCAGGTCTACAAATTCATTTACTGGATTGATATGAAGCCATCATGGCATTCAGTAGCTGGTGTTGGCTAACCTGAGAGCTACCTTTTTATTACCCATTAATAGAATGTACATAGAATAATCTGCAAGCCTCCCTGACATTTCCTACTGGGAACTGGTTCAGGCTAATTTGATACTTCAACATTTTGTAATTTAGGCCAATCCAGACAAAAAATTGTTGGGAGGAAAAACTCTTGAACTTCAGGATATGTCATCAAAGTCTTCATGATTCCTAAATTGCTTAAAATCTAGGGGTAACACTTACCTGGACCACCCTGTATACTACAAATTACAAATCATATATACACTGTCCGACCACTTTATTAGGTACACCCCTGCTGTGTGCATGGATGTCTGGACCCTTCCTGTCTCACAACAACTCTTCAAGCCAGTGGGGGCAGTGTCATGGTGTGAGGGATGTTTTCCTGGCACACATTTGGTCGATTGATATCTCTGGAGGCATGTCAGGATGCTAGAGCATACCTAAACATCGTAGCTGACCAAGTGCAACCGTACATGTTAACAGTTTATCCTCATGCAGATGGCTACTTCCAACAGAATAATGCACCAGTACACAAAGCCCGCATCACTACGGGATGGTTTGAGGAACATGACAATGACTTTTCCTTACTGCAGTGGCCCGCTCAGTCTCCAGATCTCAGTCCGATTGAAAATTTGTGGGATAAGCTGTTCGCTCCAGGCCTACACCTCCATCCAATCTTCAGGAACTGCGTGACACATTCATGTCTGCATGGTACACAATACCTCAACAACGTTTTCAGCATCCATGGCTCGACGAATTCACTGTTTTGAGGGCTAAAGGAGGCCCAACATGCTACTAGGTGGTGTACCTAACAAAGTGGCCAGACAGTGTATATTATTTATAAAAATTACTTTTGTTATTTCCCCTCTCCTAGCATTGGGAAAATTGCTTGTTCATTTCCAGTTAATCAATGTAACATTAAGTTCTGTAATCTGATTTCTTTGTTTTCAGTTCCTGTTAACAGTCCACTACTGGAAAAGTCAAAATCGCAAAAAAATTTCCTAATCAGCAATCCAGTGTATCTGAATGTTCGGCGTCTAAGCAGTCTTCCAGCACCTCTAATTCCAAACTCGGAGCCCATGGTGTTAATTAAAAGTAATTCTCATAGCGAACACCTTCAGAAGACCAAAGCTCAAGTATCACGCATTCAAAGTAATCTGAGTAAACTGAAGCAACTTCAGAACTTAAAAAATAAATATAAACTCAATCAATATTAAATTAAGATTAAACTGAATGAATTTTACAGTTTTGTGCGATTAGTAGAAAGTGTTAATTTGTAACTAATATTTATGAAATGTGTGTAATTTATTTTCAAAATCATCATCTTTTGATTCCTAAGAAAATAAATGCAAATTGTAAATCTTGTCAATCGAATTGGTCACTCCTTTGTATCAAGAGGTAACGTCAAATAGCAGTCACTGAATTTAGAGGAAGACAGCTGAGTGATTGGCAGAGTGCTAAACATTAAGTTTTAATTGTTCTTTTATAATGATTTAACTTTCTTATTAAAACTTAAGGATCAAATATTTGAAATAACAATTTTGAGTACATGATGTTTACCTGTCATTATTTTTAAAAGTTCAGAATTTCCTTCAGAACCAAGCAGAAAATAGTTCCAAATACAGTGTATAATGTTATCTATGAGGAAGATCTATTTTATATTAAATTGCTTATAAAAATCTGTAATAAATTTGTATACATTTTCTTTTTGAGTATGAATATTTTTTTTTTTAAATTTTCAATGATATGTTTTACAAAATATACAAACAAAAATGAGTTGCATACTCCAACAATCTCACTTTTGTTTTTTTGTGTTTCTTTCTAAAGACTGTTTGGAACTTTGATGCCTCTTCAGTATAAATGACCTGCAAAGGTCATGAAAGTGATAGTTTTCATGTTGCCTTTCACAACATTAATGTGATTATCAGAGTGGATTAAAATAAGAAGAACTAGACTCTGCAGCCTTTCCCCAATCTTCAGATGGACATGGTGTGAAAGAAATGTCCATACAGGGATTTCAATCTATTTTTCCATTGCGCCATTGAGTTACACCAAGTCAGTGACCGCTCTCTACAGTAGCGTGCAGAATTATGTGCCATTTCTGATGATTGTGAGAAAATAAGTTAATCACTCTGTAACTAATTTCATTGAAAAGAGCATTTTTGGAAACCTGGAAAAATGAATAATGACAAATTTCTCAAATATTTGAAATAGCTTGTATAGTTACATCCACGTTAATGGCAAGCAAAAGTACACAAGCAATTTGATCTTACTGAAAAAAAGCATTTAATTAATCATATTAAATGTAATCACGCAAATTAACTATATCTGGTTGCGTAATAATTGTCTCTGATAACAGTCTTGCATTAAATCAATCTGGTTTACAACCTGGAGGGAAAATTCTTTCATTCCTGATGAATCGCTTCCTTATATTGACTTTCTTAGCATATCTATACTTAGCTACTCGTTTTTTAACTTTATATTCCAAAGATTTTAAGTGGAATTCAAGTCCCAACTGTGTACAAGCCATAGTAAAAGTGTTGGCTCAAGTTTGTAGTTTTTTTTTAAACTTGTTTTGAATATTTGGATAAGATTAATTTTGGAATTAGCAAAAATCACATCATAAATTCTTGGCACCTCTCAAACCCGACCTCAGATCAACCGACTCCCCGCGTCATCCGACCATGTCTAGACAAGTGGCGCGCCAGTGTTATCTGTTTGTTTTCCTGTCACAACAAGCCAAGCAGATGTCTCTGCAGTCCTTTCTTTGTTTCCTGCCTGAGTCATGCTCGTTTTATCGATTAGTTGACGGAAATCTGCTGACCTGTTCAGTGTACAGTATTGTTTCATGTTGTGTTATCGTTTTAGAAATTACAGTAGTGGAAATGAATCTTACTTTGTAAGTGAAAGTTTGTAGTGTAAGTGTAATAATGGCTACAAATACGAATAGAAAACGTATTTTGTGCACAGATGATGAGATCATTGACATCGTTGTGCAACAAGCTAGTGCTGAAGAAGAGGAGTCAGATGAAGAATAAGAGGAAGACGAAAAGATCAGCCACTCTGCAGCAAAGGATGCCTTCGAGACTGTCCTAAAGTACTTGGAGCAGCAATCAGCAGCAACAGCCATGGACGTTATGTGGGCAAAGAAATGGCGTGACGCAGCAGCCAAGTCAAGGTTTAAAAAATTGAAACAAAAAAACATTTCTGATTTTTTTATGCAGTTTTAACATGATTTAAACATATTTTCATTCTTTACTTATAACTTAAACACATTTTTATTCTTTATGTATTTGGCTTTTGTAACGTACACTGTATAGTCCTTAAGATACAGTAGAGTATTTTTTACTTAAATACATCGTTTGTCTACCTGTAAATTCTCCCCTGATTATCCGACCTTTTTAGCGTTCCGACCATCCTCAGGTCCCATAGGTGACGGATAATCGAGGTGCTACTGTAGTTACATTCTTTCTATCTGTCTGATAGATATTTCTAATTAACGAAAGCTAATCTAAAATGGAACAGTAAACAAAACATTTTGTGAAGAGCTTCTAGTGAATTTGATAATTCATCTTGTCATGAAAATAAGGACTTCTTTTAAGGTTTTACTTAGTTTATGTTGTTCGCTCATGAATTGAGATTCTTTTATTAGCTTCTATTTATTTAATTCTGTTAATAACAACTCTGTTTAAGTCTTAATCTAAAAAAATCCTCAGATACACAAGTTGCTAGTATGGGGGACAAATTACTTTCTATATAAAACTAGTGAATTTGAAAAATATGGGAAGATGAACCCGAAACTAAAAAGTAAAACTGAACAGGAAGGAAAAAAATTCTTTGAACTCAAAAGGAAAGAAAGAAATCTATATTAGAAAACTAAGTGACTAAAACAAACAAAATCTATTATTGTTAATTTTAAAGCAATAACTGAGAAACACTCAGCATGCTGAAGAGGATAATCACCTTCAAAAAATTTGAAAAACACTAGATACAGAGCCTAATGTGCTTCATAAATGCTTCAAACAATTATATCAGAAAGATATTCAAAATAAAAACAAATACAATTCGAGATATTAAATGGAAACTAACAAATGCAAGACAGATGGTGAGAAGAAGAAATAAAATGCTTTCCGATGAGAGGAAGGAAATATTGCAAAGAAGTCCATATAGCATGGATGCCATTAAAATGAATAGCCTTTATAACAGAAAAAGTTCTAATTCTTTAAGAATATAATGGTAAAAGAAAATGAGTCTTCAAGATGTCACCAAGACTTCTAGGAAAGGTCATTTTACCTTACAGATTTTCTGAATAGGACAACAGAAGAACTGATAAACTTCTGAATCTTTCTGTTAGAAATTAATATACAGGCAATTGATGAGGCAGACTTAGAAAATTTGCCTACCTTTGGCGATATGACATCACTGAAAATGAGACAATGCGTGGAACTACAAGACAAAAAGAAATATCTCGTGGCAATCCAAATAAAAACCCTGGTGAAAGCTCTCAGGTTTAAAAAAAAAAAATTAAGATAACTGATAGATCAATGCTTGAAGCTATTTCTTATTCAATAGGTTGGGAGATTGGTATAAATACTAAAAGATAGATAAATACCTCAAATGATAAAAAGGCTGGTCAAAATTACTAATATAACTTATCGTCGTATTTTAAAAGAGAGGCAGGACGTTTCAACCTTACTTGAGGTTATTATCAACTGTGATAGTCGATGAGGTGAGAGGGGTTTAAATAATGCCTTATGACAGTTAGTGAGTTCATGGTAAACAGTGGGAGTCTTGACAATATGCCAAGATTCTCGCAAGGTGAGAGAAGATATTGCTATCATCCCATTTATATGTGGGATTAATAATACCTTAAAAAAAGCTTGAATAAATATTCAAATAATCAACAAGGCAAACAACAAAATAACTTACCATAAATCCAGTAACAAGATGGACCCTCACTTTTCTACCAATATTGTATATGCAATCCCATATAATAATTGCAGTAATCAGTACATAGGTTTTACTACCCAAACCTTATTAAAAACAATAAAACAGCATCAAAGCAACTATAAAAACAAGGATGTACTCAAATCCAGCTTATTTCTTCATAGTAAAGCTACTAACCACACCCCTAATTTTGAAAAGACTATGTAATAGACCAAACCAGAAATACCTTCTCTCTGACCTTGAGAGAATCTTGCCATATTGAGAACACCCTCACTATTAACCATGAACTCTCTAACGACATCATAAAGTATTATTTAAACCCTCTCACCTCGTCAAGCATCACAGTCGATAATAACCTCAGATAAGGTTGAAACATTCTGCCTCTCTTTTAAAATATGACGATAAATTACATTTTGACCAACTTGTAGTCATTTGGGATATTTATCTACCCTTTAGTATTTCTTATTCACTTCATTGAATTCCCCACTGTTGATTAAGAGCTTGATATCTGAGTAGGTCAGTCAGCTGATGACTTTTCAAAGATAACGTCAGTGAACTGAAGTAATACAAGTCAAGGCCAGAGTAGAGTTCAATTATGGTACTTTACTGATGTAAGTAAAATGACAATAAGGTTGAAAACTGTTATCTCAATGATTTGGAATTAGATATTTTTGGATTTAAAAAATCATAAAATGTTATCAAACTAATGGAATGATGACCTCCACATCTCCCAACAAATGATTATCTTGAGTATGAACACTGACATTGCACTAATTTCAAAGGTATCATAAAGGTGAGATGTTTTATATTGAAAATACTCATAATTTATAGAATAAGATTGAAAAGGAACTGCATGGCAAAATATCCAAAATATTGCTTTAATAAGGTAGGATTGAGAATATAATTCAGTTCTCATAAAGTTGTCCCATAATATTTAAAATATCCGAATGGTTGTGTTGTCAATTATTCAGAATTGCAGGAAGGAAAAAGCCCCACATTACAGAATGATGGCTGCAATGCGAAGTTATGGCAACACTTCTGAGAAGAGCAGTAGCTGGAAATGAACTCATTAATCCATCTCAAGAATGGGTGAACAATGCAACAAGTTTGGAAGAAAAATATATATAATAAAATACCGACCTTCAGGCATCTGTTGAAGGTCTGTAACAGCAAAGGGGCTTAGAAAGAATTAGTAAACATTCCAGCTTGAATTTTAAAAACCAGTGACAACTAAAGTAGTAATAACAAAAGAGCAGAGATAATAAACCTGATTTTAGAAATTAACTGAGAAAATATGCTAAATCTTCATTAAACAATGAAAAAATACAGGTCAGCATCAAGTGATTGTAAGATGCCTATAACAATATGCATGATTGATACAAGCACACCAAAAAGGCTATGGAGACCTAACAAGGAGTGATTTATTTTTCTGCAATGACTGCTCATTATAAAATGCCTTATTACTACATCTACAAAGTCACAAATTATATGTTATTTTAAGTATTAGATTTATGAGAAAAAGAAAACTGCAAGCCTGAAAATATCTCTCTCAACAACAACAAAAAACAAGCAAACTTAAATATGCATTAAAAAACAGAAATGCTTAATATCTGGTCAATGAAGAATTTTTAAAGTGAAAATATGTTCACTTATCTTTAAAATAAAAGTAAAAATGAGATGAGGGCTCTTTGTAATTACTTGCTATGGCTTCTTAATATTTACTAATAATATTTTTAAAGCATTTTTCTGCTTAATTTTGTATAATAAAAAATACAGAGAAGACTAAAATGAACATCACTTTAACCACAGTTCATGTTAATGGAATTTTAAATAACTTAAGATTTTACATATTCTAATAAAATAAAAAAAATGACCATCAGCAAAATGTGATCAGATCTCAACTGTATTCCTAAATATGAACATTGATTATTGTTTGAATTACTACGCCAAAATTTTCTATTACAGGCATTGCTAGAATGTGTTGTAGGGATCTCTAAACATGAAATATATAAAGAAAGTAATAATGTTTGCTTGTATGGGGATGTGCAGTGCTGAAATAGGACATCTAGTGGCAAACAAACAAACAAAAGTTTGTTGGTTAATTACAAATTCCAAAGTCAATTGCTGTGTTTCATTTAGATATTAGCTTATTTATTTCATTGTTTTTTGTGTATTTATATTTAGCATCTTTTTTTTTTTTTTCAAAAAAATAAAAATGTTTTCAAATAGGCTACATCAATCTAATGACTGAAATGATTTTCACATATTTTTCTGCAGCAATACTTAGCATGACAATTAGACAATATTTATATAAGAATTAGGATAGACAGAAAAATCTAAAGTGACAGTTGCTGTGAAGTATGTTGGGAAAATTTGCAGTCATTTTTCGGAAAAAATATATTTTTTGATAAATAGTTTTCCTCATTAGTGTTCTCAACAATAAATAAAAAAATAAAAATAAAATGCAGGTGTGATTACTTAAGTTGTAAAACAAATCTGATAATTAATTGCACGTAACACTGATAATGCAGAATAAATATTTTCCTATAAAATAATTTCTTTATAAAGAAGTTTTAATAGTAATATAAACATATAAATAAATGTTGGACAATACAATAAACAATGAGAAAAACATAATAATAACCCCAGTACAGTACAATAGACATTACACTGTAAAAGTGTTTCCAATATTTTGCAAGGAACTACCAATATTTTGCAGTAATTTTTTTGAGACACAATACCAATTCTATTCATGTATTAAAAATGATAATTTCTCAAGAAACTACCATCTTATACATTCATACTTCTTGCATATTGTGATGTAAAATGATTTATTATTTTAATGATAAAGCATTTCATTTTCTTTTTTTAAATGAGGATGAACTTGAGGATTGCTAACTTTTTTATTTTGGTGGAGTACATTTTAGGAAACTTATATAGAATAATAAAGGAGGATGTTTGTGGGTTTGTTTGTTTGCTATACACTCCTATGCCCTTTCACCTATCTGGACCAAACTTTGCAGAATTACTCTTTAGGACCCTGCGGAAAAAACGGGCTACCTTGGAACCTGGACACTCTATCCCTAGGGGTTGAAATCCTCAAAATAGCACCACATATGCACCTGGTGGTGACATTGAGAATTACACAATTATTGTTGTACAACAATTGGAACTAAAATTTTGCTCTGCACAATAGCGCCACATAGCAACCTGGTGTCCACAATTTGAACTAAATTATTGTTGTGCTTAGTAGCTCTACATAAGCACCTGGTGGCGCAATGGGAACCACACAAATATTGTTGTGCATAGAAGCGATGGGGTTTTCAGGATATAGATTTATAATGATCAGATGATTTTTTAAGAACTGAGGAAGGTTTGAAGTGATAGGATTATAACTTTACAAAATCCGAATAAATGGAACTAGGGGTGTAAACGGGAGGGAGAAATTGGGAAGTTCTCCAATCTCGATATTAATTTCATATCTAGGAATCTCGAGTTGCAAAATTCAAATAACCTGGAACAGTGGATTACACTGGGAGGGCGGCGAGTGGATAGGCAAACATGGTTGAAGGATATTTCTATGGGGTTTTTGGGATAGATATAGATTTGTAACGAGATCAGACCATTTGAGGTTGGGTTTTTTTTTTGTACCAACCGGGAAAGTTTCAAAGCGATCTCACAATTGCAATTTCTTTATCATCCATATTAAGACATTTGTTTTTTGCAACCAGAGAGAAGAACGGGTCTTTTTAATAGTATATATATACACAGGGTGTTCATTTTATCTGAAGACATTGAAATATCCCGAAAACTACAAATCGGATCAAAAAACTTTATAATTAAAATTTGTTCGTCTCGGAGGGGGACATCCAAAGATACCAAACTCGATCCCCCACCCCCTACGAGGTGAGGGGTTGGGAAGAAAAACGTAAATAGGAACCCCCATTTTTTATTGCAAATTCGGATTCTCCAGAAAATTTCACATTGATTTGATGTACTGTATGTCGGGGTTGCACGCAGATGGCGCTGTAATCGACAAAAATCAAAATGGGTAAAACATCGTTCAAAATTGGGGATATCTCAAGAAATAAAAAATCATATGAAATCAGAGAAATAAAAATGTAGACGTCTGTGATATTTATCAAAATGCTATCCAATGACACGTGAATTAACCCCCCAACCCCACACTGCGAGAGTGGGAGAGGCAATTATTTCATAACTTGTAATGTATTCCGTTGTGTCTCTTCTTTTTCTTGTCTCATATATCGGAGTGTTTTGTCCAGTTACAGTAAGTGTTCAAAAATACAACCTTCAACTTCAATACACTTATTGATCCTGTCTTCAAATGACTGTACACAGGACAGAAGCATATCTGCGGGAATTTCAGCACAGGCGTTTCTTATGCGTTCTACCATGTTTTCACGGTCTGTTGGCACTTGTTGATAAACCTTATCTTTTAGATAACCCCACAGAAAGAAATCCGGTGATGTCAAATCAGGTGATCTAGCAGGCCAATTAATAGGGGCACCTCTGCCAATCCACCGACCATTGTAATCCCGGGCTAATACTTCCCATCCATGACGTGAGTTATGCGCTGGGCAACCGTCATGCTGATACCACATACTTTGTCGAACGTCCAAGGCAACATCCTCAAGTAGTATTGATAGTACCTGTTTCAAAAAATTTCGATATCTGATTCCTTTCAAAGTACCTTCAATAAAATAAGAACCAATGAGTTTGTTCCCTATGATTCCACACCAAACGTTAACTGACCAAGGACATTGATGTTCAACTTGTCGTAACCAGTGGGGATTTTCTATACTCCAGTAATGCACGTTATACCGATTAATGCTACCATGCTTTGTGAATGTAGCCTCATCTGAAAATAGTACATTAGCAAAGAAATTGGGATTACTTTGCAGTTGTTGAAGAGCCCATTCACAAAATTCTACTTGATTATGAAAGTCTTCGCCATGAAGTTCTTGATGCAGTGAAATATGATATGGATGATACCTATAACGATGCAATATCTTGACAATACTACCTAGGGACATTCCGGAATTGCGTTGTAATTGCTGAGTGCTTATCTGTGGGTTTTGGTGAACAGCTGCTAGTACAGCTATTTCATTAGCTTCTCCTGTAACAGTTTTTCTTGGTTTCTACACTGCTATCAGAGATAAAGGTATTCACAATTTTGTAAAAAAAGAACGAGAGCGAACATTATCTGGAAACCGCTCAGCATACAAGGCAACAGCATCATCAACATTTCTCTTACATTCACCATAAATCAGAATCATTTCAATTTTTCAATTCTGTTCTACTGTAGAAATGAAGGGTAGATGTGCAGGCAATAAAACCTACTCACGTACAATGAAAGTTTTAGAGATGCTTTCAGTTCTAATTCTGAAAGATAAGTGAGCTCTGATCGCACTACACTGCCTTTATGATAGAGCAGTCCCCTTTTGGTTTTGTCGGAGGAATACAACGTTGAGAATGGGATTTCCCATTACAAGTTCTGAAATAACTGCCTCTCCCACTCTCGCAGCGTGGGGGTGGGGGGGTTAATTCACGTGTAATTGGATAACATTTTGATAAATATCACATACGTCTACATTTTTATTTCTCTGATTTCGTATGATTTTTTATTTCTTGAGATATCCCCAATTTTCAACGATGTTTTACCCATTTTGATTTCTGTCGATTACAGCACCATCTGTGAGCAACCCCGACGTACAGTACATCAAATCAATGTGAAATTTTCTGGAGAATCCGAATTTGCAATAAAAAATGGGGGTTCCTATTTACGTTTTTCTTCCCAACCCCTCACGTCATAGGAGGTGGGGGGTCGAGTTTGGTATCATTGGATGTCCCCCTCCGAGACGAACAAATTTTAATTATAAAGTTTTTTGATCCGATTTGTAGTTTTCGGGATATTTCAATGTCTTCAGATAAAATGAACACCCTGTATATATATATATATATATATATATATATATATATATAGTCTTAGATCATAGTTTACTCTATTACCCTTTTCAAAAGACAAGCTTCAAAGATGAAAAGAACTGATCTAAGTTCAAACAAGTAACAAAACTTAAGATGGCTCATATGTTGTCTTATTTACTTTATTGATAAATGTTTCTTAAATTCATGAATTAGATTATTATTATTTTTTTTTTACAGTTTAACATTTCGGTATTTAGAAACTGACAAAAAAATATAAGTTTAAGAAAGTGTGTTCATGATTTAAATTTTTTTGTCTTTAAAAACAAAGGAACAAATTCAAAGTTTTAATTTTTTATTTTATTAATAATAAATAGGGATGATAACAATATTTAAGATACAAATTCAGGGAAAAAATAAAACAAACATTTAGACTACTGACAAAGTTAATAATACTGTGTTGTGATTGAAAACTTTACTTTAATGATAATGATTTGTTAGCAATAAATATAACATAAAACATAAAAAGCTTTATGAAATGCTGTAAAACTTTTATATTTTTTTAACATAAAAGTTTGCTAATGGCATCAGAAAAACTTCAATTCTGAAATATTCGCTGCATATTTGACTCTATTTCTATGGCTTTTTTCTCCAGCTCATCTTGACCCACCATGCTTTATCTTTAGAAAAAAATGGAAACAGATTCTTATTGCAGCTCTTCTCTTTATTAAAGCAGTGGGGATCGTTCCTCCCACCTCGCTTTTTATCAGTCACCATTCCTTCTGACATACGGCCTGTTAAACCATCAGCTGGCTGAGTGACCACCCAATGCACATTGATTTTAGCAGCCTCTATAATTCGTTTCACTTCCTAATAGAAGTGTACTTGGATATCACTGCCTTAGTGTAAATTTATATATTTACTTATTTCAGTACGACGGAAATCCAAATACTCTAAAGTGTGTATGAAAAAATAAATAAAATAAAATAAGCAAATATTGTGTGTCTATATGTATAGATAGTCACAAGAAGATTCCAGACAATTTATTATATGGACATTTGGAAGTTAACTGTATATTTATTATTTATGTTCTATATACATGTATCTGTAAATTTATTTACATAATCTGACAATCTATAAACAAGAATGACAGGAATGGCTATTTTTCATTATGATGACATTTGTAATTAAAATGATAAAATTATGGCTTAAATTTTACAAGTGGGATGTTTTTAGCATGTAGACACTTGTCACAAACCCATTCTGCGTAAACCTCGGCCGTAAGTAAATGATATGCAGCTTCTGTTAATCCTGTACAAATTCGATGAAACCAAAAATTACATCCGCTCTCACACAATATGGCCTGGTCGTTGTCGTGAACTTCTTTGTGACAAATTCCACAAGGATAAATAGGAGGAGCATTAGGATTTTGAGGATTAAAAACCATAGGCTGATCTGGAGGATAAATCTAAAAATAAAAACAGAAAAGCAAATCAGCATAACATGACATGTTTGCTAAATGGAAATATAGTATATCTAAAGCATTAGAATTTTGTAGAATATTTTCAGATGGACATAACTTTACATAAGACCAAACACTAGTTTATCCAAGCTTGGAGTTTGTTTTTTTTCCTTTGTATAAAGACAAAAAAGTTAATGCACTAACTACATTAAATTAATTTCAAGAAACTGACGGACAACAAGAGAATAACAATGAATCAAACATCCGCATTTTTGGAGAACAAATATTTAAGAGAACTTTTGTTTTTAGTATATTTTTTTTTCTTTCATCTTATTAAAAAAAAAAAAAGTACTTGGTGATCCATCAACATAAATAAACTGTTGTGAAATAACATTATTTATTGTTATTTTCGACCTATCTTTGAGCAATTTAAGTAAACTTATGTTTGGCCTTGTATTTTATAATTATCCTAAAATTTTACAAGTCTTATTTATAGTGTCTAAGTTTGTAGCTGCATCCTTTCACCAACCAAATAAAGCTAACCACTTACAATTTTTAAAGCTGTATGTGTGTGTGTATGTATTTTTGGGTGGATGAGCCAGTGCATTAAGTGACAATTCTCTGACATGGTAATGCATATTGGATCTGGAATTTCAATTCAAATCCATATGATAACCCTTAAATCCAACACTTATATAAGGTCCCTGTATTAAATTTCTTAATTGTAATTAAAACAAAATTCTTTTGTTTTAGAAATTTCTTATACAAAAAAAAAATATAAAAAAAAATCACTGGGTCTTTTGTGATTACAGTGTCTCCTGTGTCACTCATCCTCATTTCTGGATGTAGAAGAGATCCTTTAAAATATAACAACTAATTATCTGAGTAAAGAAGTCATGAATCCAAATGTTTTTTTGTGGTTTTTAACTGCTTAATTGTATGGAGGCTAAATGTTAAATTAAAATGTTAAGGAAATATAAACTCAGCACTTGAGATGAAACACAAAGGACAAATGCTACGGATAAAACAATTGTTCTTTTTAAAAGATAACTGGGATGTTCATGGATGAGCTTGTTTGTTACTGATGACAGAAATGCTCGGGGATTCTAAACAGCGCCAAGAAAAAGACAAAAATTATAAAACATTTCAATAATGAAACATAATTTCAAGCAAAATGCCTGAAACTTAGGATATACAATAAAAATTAAAAATATCAAAAATCACTAAAAAAGAAAGGTTATATGAAAAATAAAATACAATCTTGCTTAGAATAAATTTTCCTGATAGTTTGCACAAAGTCATTCTAACAAATTTTAGATTTTTGATAAAAAAGGGAAGGATTTTGTTATTGGTGAAATGCTCCTTACAATGATATTTCTTATAAGACTGCGTTGAAAGATCATTTTATCACACATTATGAAATTGAATACAGTAACTTACACAGAAAAGAAGCTTAAAGGCTATTAAAAAAAATAAAAGAGAGGAGTTCAGTATGTGAATGATATATTGAATCAATAAATAATGTAATAATTCTGGATTTTCTTATGCATAAAACCTAAATAAGATTGTTGTTAACAAAAAAAAAAATAACAAAATATTAATATCCACATATTAAACATATCTATTAGCTATTATTTCTGGATTAATATATATAAATATTTTTTCTAAAAAGCAACTAAGTCTGTCTCTTTGTCAGGGAGAAATAATGTTGGATCAATGTTGTCTAACGATAAGAACCTACTATAATAAGCCTCACAAGAGAGAAGAGGAATTTATATAATTTTGTTTAGCAATTAATCCTTTATAAGCTAAGTGGTTGCTAGTGAGGATTAATTATTTATGTTTTGATGTTTTTTAATATGAAGGACCGTTATTGTGCTTAATTGTGTTTTCCTTTTATATCTTCTGAGTTCACTAAGCTGTAGATACCAGGTGGATCAACTGATGATGGTCTTGAAACCTGAAACTGGCTGTCTTGGATCCCCAGTATCACAATTTCCAAATATAGCTCAGTGAACCTTTAGTTGTGTGCGTTTAAGTTTTGTATTTTCATGTTGCTGTTCTATCACACATCAAATTTTGTTATATATAATAAACATGCTTCTTTCAATAAAGCAACATTAAAAGATAGCGTAAACAACACAGCAAACAGGCATCATTATTACGGTAGACAAATTGTTTTTCCAGTAAGAGAATTATAAGTTTGGAATTAAAGTATATACCAATGGCTTAGAGCAAAAGTTGCGAATATCCAAGATGCAAGTTTTGAGAAAAAGCTAAATTAGTGGGAAATGTCCCTCAAAATCCAGGAACAATTCCTGGGAGTCTCATATTTGGTACAGATATTGTCATTTGGATATATTACAATGGCATGGGGTGAAAAACTTGATTGTTGCATTTTTCGAGCAGTTTTGGTCGATTCGATAGTTTGGATCTTACAGAAAGTTTGTGCCAATGAGATAGCTAAGGAAGAAGTAGCGAATGTGCAGATTCACCACTTCTATCCTTATTAAAATTCATCACAACCTCCTTTAATGCTTGACCAAACTAGCGAACTACACTATTAGTTATGTTCATAGTTAGGGAATGACTAATACTAGCATCAGTATCAGCTAATATCCGTACGGTATCGGATCGGAAATCGGAGCGGATACCGTTCTTTTCATTTTGGCCAAACCAAAGCGGTAAATCGCTTTGAAACTTCATTGTTCAGTAACTTTGGAACAAAACCAGATAGAAACATGCAATTTGTGGCATTTTAAACTAGAAATGGATTAGAATAATCTTAGCTAATTTTTGATAGTGTAATTTTAAGCTAACATTTTTCAATTTATCCAAGGTGAGAAGTTGCCAAAGGCTCGTTCCAACACAACAGTCTAACCAACTTTTTCACTGAAATGAAAGCTGAGTATGAAAGAAATCGAATTGGTCAGCAAAATTTTGTTCCTTAGTATCAGTATCGTATCAGATCAATCCCTACTCGTAGTAATAATGCTGAGTATAAAACTAAAAACAAAGTTAAGCATTTATTTTAATTAACTGAGGATCACATCAAAATATTACACAGACAAAAATTACACTAACAAGAAAGTCGTAACCAATTAACTACAAGACAATTCTTGCAGAATAAAAAGACTCTGCTTTAGAAATGTTGTTAAGTCCGCTCAGCCTTTAAAATCACTCTCATCTAGAACATCAGGTTCAGTTAGTGTGTCTGTGGCTACTTCTGATTGGAGAAGGCTCGAATAAAAGAGATGATACTCTTGTGGGATGACTAGTGTCTTACAAAGTGACTCCAAATCTTTAAACTTACTGACTGAAATGGGTAGTGGCTTCGGGTAGGCAGTCTTCAAAGTGACCTCCTGTACTTTGACCCCCTTTGTACTTCCCAATGTGCTTGTTTGGATGGTTGTTGATCCTCTTAGAGTAGTTATACGTGCACATGAATTTTTCGCAACTTTTATTTCGTTGATGACAAGTTTGGCAAATGGATCTTCCTTTATCAAGGTGGTATTGTAGAACATAGTATTCAGTTGCTATTTCTCAAAGTGAAACCAGCGAATGGCTATCCAATTGACATTGCCTTGGTCACCGCTATTTCTTTTGGAGTGTCTTAAAGTTTTTGAACTCGTCTCTCTGCATTTCGATAACTTTGAAAGGCCGTGGATGGCTTCTTGCTGTTACTGCTGCAATTGTCCAGTCATGAGGGAGGTACAAGCTGACTGTTTTCGAATTACATTCAATAACTGCATGAATCGAATCGCATACCATCTCAGAATGACCAAGCTCAAAGAAGCGGTGATCAATAACCTGCAGTGTTGGAAAATGGGAAACTGCATAGAGGCACATATTTGCAAAGTAGGCATTGCAGTTCTGTCCACCACACGAATCTGACATCATACTAACACGTGTTAGGTTAGGATTTTCTTCCAGTTCCATTTTGATGAATTTCATGAGGCATGAAGCAATCTCTGTTGACCCTCTCTTTGCCATTGTTTCTGGCCACAGAGAGCAGTAGCCATCATGCGATGCAAGATTGAATGCACATAGGTTGTACACAGCTAACTTACATTTGTAAAAGATTGGACCAGTGTTTCTCTTAGGTAACTCAAGAACTTTTTGCAAGTCAAAGTTACAGGCTAGTAAATCTGAGTAAGGCTGCAAAGCCTCAGCTTTGTCTGCTCCACGTAAATCTCTAGCAGCAAGTTTTCGTACTTTGAGTGCATCATAGGTAGATTTCTCCTTTGCTTTCTCTGTTTCTGGTAGCTGGGCGACCTATTACAAATGCTGCATTGGTCCTTCTTCAGTTTATGAAAGGACAAATTTTCAGCATGTACCATTTGTGAATACTTCCAAAACCCAATTGCCTTCCTACGGTGAGTAGTGCAGTGTTCTATATAAGGTTTATATATTTTGGTCATGTTTAGTCGTTGATCTAAATCTTTTCGACAGTAATGAGATTCCATAGTTGGAAACATGTTTATGTGACCAAATGGAAATTCCAAATCTTCAGGAGGAGTTATATTTTTAGAGGGTGCTTTACCCCTCTTGACAGGGCTTACTGTTCAAAGCTGCTCTTACAAACTGCTCACTAACATCCAAGATTTTAAGGAAAAATAATCTGCTAACAGGGATCAAGGCATCATTAATCCTAAAGTTATAGGTTTTGCTTTGCTGTTTCCGAGAGAGAGTTCCAGATTGTCGACGAAATTTTGGCCTACTTATTAATACATGGCTAACAATGTCTTTGAGATGTGTATCCTTTTATAGTCCAATACCTGTCAAAGATTGCTTATTGGTTTTCACTGCTTATCTTAGTTTGGCACTTTTGGGCACACTTTAAACAGTTTACATCTTTAACAGCTCGTTGAGGAATATCTTTACCTTCAATGGTTTTATAATTAATACCTGCTACTCGCTTACGTTTTCGTGAGTGTTCAACCAGCCAGCTTCAAAATCGTTATAGAACCGAGATCTTTAGCCAGGATCTTGGCTAGGTTGAACATTACCAGGATCTTGGCTAGACCGAACATTACCAGGATCTTGGCTAGGCCGAACATTACCAGGATC
>JAFIDM010012231.1:115689512-115701635 GCA_023159025.1 Thereuonema tuberculata | reverse complement strand
GCTAGGCCGAACATTACCAGGATCTTGGCCAGGCCGAACATTACCAGATCTTGGCTAGGCTGAACATTACCGGGATCTTGGCTAGGCTGAACATTACCGGGATCTTGGCTAGGCTGAACAGGCTGGCTTAGTGATGAACTACTGTTTCCATTAGCACTACCATCACCATTTTGCAACGGTATGGTTTTTCCTACTAGTTTAGAATAAAGTTTTATGTAAACACAACCAGTAACTTCCCTTTGAGCAAGAAACAAGTTTAGATGGTGATTGTGGTCTTTAGAGTTTTGGCGGGACACAACGTGTTGCACTGCTCGCACGTGATGCCCTCTGTTGGCAAAGTAGTGAACGACAATGACTACGTGGCATCGTCTAGGGGCAAACTAGCGAATACAGGCACATTCGCTAGTTTTATCATATAGAAAAGTGTTCAGTCAGCAAAGATGAAACAGTCAAAGTAGCGAATATGCACATTCGCTTCTATTGCCATTTAGGTTTTTAAAAAAAGGTACTTTTTCGCTAGTTTAGGTCCTAAAATCACAGGAAATATGCCCTTTTGAAGGATTTGCTAGTTTTGCCCTACAAGAAGGCTCTTCAAGACACCTATTTGCCACAAAAAACTAATTTTGTGTTTTACTGGATATTCGCTATTTTTGTGCTAAGCCATTACTGTAATAGCAAAGCTAAGCTGTAATACAATATCAGCAAACATGAATTCATGAGAATTCACAAAAACTGTTTCTTACAAGTTTTCAAAATTGCACAGCTGTTTACCATTGTTTTCAAATGTTTACTTACAAATATGTAACAATTTCCGATAATCAATTCCAATTCATATGCTGATTACAACATTAAAGTAATAATACAATTTAGTTTTCTCATGTAATTTCATACATCTTTTTAAAAATGTCATTATTTGCAATAATATAATGGCATAAAGAAAGTGTTTCGTTAGGTTGAATTGTAATGAACATTCAAGCATTAATATGAACCTCATAGCAAGTGAATGAATAAGATATTCTTGCTCATAGTAACTAATCAATCTAAGGTCTAAACTTGTACATAATATCTATTGTTTGAAATGTTCTTAATAATGCAGAAACACTCAACAAATGATTCAATATTGCACTGCAGAATCGCTCAATGCAGATGGTTAAAATATGTTTATCTGTTCATATGTTTCTCATGTTCTCAACAGTAGAAAATAAATCTAAAAAATGTGGATAAATCTTGAAATTGCAAATCATAGGACAGTTATGGCACCCAGTATAAAATATATCGTGACAACGGGATTCAACCTCAAAAAAGTCCCGAAAAATATGGGACATCTGATCACCCTAATGTAAAGCCCTCAGTCTGTGACCTACTGAAAGTTTTGTAACTTAAAAACCTCTGAAAATGATTGGTAACGACCAGGGACAAGAGGACTGGCATTTTAATGGAGGACAGAAGCATGGGGAAAGAATGAACTGAAACCAAATTTCACTAGGCCAATGAAAGAATTAAGAATATGGCAAAGAAGTTTTTCATAAGCAAAGTTGAGGTCATCTGCAGTAAAAATTATTCATTATCCCTTGATTCTGAAATGGCTAATGATAGGAAAAAGAAATGGACGTTAACCAAATTAAATCAAGCTAACAGCATAGGTCAGCACTGATTGAAATGCAGTTAATGACTAGTTTAAAGAAATCTTCTGAAAACGGATATGCATAATGATACCACTGAGCTTTTGGGCAGTTGTTGTGCTTCCAATGTACTGAGTTAGCATTGCATTAGGAACATTCACCTAATAATGCGTTGGCCCTACTTTCTGTGCAATCATGGCTAGCAGATACCCAGGAACAGATTCCACAAGGTGTCGCACATCTCCGTGTGTAACTTGACCCGTGTCCACTACAGCAACTCATGACAGTTCATGCTCTGTGAGGAAGATCAGCAGTTCTCACACCATTCTAGCATACCCCACATATGTTCAATTGGGTTGCAGTCAGAGGAGTTTGGGGGTCAAGGCAATATGGTGAATTCATTGTTGAGTTCCTGCAATCAGTTCATGGTTAATCCAGTCCTGATACACCCTTGATACATTGGTATGAGAGCAGACAATAAGTGCAGCTGTTTCCAAAATATTGGCACTTGCCCTCTGGGCCCAAAGTCAAATTGTTTTGTCACCATGTTTCCCCATCACTGGCAAAAATTTACTGATTATATAAGGAGAGGTCTGCCTATTTATAATGGTCGTGAAGTTGAAATAAGCTGGTACTTCATTATCGCTCCGAATATGGAAATCGAGATATGTTCCTTATGCAAAGCTAACTCAGTTTAAGACACTTGAAGAAAATGGCAAATTTTAAAATGGCAGAAGAATGGAATGTCTGGTAAATACATTTGTAAAGTAAGTCAGATCAGGAGCAAGGATTAAAGCTAGGTAGTAAATACAACTGTATTGTCATTTTAGTTAGAGTACAGTTGCAACTGAAGCATGTAAGATGACTTCTGTATATTTACGAAACAGACAGGAAAGAGACGGAATGGTGACAGAAGTCAGAAGAGATAAATTAATGAAAGGATATTCTAAAAGAAGCATCTTTATCAATAAGTCAGATAGCAATTGGTCTACAAAGTGCCGATACACTGATATAATAAAACTGCATCATGAACCAACTATTTGCAAACTGGCATCATTGCAGCCTATGAAGATGAGGTAAGCAATGCAGCATCAGTTATAGTGTGCAGAACACAAATGGTTCATAAAGAACCAATAAAAGAAGGCAAAGAAGGTACAATTTTACTTCAAAATGTCAAAACAGGCACTAGCAACAAGAAAAGATATCAGAGTGGAAACATTGAGAATAATGGAACAACAAAAAGGGCGAGAAGAATTCAAGGTAAACATGCAATCTACACTAAGCTGACATAGTATAGTGGCATTTTGATAGAGATGTGTTTCAATATCGTTCCAGTCTAAATACATTGAGTAATAGGAACACAATAGCTGACTGAAAGAGACTATGCTTGGCAGATTACAATTACCATGACAAAAATACCTTAGTCTTACCTTAGAAATGGAAGAAAGCAGAATGATCAATCTGCCTGTAAGCATTGGAAAACACTCAGAAAGGTAGCCATTAAAATTTGGTTCATTTTTTTGTTTAAGCTTTAATGAAAATGAACAACAAGCTGACCAGAGGACAAAGATGTTATTGACTGAAAATAAGTCAACATAGTCAGACTATGAATAAACAGTACAATTCAATAATAAAAAATTAAAAAAAAAAACAAAAAAAAAAAACAACACTTCTCTGAATGTTAAGTTCTCTGTAAAAAGGCCTTGGAAATTGCTGAAAAGAAGGGAAAAAAAGTAATGAAACATTTAGTCATGGCTGAAAATGCAAAATAGTATGAGGTATTCAATGATAGATTTTCGCCTAGTACTGATGATTCAAAGGACAGATCAACTAAAAGTAAAACAGATGGCAGCTATTATCATTAGTTAATTACATTGTAAAATGTTCCTGTACATTCATTTGCTTAAAAGGTTTTAGAATGTTTGCTACTCCAAGTTAATTGTAATATATTTCTTTAATGATATCATTTCAAAACTTATAGTTCATAGACTGCAAAAACCTCAATGGTTATTTTTACACGTAAAACTGATTGAATATATCCTACTTTTTTGACATCTCCATTGTGGCTAAAACTGATATGACTTCTTTTTAAATGAACATATGGAGATGTTGTGGATTTCGAGAATTTTGTTTACGGTACCACTTACTGCTTGATATCATTAAGTGGGATAGAAATCCTGTTTGTATGAATTTCAATAAGTGCTAACATAAACTGTTACATTAAATAATAATAATAAAAAAAAAAATTATTAAAAAAATAGTAAACAAACAATATAAATAATATTTCAAATGAAGAAATGATATTCAGTAGGATTTAACTTATTTAAAAAGTAAAAATAAGCTGCTTCTTTTTTTTGATAAAGAGCACAAATTTCATAGTTAATTTTATTAAAAACCTAATACTGTGATGTTCTCTTTACTTTGGCAACATCTAATGATTGTTTATTTTAAACATTTTCTTTCTCTCTTTTTTTTTTCAAATAATATAAGGAAAAAAGTGTAAACTTTTTCTTTCCTCAAATGTATTATTTTAATTTGAATTTTGTTTTAAATGTTTTTTTTACTTTGGCTTAAGAATCCTCTAAATCCATCACTGCTTCACTGATTTACTTTAATTAAACTATAGAATGCCATTATAATCATTACCCTCTCCATTTTAAACGGAATCTCCTTAATTACCTTGCCAGATGTGACAGGCATTGATTTAGGATGAACGCTGGTCACCGGTGGGGTATCATCAAAGGGATTGCTGGCAACAATCGTTTCACCGTAACCCGTAAGTGGTGGAGGTGGAACAAGATCAGGTAGCGATGGGCTAGCCTATCAAAGAATAAAGAAAAACTGCATGAGAAATCTTACAATAAATTCAGCACTTACTCATTAAAACCAGGATAAAAAATAAAAAAAAATAAAAATAAAACTGCAATTGTTTTATGGAAATAACACTAAAAAACAAATAATGTCCTAAAATTTGAAGTGAAAAATGCGAAGATGAAATTCAAACAGGATGTACAGAAGTGATTCAAGAGAAATCTGATCAAGTAATAAAGTCAGATAGTTTAACTAAAGAACACGTGCTAATCAAAGACCAAAACAGATTGTTTAAAACCTCAAATCAAAATCTGAATTAAAAATAAAAACCCTTTTCTGATTAACTATTAAACTTATAATTACTGAGCTAATAGTTACATTAGATGTTTAAAAAGGAGTCTAAAATCTCTAAAACAGACTAAAGTGATGGAACTAAAAAGAGAGGAAAAGAAGATTAAAAGAAATTAATAAAAATTAAAGAAATCAAAAAATTTAGCCCAAAACAAGTTATGATTGGCACATTAATTTTCAAAGACATGCCATGATAAAAAAAAAAATAAAAAAAATAGAAAATGTCATGAATGACAGAAGTCAACTGGAAGCTACTGAAACCTATCTACTTATCTGAGAATCTTCAAATTGAATTGAAGACATTAATGAAAGCAAAGCAAACTGTATTTTTGAGGAAACGGTAAAAATTGCAATTGAATGGGTGAGTTGAAAAAGGTATATATTCCACAAATGTAAACTTTTGGAAAACTAAAAAAAAATGTTTTTTAAGAAAACTAATTTTTTTACAAAAAAAATTTCTATTATCGATTTATACCTTTAAGTGAAGCAAACTCATTGTGCTTTGTAAATATATAGATATATAACTTTTTATAGCATAAAACTATGTAAATATGTTGAGGAATATGTTCCTTTTTCAACACTATGTTTTGTTTTTTGTTTTTTTTAAAAAAAACTCATAAAATTTTATTTTTATGTATTTTATGTTATGTAATATATTATATCATGCCATGTATTATGCTTTGTAAATATTTAGATATATAAATTTTTATAGCATAAAACAATGTAAATGCGTTGAGGAATATGTTCCTTTTTCAACTCAATGCTAGTGCGGCTTTGAGTTGATAAAAGAGCATATTCCTGGAATATGTCCCTTCTTCAACTCAATCATTTTTACATGGCTCTGGAAAGCAGACTTAAAATTGAGAAATATGTTTCTTTTTCTGTTTAATGGCTGTACATATGTGCAAAGAAGAAAATGGCTATCTCAGTTTAGTTTATCAAATTTATGGAATATGTACCTTTTTCAACTCATCCATTCAATTGTACGGGAACATATTTAAGAGGTTCTTGGCCCATAACTCTGTATCTTTGAGTTGATTTGTACAAAAATCAATAATGATCTTTCTTTTGGAACCTAAACATATTACTCAAGTTCAGCTTCTTTACTACAAATAATTTTCAAGTTACCATGAGAACAGACCTGATGGATGGACAGGAATTAAACTTTGACTGAAAACTGCAATATACAACTTCTTTTCCCATGCTCTTTTTACTCTTATGCATATTTCCTCTAGAGTATTAGAAATATTAATTCAAACATGTAATACTCTGTTGTAGTTATGCTACCAGGAATATATATACATAAAAAGCCTAAGACTTTGCTCGTTTCAAAAACTGAGACAGAAACTGAACTAACATGCTAGAGAAAGCTGTCAAAGTTTCCAAAGTCACTCACAGTCACTAAGAATAAAGTTGATTTTTGATGTAATTTTCATTGTTATCGCCTAGAAACTGGATTTGATACGTGGTGTGCTCTACCGTAGAATGCAGCATCTCAGGAGAAATGTTCTTCACATGGTATGTTGTGCTTTAAGACAGCTAAGGTATGGAAACTTCCTCGATAAACATTGGTCTTGAGATAACCCCACAGCCAAAAGTAATATGGTGTAAGGTCAAATGAGCGTGATGCCCATACAATGGAAAAGAGGTGACCAATGCAAATTTGTTATCTATTTTTACTTTGAAAATCAAAAGCCAATTAAGCCAATTTCAGGCTAATTCAGTTTCTGTCTCAGATTTTGAAAAAGAGCAAACATAAAAATTTGAAGTTTGATCTTAGCTTTGTATTAACAGTCATTTGTTGTCATGCAAACTCTGTCATGCATCCTCTTGAACAGTATTATATTTAACCCTATTGGTAAACCCTATTTTGGAACTAATTTTATTTTCCCTCAATCCTTCTCCCTATGCCTGGAATAGTCTATTTCTTAATTCTGGTGACATTCCACTTATTAGTTGGAGCTACTGATAGCTCTAAAGAGGATACTTTAATTATGTACAAGGAAAAAGTGTTAGTGAATAATATTAAATTAATCAGTTTTTCATTCATTAAGTTTTAAGAATTATGTGGTGTCAGAGGGGTAACAACTGTTGTTTGCTTATCCCTAAAAGACCATATTCATATATTAAAAGCATGTTTATTGCTAGAGTGGAAGAAAATTTTTCATCCTACACAAAATGTTTATTTTTAAACAAAAGATTTAACATGAAATTAATATTTATTAATATTAATAAAAATTAATATAAAAGCACAAAGAAATGACACAGAAAATGAAAAATATCTTTCATCGGTGAGAGTTTGGGACTTTCATGAAGCAAAACAATAAATAATTTTTCTACAATGATTCCTTAAGACATAGTCGAATGCTATTTGAAATGAAGAGAGTTGACTCACATATTATTCATCGTGATTTCTGCGCTGTGCATTATGTTATAGGATTTCTATGATAAGAAACTGGCTTAAATATTTACGTCCTTTTATTTTTTGTTTTTGTATATTTTTAAAAATGAAGATCAATTCATCCTTCAGGTCTAATCCACCTAAATCAAAGACATCTATAAAGCTAGCTGGAGTTCCATCAAATTTACATCCCTAAGAGGGAGTGATCAGCCAACATCAACTGGAAACCATTTATCTGAATAAAGTTCTGCTCATTTTTTATAACAGAATTAATATGAAAGTATCTACTTAGGAAATTTAGAAATCAAGCCTTGTTTTGTATTTTTAAGAACTTGAAAAATATACTTAAGTGTGTGTGTGTGGAAATTTCTTAGTGAATAATAATTGTATAGTTTTATGGGTTTCTGAAAGTTATCTGCTGAAAAGATAACAAAAACTATAAAAACAAAACAAAAGCAGTCACTAAGTTCGTCAACAATAAAAGAAACTTAGTACTAGTGTAAATCATTCGTCAATCAATGCAATGCTAGTTTATCAACATTAATGATAATCAAACTTTAACATTTTACATTTTCTGTAAACTATTAAAATAGTTAATTCAGAGCATATATTTTAGTGGGTAGCAAAAAAAAAAAAATACTGTTTAACAAAATTAAGAGGTTAACTGACCTGAGCAGGATTGCTGGCAGTTGAAGTTCTTCTTTTTTTTTTAGCGTTAGGACTCTCAGGTTGACTCGGGGGAGATCTGAAATCCCCTCCAGTGCTCTCTTGATCACTGTCTGTGGATGCTGTCAAAGAAAAATAAATAAATAAGAAGCATTTCTTAAGCTGTTTGTAATATGCAGCATTTAACAAATGGATGTATCACAAATCTCCTGAAAGGAGAAATTCTATAATTACAAATGTTAAGCAATATAAGTCTGAAATTCTGTCTAACAATTCCATTTTTAATTAGCAAAGTAGCTTTATTGCCAACTTTTGGAAGCGAGGATGAGAATTTTGCTATTTGATAGGATGAGCAGATCAGATAGAAGAACAAAGAAATTGATCAGGATGGAAAGAAAGTTATATAAATAAATAGGTAATGAGAAGCTTTCAGACTAGAAGGTCCAACACAGCTAGGAAAACAGAGTGAATGGAAGGAAAGCACAGTAGCAAGAAAGGAATAGGCAAAGCATTTATTATAATCTCAATAATCCGAGTTTTTATGCGAGATTCTTAGCCAACATTGTCTCTAAATAAAAAGAAAAAAAAAAAAAGACCTGCACAATTTACTAAGAACTCCTATCGAAATGATAGGGTAGTGGTTGTACAAGTAAACAGATAAAACAATGGATTTTCTTATAATAAGACTATATATTCCAATGCTCTGCTTTCAGGAACTCGCTCCATATCTACATTCCTTCCTCAACCTGACTTCATCAGATGATTTGATTTCAGTGTGTAATTATCTTGTAATTGAAGCAAGAATGATGGCAGCTGTGTTGCACTAGGAACAAGTCATTTAATAAACAGCAAGTTATGGAATGGAGAAAGACAATATTCCTGAAACCTCCAGGCTTCAACCTCAAGATCAGGTACAGCAGCACCTGGTAGGCCTCTATTTTAACTGTGTGATGTGCTTGAAGGGCCAAGTTTCACCTATCAATTTAAACTGCATTTTTCTTTCATTGAATATTGATTAAGAGATTTAAGAGGAGCATGTTTTTAAGGAATTATCCAGCCCTTCAGCTTCCTACATTATCTGTACTGATTCGTTTGTAGAAAAATCCAAGTCCTGTTTATTTGCAAGAAAAATTCTACTTCTAATCTTTATCAAACACTTGTTTTTCTTATACAGGGTGTTTATAAATGAATATCGGGGTTTTAACGCTTTGTAGTATTTATTACGTGAAACTTACAATCAAAGTTAATACATGAAATGAAAGAGCATCTCAAACAGTTTTCCCTAGAAGCCTATAAGTGTTCAATGTGAGCCTTTTGTTACACGGCAGACATCAAGTCGATAGCTCAGTTCTTCCCAAACATTGATTAGTGTTTCTGGGGTTGCAACAGCTGTCGCAATCCTGTTTCTTAGGTCAGGTAGGTCAGCTGGTAGTGGAGGCACATACACACGATCCTTTATGAGCCCCCACAGGTAGAAATCACATGGCGTCAGATTGGAGGAGCGTGGAGGCCATTCAAAACAGGCTGTGTCAGTGGGCCCTTTGCGGCCAATCCAGCGTTCGGGTACAGTGACGTTCAACCAATCGCGTACATCGCTATGCCAGTGAGGCGGTGCACCATCTTGCTGCCAAATGAAGTTATTTGGTTCGTTTTCTACCAATTAGGGATACATCCACAGTTGTAGAGCATCAAGATAGGATGTACCAGTTACAGTTGCTTCTCCAAAGAAAAAAGGCCCATAAACCTTCCGCCAAGATATGACACAAAAAACATTCAATTTTGGGGAGTCTCGTTGCAATTGTACCATCTCGTGAGGATTTTCTGAGCCCCAGATATGCACATTATGAGTATTCACATGTCCACTGAGGTGAAATGTCGACTCATCACTGAAAACAACATGATACAGAAAATCGTCGTGCAACAACATTTCATGTGCAAATGTGGCACGTAAACCATGGTCTATTGGCTTTAGAGCCTGTAATAATTGTAAACGATAAGGACATAGTTGTAAGCGTTTTCGTAGAACCTTCCAAACAGTCGTCACCGGAAGTGCAAATTCACGACTATAGGCAACCTAACCAGACATTGACTTTGACCTTGGACGAGAGCGATGATCTATTAATCATTCCAGGACAATAGAGAAACTATTGACAAAGGTTTGTCTCGCTTGAGAGTCGCCAATCAGAAGCCATAAACTTTCCCGCCATAAACACTGACATATACAATCGATTCAAATTCTACCATTGCGCCATCTGGTGCCCACGGTCGACCTTTCGCTGGGAGGACTTTAGCCTTCCGAACTGATTTCCTCGGGCTACGCGTGAAAGCGTCTCTCACCCGCTCAACACTCTCTTCACTAACCCTTGGTCGTCCCGTACTCTTTCCTTTGCAAAGGCAGCCGGTATTTTCAAACTGGTGATACCATCTACGGATGTTATTATCACTTGGGGGATCACATCTGAACTTATTCCGGAATGCACGTTGCACAGTAACTACAGATTTCGTCTTTGCAAACTGCAGAACACAAAACGCTTTCTGTACACTAGTCGCCATGTTTGCTACTGACGCTTTTGCTACAGGTCTTTTAGCGCATGCGCTTACCAACAAACAAAACTGTTTGAGATGCTCTTTCATTACATGTATTAACTTTCTGTTTACGTTTCACGTAATAAATACTATAAAGCGTTAAAACCCCGATATTCATTTATAAACACCCTGTATTATTAAAGCTCAGGCTTTCCTGAACAAGTTAATCTTTACTTTTAGATCAAGATACTGACAATCACTGTTCTTCCATCTAATCACAGATTCTGTCACTTTTACTGATCAGAAGGAATTCTTTCCTTTCAAAACGTGGTTAAAAATATTTTCAAAACCTAATTTCCTTTAATGGTGGGTTATCTGAAGCTCATCCATATTTTGCCAGGCTTCCCACACAACTGCACAAGTGATACTCAATTTCAGCTGATAACATGATATCGATCCTAGTAGCAATATGGGTGATAACCAAAAAGTACCCCTTCAGCTAAGTATTAAAATTTTGAAAATATAGTAGACACCAATTATTGTGATCATGGATAATGTTATTAGTCGGCTATTGTTAACAAAAATCCCAGAACACACTATTTAAAATGTATTAAAAATAATCCATCCATTGTAATCAAAGTTCCAGTTATTGTTATCAAAACCCTCAAATGTTCAAGATTAAGAACTGTAAAGGGTTAACCATGATAAAACTAATGACGAAAGTAATAATGCACTTACCTGCTTCTGCCCAGTCTGAGCAAGTCAACAATGGGAATCTGGAACAGCTGTTTCATCCTTTTTAGGAATCATCAGCCGGATTTAGCCTTGATGACCACCTCAGACTGTGCGGAAAGACATGGATTTCCCTCATGCATCCAGAAACAACAATAAAAAAAAAATAACCCTGATAAACACAGGTCCAAATACCTTGTCTTGGATCCTGCCAAGTTCAAAGGCTTTTTAGGAAAGGATCAAAAATCCAAAAAACGAAACAAGTAAATGAGAAATAAAGTTTAACATGCATGAAATTGAACTCATGACGGGAATCTGGATTAGCCGATTTTTGTTTCTCATTTAAATTGTTTTTTGGGCCTGTGTTTATCAGGGTTATTTTTTTATTATTGTTATTTGGAGGTCACTTCCTGGTACAGGAGTGAAATCCCTGTTTTTCCATACAGTCTGAGCTGGTCATCAAGGGTAGATCCGGCTGATGATTCCTAAAAAGGATGAAACAGCTGTTTTGGATTCCTGTCGTTGATTTGCTCAGACGGGGCAGAAGTAGATAAGTGCGTTATTACTTTCGTCATTAGTTCAATTTCATGCATATTAAACTTTATTTCTCAATCATGATAAAATTTGTCGAAATATGACTTTTATGTTATTTTTTTTTAATCTTATTCTTCAGTAAATATTTTGCTTTTCAAGATTAAGCAGAATTTTGATTTGTCAAGTTTACGTTCGTGCTCTCTTTCAGTGAGTGATTTTGACTTTAATTGCTCGTTTAAACAGCCCTTCGTTGTTTTTTAATAAAATACAGATGGTATGTCAAAAAAAAAAACTTGAAATTGTAGCACTTTTCAACCAATGTTGATGCTAATTCTTTGATGGAAGCAGATGGTAGGACTCTACTCCTTATCTTGGTCTCGAATACCTCACACAGGCTCAATAATATTCAAGTCTGGTGACTAGAGTAGCCAGGGTAGATGCTTTTCTTCAGTTTCATGCTCCTCAAACCAAGATCAGATG
>JAFIDM010012231.1:115636922-115679512 GCA_023159025.1 Thereuonema tuberculata | reverse complement strand
TTTATTAAAGATTCCATTTACTATAACAAATAGTTTTTTTTATTATTTGCAGTGGGATAGATGAAAATGCGTACTTGTATTTAAAATTGAATATTTTTTTTTTGCTCTTTTTTTTTTTCTCTGGGTTGGTTGTTTACGGTCAAATCTGTAATACCATACGGTAGCTACACAAATTTTTCCATCCAATTTAATATTATTTTTTTAGGTAAACTAATGGATCCACATAAAAATGAGAGAGAAAATGAGAAAGTCCTTCTGTAACTCTTGCTAGAGGGATATCGAATCAGTGTAGACAGTGGGTTCTGTGAATTCTCTAGTTCTCTAGAATATATGCGAGCTTCAGATAAGCACATTAGCCTTTCCGGGATTTCTTTTTACTATAACAGGGAGTATATAGGATTTTATTTCAGGAAGTTACCTTCATCCAGACCCCACATCAAATTCAGGGCCCAGGCACCAAATACAGTAACGGACTCTCTCCTATGCTATGGTCAAAATCATGGATTATATGAAAACTATTTCTATAAAATGTAGACTCAATTACAAAAGAAAAGTCTACAAGTAATAGGTTAATTCATGCATTTTTTTTTTTCAGTTAAGAATTAGTCCGGGCCCCTTTGACGGCCGGCCCCCGGTGCTGAGAAACCATCTGACCCCTCTCTTGTGCGGGCCCTGGCTCCATCAGCCAAAAAAAATGTGTCATCTTCAAAATTTCGGGGTTGGCCATAATCCTTTCAACTGGTCATCCGACCAAAAAAAAAAAAAAAAAAACAGAAAGAAATATTCTATTCTATATATTTTCGGGTGAGATGGAGCAGGATTCCTCGGACCCCCCCCCTCCCAAATATACCTATATATGCCCTGTATATTATGAGATATAAAAATAACAGTTACTTTTCCATCAATTTTATTTGTGATCATTTTTAGGGAACAATCAAAAAATTTTTTATGCATTAAAGATATTTTCGTTATTTAGAATTGCTATTGAACAGCACAAATATTATAAGGCAACTTCCCACATAAAAGGTAAAACACTAGTAATTATTTCTATTCGATTATAAAGTAGTTCACGATTATGTTCATCCTACAAAAATTTAATCAGTACGAAGAATTTTGCAATTATACAATGTTACGCCAAAATATATACTATGACACTTGAATGCAATGCATATGTACAGCAGGAAATCTTGAGGTAAAATTTAAAATCAGGTCTTTATATCAGAATAATTATTCTACAAGGAAAAGAGAAAGATTTTGTAGACGTCTTGAAAAACATGAGACCAGTGGCGCACCCACGGGGGATAAGAAGAAGAAAGAAGAAACGAGAAGAAAACCTTTATTAAAGCACTGATGTGTCTGCTGTATCTTATTATTTTGGAAATGTTCATTGATCATTGAAACAATTTATTTTTAAATACGCCTACAAATGAATGGACTTGTTTACAACATCCTTAGCCCCCCCCCCTCCCAAACGCCACTGTGTACGCCACTGCATGAGACTAAAAAGAGAGAGACTGAAAGCTGAAAAGGAAACACTCATTTGTCTACTAATTTTACATCTATATTCATCTTTAACAGTTTTCTCAAAACTATCCAGATAAATAAATAAATAAATAAATAAATAAATAAATAAATAAATAAATAAATAAATAAATAAAATTAAAAAGTTAGGAAAACTAAGAACAGAACTGAAAGTTAAATAACAACAACCGATGAGACCAAATTATTCACAAGTGACATCCAGGAACAGCTGTTTCACGCTCGCTGGCGATCATCAGCCAGGAGAAGTCACAGTAAATGACAAAGTCTCCGCACTGAGGCTAGTATGAACGATACATCGGAAGCACAGTGGTGCTTCAAAGGAAAAAATACACAATGAAAAACTCACCAATGAAGAAACCAGTGAGAAAATCCATGTGCCAGCGAGAGCGGCCTGAATGAATTTTTTTAAAGCATAAGACTTCAAACTGCGCATTTGAAATGTTAAAAAACAACAATGGATGAGAACAAATTATTCACAAGTGGCATCCTGGAACAGCTTAATTGGCGAGTTTTTCATTGTGTATTTTTTCCTTTGAGGCACCACTGCGCTTCCGATGTAGAACTGAAAGTTACTTTCCGGGATTTTCTTGTTGATTGAATCTCTTTCAAATAAGGATTTGTACAAAGGAAATTCAGTAGATTCTTGATGCAGTGATTCAGATAATTTTTTGAGATGACCTGACTGAGAGCGGAGCAGAGCAATTAAAAGAGACATTACTTCCTCTAACTTCAAAGAAAGCATAAAGAAAACAAAACAAACAATACTGATTTTGTATTTTATGAAGACAACTAGCACTCAGTCAGGACTTTCGTTGGAGTTGAAGCATTTAGTGATATTATAGTCCAGGCACCATTTATTATCTGGCAAACTTTTTAATTATATATGTATATTTCTTAAAAATTCTTAAAATTAAATAATGCTTAAATGCAGTAGTTAAAAATGCGATGAAGTGCTTGATAGACGAAACTCAGGGTTGTCTACCCTATATCTATCTAATAGCCTTTTAACAGCCCACTACAGGACAAAGGTCTCCTCCAGACAAGCTCACTGTCTCGGGGGGGGGGGGGGTGAAAGTCTAATCTCCCACGCTGATTTTCAACTGCGGGTTGGGAGATGCATTTTAACCCTAACTGCCTGGGGAATAGGCGGAAACGGACAGAAGTAGAAACAGAAGAAGAAAGACGAAAGAAACATCCATGCCACTACCGGGATTCGAACCCGAGTACTGGCGCACTTGCTACAACGGCAGACCGCCGTCTAGCCCGCTCGGCCACGCTGCACGGCTCTACTGCTTGTTTAATACTGATTCCAACTTAAATCATGTACATAAGTATAAGAATCGGAGATTAAAATAAAACAAAAAAAATAGAGCATTTGTATTCTATTTAGTGTATGAGGGATTTCGCATCAACACATAATAACGAATGTGTATCATATAAAAGTATCATGCATTTGTAAGAGGGAGTCAGCTTATAAACATTTCGTTCGAAATTAATTCAAATGAATATTTAAGATAAACTCGTATACATAGATATAATAGCTATTAATATTTTATTAAAAATAGTGTGGAAAAGAAAAGAAAGAAAAAGTGACGTAGATCTCTGCTTAGGTTTTTTCTCTTTAAATAGTGAGATAAATGCTCTACACATTTGGCCAAATATCAGTGGCGGCTATTCAGGGAAAGTAGGTGAAGTGGCACTTCACCAATTATTTACAATACAATATTATTTATTTATAATATAACAATTATTCTAAGGAAAAATTTATTTTCCTTCTCACATATATTGGTTTTAATAGAACGTATTTTTGTATTTTGTAGTCCCGCGCCGTTGCGTTGGTGCGGGACTTTGTTCTGGCACTGAGCCAAATGAAATAGCTTTCATTTGAAGTTTCTCAACCTCAGGGGCGGAGCTTAGATGCATAACTTAAGCGATAGTTGCTACGACAACATGACGTCACCCGCTGTATAGCATCGTATAGGTGAAGTTAAACTGAGAAATATGCTCTCTTCTTCCAATGTGAAGTTCTTTCGGATCGCGCCTGTTTTGCAGTCCTGTGCTGTTTTAAATATGAATCCTGTTTAAGATATACTGTGTGTTTTATTAGAAACATCATTTTCACGTTGGAAAGACGAAGATAAGAAGAAAGTTATTATAATATTTTATATTATATATAATAAATATTATATGTAATACATATAATTTAATATATATATTATAATCTAATTAGATAATAAGGAAGTTATTATATTTTATATTATCTATTATTATATATAATATATATAATTTATAATATATATATTATGATATATTATAATATAATTATTTTCCTACTAGCTCTTCACCTAACTTCACAGCCACGAGCCGCCACTGCCAAATATAATACGGAATGGTCAGTAGTCACTTACTCGCCGTTACTTCACAGAAATCAGCTGGTATGCATTGGGCAGAAGATTGGGTAAATAAAAGGATTGAGGCCCGTCAAGAAGGGAGAGGGAAAGAATAAGAGCTCGTTATTTTTAAGGGCCAAGCAGGGCCGGCCCTGAAGATATTTACTTGCCCTAGGCAAAGGGCTTCAGTGATGCCCTTTAATACAACAGCAGAAAAAAAGTGTACTTATCCGTTTACTTTATTATGTTAACTTCTTGATATTTAGTTGTTGTTTTGTTTTTTAATAATATTTTAGTCAATTGAATTTTTTGATACAAGTTCCCACACCCAGCGTTAGCACTTAAACAGGCGAAATCCCTAATCCCAGTCGAATGCGATTTCTTCAGTACTAGTACACACATGTCCATAGGCAACATTCTTGAGGATAAATAGCCACAGAATCCGACGTAACAGTTTGTGGCGATTTACATAACTGTAGATGTTAAGTAGAAAACATGCAAATTTCTAAATCGCGGGCATAGGGGTCACATAATGAAATATAATGTGGTGAGCATGGGTGGCTTGACAGCCGAGCACCGCGACCTCAAAGATCTATTGTGCTATCCCACGGAAATAAGGACAGACGGAGAGAAAGACTGAGAAAGGATGGTGTGAGAAATGCAGGGGAAACGGGAGAACCCAGAAAAAACCTGCCCAGCGCGGATCGCCACCATCAACGAAACCTACATGAGAACCGAACTTCTGTACTCAGAGGTGAGAGGCCAGTGTCTTTGCAACATCGCCAACCGCGCGGCCATAGGGGTCACGTGGTAGCTCGAAAGCAAATAAAAAGGAAATTGGCACAGCTAGGGAATTGTCTTTGTTTGAACTTCCGGACTTAAAGGACTAACTCTACAAACGTGAACTTTTTATCATGTCTCGAAGACATCATTTCGATGAATTCACCTGGAGAAGGATTATCGTAAAGTTGAAAGAAGGACGTACAATCACCGATGTTGTCAAGGAGTTTGGAATTGCGCATAGTGTTTTCTCCAGGCTCTGGGCAGCATTTCAAACTGAATGTGTTCCAGACGCACTGGAGGAGGTCGCCCTCGCTCTACAACTACACATGAAGATTGATATTTAGCGGTAACAGCTAAACGCAATTGATGTCAGATGGCCATCTAGCTTGCAAGTCGCCTTCATTCCAGCACTGGAACAAGGATATGCCGCCAAACTGTGGCTCGACGGCTGAGACATGTAGAACTATATTGATGCAAAGTCGAAAAGCCTTCCCAATTGGTCAGTTAAACTGCCCTGTGATTGGCTGATTCGGAAGGCCAATCGGCTATGCGTCGAGTCCTCTCAGCAAGGGGCGAACCGAACAGAGAGCTTCGCCGCTAGCTCTCTCCGAGTGACGGACCAGAAAGAAAACTCTATTTTGATTCTCAGAATCCAGTCCAATATGAATATAAATCTGTAAATACAGTGCAACTTGGATAATTCGAACGTCTTTAATTCGAAATCGTGGTTAATTCGAAGATTTCTCTTAGTCCCTTGAATTTCTTATTAAATCAATGTTAAAAAATCGTGGATAATTCGAAGTTCAACTTCCTTAATTTGAAGTTTTTTATAAAAAATTTCGAACCATAACGACTTTTCGGCGTTTCATCGTTAAGAAATTCGACACGTGACAACTGAAATCCCCTTCCCGCCACCGTTCTTCAAGTGATGCCATTCGACACGTGACGCTTCAGACGCCATTCGAGCTTCCTGCTGTCAGTGTCACCATGTCTTTCAGTAACCATGCGTCAAGAATTTAAAGTTTGCTGAAAAGGTCGCTGTCATTCGCGAAGTGGAAAAGGATGTGCAGAAGAAATGCCAAATCACGTACGAGATAACGCCGAATTTCGTCGGTACAATGAAGGACAAACCAACGTAAGTGAAGCTGTTTTCCGTTCACTAAACATGCTTGATGATTTTGCTAACCTTAAGCGACTGAATTCTACAAAACAATCAGACATTGCACAATTTTTTGAAAAACTATAATTTTCTGTATTGAATGTAATATGTACTGTAGCTTACGTAATATAAATCTTATTTTGTTTACATACATATAGTGTTTAAGTCTTTCATACCATGATCTTTCTGAATAAATATTTACTTATTGACAGAATAATCTTTTCAAGCATTCAGTGGACCTGAAATTAAAGTTAAAAGATATAAGTTGTTTAATTCGAAAACTTGGATAATTCGAAGTTTTGTAGTGGTCCCTTCAGCTTCGAATTATCCAAGTTGCACTGTAATTGTAAATAAAGAGTGTGTGCCTAAGACTAAACTCCATTAGTCTCTGTCATTTCGACCAAACATCAATATGCTTGCAGGCCAGTCATCTGTGTGCTGCTATCCAGAGCACTGTTGACGGCGTTTGCAGTGGTGTTAGATCCACCGAAATTAGACTATGGATCAATGGGCTAATGTGTTGTTTCCTGCTGGTAACATGTCAGATGAATAAGAAACAAGGAATAAATAAACTGCCTTTCTGATTCAATTATCGGAAGGAATCGGAACGGTCGTTTCATCCTGCAAGGGATTCATCAGCCCGATCTGCCTTCCCCGATAAAAAATCCAGAAAGTTGTTTTTCTCGTTTCGGGGTCACTGCCAGGTGTTACAGTAGCCTTCACATAAGATCTTGCCTTCTGGGTCTTTTATCGGAGAAGGTGGATTGGGCTGATGAATCCCTTGCAGGACGAAATGGCCGTTCCCGATTCCTTCCGATAATTGAATCAGAAAGGCAATTTATTTATTTCTGTGCTGTCCTTGTTTCTTATTTTGTTTAAAAAATTTCCAGCACATTAAATTTATTCCATAATGTAATATTTTGTTCAATACATACATTTTTGAATAAAAAACCCAAAGTTGTGAGCAGATCATAGTTCTATCGGTACACATCTCGAAAACAAAAACGTAAATTCTCGCTTTATTCCAGTGAAATAGTTTATTAGTTTTTTGATAAAAAAATACATGTGTACAATCTTTTACATCATAACAATCAATGAGAGTAACAACGTTCTTCTCCGACTGATTTGAAGGAAGATATTTTAAAGATCTCCACTTGAAATATGATTAAGAATACGGAGTATAAGCTTATTGTTGTAAATTATTTAATATCTCAAAGTTTAAAGGTGTAAAAAAGCAATAAAGCTGTCTTTTAACGGTTTATTGTACTGTTTTATTGTATTTAAAAAGAAAATCTAATGGAAAGTTCTTTTCTGTAGAGAAGTCGTGCAAGTTGTGCAAAAACCTGATATAATAGAAAGGATATATAACTTTTTTTTTTTATTTACAGTTTTACTAAAAATAGTTTTAATTTTTATAAAATGAATTCTAGTTAAGAAAGAATCTTACTGGAAACCAGTCACATATTGCTGTTGTTTTTTTTTTTTTTTTAAACATTAAGTTTTAAGAGACTATATTTTGGTTGAAGCATAGTGTCACTTGAGTACGTAATTGCCAAATCTAAATTTGTGACCAGCAATTACAGTTATTGGTAGAAACCTTAATGTATAGAATTTTCTGACGTTAACAAAAAACTCAGTTGGCTACAAGAAAGGAAGAAATTGATCCAGAATAATTCTTAAGTATTTTATAAAGGAGATAGTAGTTTGCAAGCTTAAAAAGCTTGTCTGTAAACTGGTAGAGCTGGGTTCGATCTCTGGCGGAGATAGGGCAGTTTTCTGTGATTATTTCTTTTCCAGAAGTGTCTCATGATTCACCCAGATTTCTATCAAATAGTGTCTGTGTTAAGATGGACTCAGACTCAGACTGGCTCTCCGAACGTAGCTTCCTCATTCTGCTGGTGATCGCAGCAGTTTTACCTCCTGTTTACTGATTCAAAATCAATATATAAAAATCAAATCATTAATGAAAGCGAAAAACATTTTTTTTTTGCATCCCCTACCCTTGTCTTTGGAACAACCAAAACATCCCTTGGCCTCACCCCTACTGAAGAGCAAAAAAAAATTGTCTGGTTTCCTTTGTAAATGCTCTGCAAATTTTATGTCCTTCAAGTTTATAGTTGATACAGCACAGTATGTGCTTACAAATTTCCTGAAATCTATACAGTTTAAGCATTTTTTTCCCCCCAGAGTTGAACGATTTTACATTATGCAATTTAATAGCAAAAAATGATTGCAGCTCATTTAAAACAGATAATTCAATTCAATAATTAAATTTATATTAATTCCTCTGAATTGTCATTTTGTTTTTCGGTTCTGTTTATTAATTGTTCCTGTACAAAACAAGTATTTCCAATTTATGTCTCAATCCTATTAGGCTTCATATTCATATGTTGTGGGTATTAAAACTGGGATAGACAGCAATCAATCTGTGCTATTATATAGATTATGCAATCAAAATATCTCCCAAATATTCAGACCAGAATATTAAAAAGAAATAAATTTCAAACAATGTTAACGCAATAACTAATCATCTTTGTGGATAAAGATGGAAAAATGTATAATGGAGAACTTAATAAAAGTTTACTTTCTTGCTGCTCTGATTTTCCAATTCAATATAAACTGCTTTATATTGTTGTTCTTGTTTTAAGATCTTTTCTGGAAATTCCCCTGAACCTCTAACATCTTAATTATAGTTTTAACATTTACAAAAAAATAGTTACAAATAAAACACAACAACATTGTAATTGGTATTTGATTTTTAATGACAGATGATGTGATGATACACAAATGTGACTACGAAGGTCAATGCTACTAAACAGTGCATGATTATTACAGTGGTACAGAAGCACAATTCTGACAAACTGAACTACGATTTGAAATATGGTTTTAAAATTTAATGAAAGCCTTCTCAATATTATTTGTGTATCGTGAAAGTGTTTCTATAAGAAATTCAGCTGCACTGCCTCAGTAAAACTTAAGTCTTTTTTTTTTTCCTCCTTTATTCTGTTTAAAGATTGAAGGACTAAAATTTTTAAAAAATAATCACTTTAAAAACATGATATCCCCCTCCATAAATTTTAAAATTTATGCAGCATAGTGTGATGACATTTATTATTGCTTCAATATGCTAGCACAAAAATTTAATAAGAGTACGTTTATGGGCAATGAACCCTCTCACATACACTTATTTTTTTTTTAAATAATTATTATCTACAAATACAATAAAAAAGATTGACAATATAGTGAAATTAATTTGTTGGTTATATTAGAGAGCACAGCAGAAATAAAAAATAATAATAATAATAATAATAATAATTTCATTCAAAATAATACTTTGATAATCATTATGTTCTATTCATATATGTATAATATATACATGTTCAATGTTTTGTTAGGTTTCATTCTGGAGTCGAGATAATTTGGAGTATCACATACTCTTACTTACTTCTGGAGTTGGTATTACATACCAGTTAGATGCAATGTACACTGCACTTTCCAAAAATTTATATAATCCATTCTACAAAGATAAATCATTATTAGCACAAAGAAAAGGTTTGGTTTCCCCCCCCCCCTCCATTTTATGTACAATGTTAATAAAATGAATGATGAAATGGCTTGAATATTTTTATGTTAATGAAAATTTCATATACAAAGAAACGCATAAATAGATTATGCGCAATGAGATGAGTAAATAAAAATTAAAAAAAAAGAAATTAAAATAAAATAAATGACAAAATTAAAATCAGTGCACAGTCAACCACCTAATACATACAATCTAAACTATCACAAGGGGGACATGCGTTTCATTAAAAATATAGACATGAAATTTTTCAACTTCCATTTTACACAGCAGATACAGTTTCTTTTTATAAACATGGCAAGTACATAAGGACAGGGAAAAACATTTATGTACATAAAACTGCTTATGTATGAAGTCAAAACAGAAATGACTTCATGTATAAACTGCAAATTTGATAATCTCTTCAAAGGATTTATAAGAGAAAATAATTTATAAAATAATATTGACACCAAAATAAAAGTTTTAGAAGACAAGAAGAGAGAAAGAGAAAAGAAGAAAAATGTACAAATTTTTGTTTCATGAAATGACTTGTGCTTTTCTTTTTTTTTTATTTTTTTGTTGTCTTTTTTTTTTTTTTTTTTTCAAACTCTTTTTAATACTACATGAGATGAAAATTTACAAAATAATTCACATTGATGCCATATATATAGATATATTTATATAAGTATTTAAAGAAATGGGATTATTCAATTTCATGTATAATTTACATCAATTACAGTATTCATCTGTTTTTAAAATCTCATTATGCATACAAGCCGAACAATTAATCAGTGATGACTTTCAGAAACTTGTACCGGTATTTGCTGTCAGGGTAAACACTTCCCTTTCTGAAATGTTTTAATGGGAAATATAATGCGATGAAGGAAAGAAAATAAATGCACAGCTTTCTTTTAAGTTCATTAAAAAAATTATTTACATATAAAATATGAACAAAATTCATCTATTTTGTACACCTTGGGCATAATTTGGTTACCAAACAGATCAAATATCATTTAGCTGCTCTGTCAGGCATTCCAAACAAGCTTTATACAAAGTATATATTTCATTTCTTTTTTTTACAGTTCAATAGGCATTGCAGCTTATAATGATTAACTCTTTCTTTTCTTTTTAAATACTAACCGGGCAACTTATATCTATCACAGTAGATTTTATAATTAGTTCCTTAAAATGTACTCAGTGTATCAAACTGACGTCAAATGTTCTTCTTTTGGGGAAATTGTTTTACTTGATTAAATAAACGACTTGGAGCTCTTCCTCTTGCTATTTGTACCATGAGATGCCAAGGAGGGAATTCCAGTTCAATACACTCTACATTTTTTTTCTTAACAGATCTTTCCTTTACAAGATTATTTCACTAAGGGCAAAAAATGTTCTCTTTTGTTTCATGAAAAGGACAGATTTGTCTTCTTTCGAACTCTTTTTCCACTGCCTTCCTCCAACAAATAAGTCAAATCCACAGGCTGCTTGCCAGGGATATTGTTTAAGAGTTTGAGTAAGATGCCATTCAAACGTTCTCTCTGTTTCTGACGCTGTAACAGTAAAAATTTAAAACAAACATAAGTAAATAGAAACTAGTAATCAACATAAAAGCAAACAAAAAGTAAAAAAAATAAATATTAGAGTAAATTTAAAATTGCTAAATAGGAAAGCATTTTTCAAACATACTACCACTAATTTTTAAATTAGAATGTTGATATCAATATCAATTTTTTTTACAACTAGAAATCTTTGATTCACAGCATGAAATATCTTTTTATGAGAAGGGAAAAAAAAGGTTATACTGTGAGAAGGTAAGCAAAATACTTTTTTCAAATGTATTAAGTAACTATTTACCTTCTCCCTATAAGGTAACAACATTTTATTTTATCTGAATGTAGTAATATAAAATTTTCTTCAAATTTATATTTTAGATTAAGAAAACCAATAGAATTTTCTGTATCATGGCTGACAAAATTAGTTGCTCATACTCCTTCTTGTACTTGATTCATGAACATTTATTCAGGTTGATATGCACCAAATGCTAAATCAAGACAGTCATCTAAGTATACTGTCATATCTTATGTAAGCTAAGCAAATAAAAAAATAAACCATTATCATATCGAAGAAACAATTGAACAGTCACATCATTTAAATATGGGAATGGTACAGCTATCTAACCCACTTCCATAAAATACTGAAGACAGTTAAATAAAAAGAACACGATTCAGGATAAAAGCTGTAAATCAAAGCAACCTGGAATAATTTAAAATTTTAAGAAGAAGAACAAAAATGAATAGTAAAATCATTAGAAAATGTTTCTGTTAATAACATTAATTGCTGTAATTCCTAAGTCCTTCCATGCTAACGTCAGTAGCCTCTATATCTGTGTATCGGAGGTAAAAGGAACTATGTCCATTTTTTACGAAATTAAGGTTTTAACAGTGTCCTACGCAATATTTTTTTTTCCAGAGGTATTAAGCGCTATGTCCTAAGCCTAAGCCTAAATAACAGATTTATCTAGTTGAAAACGGCAGATGTACCAACATGTTTGCGAGATAAAGAGCACTATTATTAAAGATTATCAAAATCTAAAATATGTATGTTAGATATGTGTAAAATGTATGCCATAAAAAAAGTTTACAAAGAATGTCAATCAAAGTGCAAAATTTAAGAAAACATTTTGTAAAAGAATCATTCAACTGGCTCTCCTGAAAAATTTAACATTTGTGACATAGTGCCTTTTACCTCCGATACACAGATATATCTCCTTGGCTTACTGCTAAATATTACAACAGCACTAAGAAATATCCCACAGCAATTAAGAATCAAGCAGCAAACAAAACAACCAGAAAATCCAAATCTTGGAACTAATTGCTACTGATGTGTGACGATAATTACAAAGATGATGAAAATCGCCATCTTGGAATAAATCAAACATATAAAATTTAATACTTTCATTCAGAATTACTGTTTTGTATAAATTCTTAAAAATTATTAGAAGAGGATTAATAACAAACAACAGAATCAAAACTAAAGCATCATGCTTATATCCTCAAACTAGGGAGAGCAGCATAGGAGAAAGAGGCTCCCTGAGATCACCAGCCTAAAGAAACTTTAAGACCCAGGGTTTTGTTAAAATAAAAGAGTGGCACTGGAGCAGTAGTGAGAGAAAAGCTGGAAGACACTTCAGTAAATGATGGAATCTAAATTACTAAGAAATTATTCCTCGACTGCTATCAATTTGGAGACCATTATTTATTTATTTATTTATTTTTGTAGAAGCAACAAAAGAATTAACTGTGATGGAGATCATTGTCAAAAAAGTTTTTAAGTTAGTGTTTCAGCTTTTAAAATACACATATAGAAAGGATAGTTCATCCTTCTAAGATGATTAGTTTTTAAGATATTGTGATCATGCACTTTAATGGTAGAGTTTTGGCTTTCATCTGCTTTTAAAAAATCGCAAGTTTCGTGCTCGTTTCCAAAACCTCATTCTTCAATATTAATGATTATGGTAATAAAATATATTGATGATTTTTGATCCATAGATCTTTAAATATAAGTTAAATATATACCAAAGATTTGGCTACTTTATCTACCTTCATCATAAATGTGTAGATAAATGAATTAACTTGTTGATTTTGATTTAAAATTAACATTATAAGCTTTTTTACTATATAATCTTAATTAAAGAACATTACAAAATATACAATACTTGGAATAAACATATTTAATGTGCGATTGTAATAATAACAAGGAAGTGGATCATTACCACACTAAGCATTAATAATAAAACTTATTTAAATGAGCCCCGAGAATCAGCTCTCGTCATAAGAAAGAAAAAAAAAACTAAAATTCAAATGAAAAAGAACAGAGCAACCAGCAAGAAGGCCATGTGACGCAGACCAATTGTTGATGCCATCCACGCTTAATCAGACACTTCCCCAAATGAACTTTACCATCAACAATCACATGACGATACCACTGATTGCTCTGTTCTTTTTCATTTGAATTTTAGTTTTTTTTTTTCTGATGACAAAGAGTTGATTTTTGGGCTCAGCGAAACATATCATTTTTATATGTTTTTATTATTAATGCTTAGTGTAGTAATAGTCCACGTGTTATCTACAATACTCATTGATAGCTAGGCTTAATGTAAGGTTATGAAAAGCTGACTAACTACTAATTAATATCTAGTATTAGAGTGATTGCAAGTAAATTTCATTATTTTTTGAGGAAAAAAAAAAAAGCCTACCCTGAATTTGGTTATTATCAGACATCCATTTGTAAAACATTAGAAGATATAGAAGGAAACTGATCATATGTGGTAATGCTGATAATTACAGAAATCATATTGAACAAGAAAACAAACTTATTCAACTATAAAGAAGTCAATCAGCATCCAAATGTTATTGAAATCAAAAACCTCCCACTTTGCAACATCAATGACAAGTTGAGAAGGTCTTTAAAAGGATTCTTAAACTAAAAGTCTTATCAGAAATAGCAAATTTGCTGAGCATAATTAAAGCATGAATTTTTGTGTTTATTAGAATAATGAGATGCACCTAGAAGAAACATTGCAGAACTTTATTTTACATGGCCATGGATAGACTTCTGGCATTGAGCAAAAAATAAAAAAAAAAAAAAAAAAGAAAGAAAGAAAGAAAGAAAGAAAAGAAAAAAAAAAAAAAAAACCCAAAGAAGTCTATAGTCATCAATACGACATACTGAAAATATCAACTGCAGAAAAATTCAAAATCGTTTTGCTTGAGGGATGTACAACTGCAACAATGAATAGAAAAACAATAAGATCAATTAATTTGCAGTTCTCTTAAATGTTATCTAAATGTTTCATTATAATTCATTCTATTCCTTTCCAGAAAAACATTCCTTGTTGGTTACTTATGCTTTATTTGTGTTGTGCAATTACTTTTTTTTTTTATTAAAATTCTCACTTAGGATTTCAATTCATCACACTGAGCAGACAATCTCATTATACACTGATAATAATACTATAAGGAATAATAAATCTCCTTTTAAAGTTTCTACATTGATTTTTTCAAAAAAAAAAAAAAATCAATTAAGCTATAAAATGCTACTATTCTCGATCAAATAATAATCTATTTCTGAAGACCTACCTATGAAATGTTCAGAAACTTAAAAAGCATCATTTGAATTTTCGTTATTTAGAATGTTGTTGTCTGAAAGTATATGTCAAGCTTTTAAATAATAGGTTAACAAATCACTAAGCTTTTAATCTTTGTCTAAGCTTTTCAACAATGATAAAAAAAAATCTCAGTGAGAGATGATGAATACCTTACTAGAGAAACTGGACAATTAAATGTTTGTTAAACTTACCATATACCATTACTATTCTGCTAAAAGTTCACAAAAATAAAAATTGTATCAATATCAACAAGGGCTTATTTCCAAAAAGCTTAATTTCTTTACAGATAATTTCATCAGCTTTGATTTTGTTTCTTTTTGCCTTTTATTAATTTATTTTTGTTTTTTTAAACCCATATATTTTTTCAAGATATTAACTGCACCGTAAGCACGGTAGTGCAGCACATGCCTTTTTTGCGAAAGACTCCTCTCTTACTCTAGCGAGGGGTGTTTCCTCTTCATCTGATTCACAGCCTTTATTGCCAGATCTAGTGGAATTCCCTGAATTTTTACTTGTATCTTCATCTTCTATTTGGGTACGATCACTAGATGATATCCGTTTCTTATATGTTTCTGGAACCATATGTGGCTTAAAAGAAAAAAAAATAAAATAGCTTTTACATTTTAATTTAAAATTACATTTAAATTTAACTAAGTTAATAAAACAATAATTTTAGTAAAGTTAAAAAGCAATTCTCTTGAAAGAAGTAATGTGTTATCTCTATCCAGTGGATGTCAGAATCTGAAGGACCAAAACATTATGGATAGACTTCATAATTACATTTAATGCAATTTTCACTAAAGGCCTCCCATCCTATGTTTGACCTTGAACTACGTTGAGTGATCCGTTAATCATGAGTGGTCAGTTCTATTATGGCTGGTAAGTCTGGCCACGGAAAGACGTTAAGAAGTGAGACAAAGGAAGTCATTTTTAATGTTAAATCTTACTTTGAAAAAGAGAAAACAAAGAATTGACTTTACTACTGTTTAAAACAGTAACCAAACATACAGCAGCTGTTGTAGGAGTAGGCTTGACTTCAGTCAGAGTTCTTTGCAGCGAGGCTAAATCTGCGGCCAAGAGGCTCATTTGGTGTGACTTATTATTTTAAAATAAACTTAATTTTGTTTTATATCATATTAACAGTAAATGAATGAAAAAATCTTATCCCAATTCACTGTGTGATAGGAAATTAAATTGAAATAACTTTTTGAAAAATAAAATTGATTCTTCTATATAATTAAAAAAAAAAGTTAAATTTAGAAGGAAAAATAATATTCCTTTTTTATTTAATTATAATAATCTGATAGAATTAAATTAAAAAGTAATTTCATTACTGGAATTAAAAAATAATATTTTCTATTAAGTAAGTAGATTTTAAAAGTGATAAAATTAAAATTTTCTCTAGTACACTGTCCTCATTTTTTGAATGAAATTTATAAAAAAATTAAATTTTTTATAATATGTATAATTATAATGTGAATTGCACATTAAGAAAAACAGATATAGTGCAAATCCTGCATCTCACAGAATGAGTAATTCGTATAGATTTCATGAATACAGCAATGCTATATTGATAATGTTACTAATATCTAGTATAACAATATATTTATGTTCACTTATTAGGGCAAATTAACATTCAGAGATATCATTAAGTACATCTATCTAGTACAGTGTTGTGCCTCCTTTGGCTCAATAGTCTGAATTTATCTTGGCATCATATATATAGTTTTCCAATTCTGTGTGTAACGCAAGAGATCAGAAAGATGCTCGACAAGTCTCTCATCTACTGCAGTGCAGATATAGTAGTGTCGGATGATCCAAGTGATGAACAAATATTCCTGCAGAATATCTTCCCACACATTTTCTGGCATGCCACTTAATCAGCTGAGCCTGAAGAAAGGATCAATTGTGATGATCCTTTGCAATCTCAATCCAAAGAAAGATAATGGCACACAATTCGTCATTAAGGAATGTCATAGCAATTTAACCATGGCAGAAGTTCTTTCAGAAAACAACAGAGGTGATATCGTCATTATTCCCAGGATTGATTTTCAACTGAGCGATGTCAATTTGCCATTCAAGTTGAAGTGCTGTCTATTCCCAGTAATGCCCTCATCAAGCCTTCTAATAAATTCATTTTAATTTTCTATCTATCATAATATATGACAGGCAAATACTCTTAGATGTACAGAAATCTTGTACCATGTAGACATGATTATGTTGTGCACTTAATGCAAAATGGACAGACACGCAATATTAATTCGAACAGCTCTTCCTTTGTCAACTCAAGATGTTCAATAGAGTTTAGATCTGGGACTGTAGGTCACTCAGCATCAAAAACCTCTCGTGGTGTATCTATAAGTGGTATCTTAGTGTATTTTTCCACGTTTTCTACTGAAGAGTAGATTTTTTTATGTTTGTTTTGTTTTTTTAAGAAGTGGATCAAAAGCCCTTACATAGTATTTTACCACAGTAATAAGGCAATTCTTCAAGAAGAAATACACTGCTTACAAAATTTAGGAGATATTGTAAAATGAATATAATACACTCAAAAAACCAGAGGCATTTGAGTTTATTAATTAAAGACATCATCAGAGAAGCAAATGAGGCGAAAATGGAAGTTGTCTGAATAAGTAAATGTAATATAAAATGTTAATTTGCATGTTTGCTCACAACCCTGTACAGAGGCTGGCGCTTCTGGGTTATCTCCACTTTAATGGATCAACAACAAGTGGCAGAATCGTTGAGTGTCACCTCACAATGCCCCTGCAAAGTGATTCACCCAAATCTGAAGCATGGAGAGTCTTAGGGTGTCTTGAAGCTGACCAAACATATGTGACAGTAGCAGCAGCAGTTGGAACCCCCCAAAGCGTGATAGCAGACTCTGGAATTGCTTCAGAGAAATCTGGCACAGTACGAAGAAGACCAGAGCAGTGCCACCCATGTGCCACCACTGCAAGAGATGATCGCTACTTGACGCTAATAGCACGAAGGAACCGAAGCAATGCAACTGAGCTGCGGGGACAGTTTCTCGTGCTACTGGACGACGGGTGTGTACTGAAACTGTGTGAAATCAACTCCGTCACGGTGGACTGTATGCCCGGCGACCAATGGTATGCATTCTGTTAACTGCTGAACATCGCAGAACCCGCAGAAGGTGGGATGAAATGCATCTTCCTTGGACCCGTGAAGAGTGGTCCAAGGTTCTCTTCAGTGATGAGTCAAGATTCAGCCTGCAGCCTGACAATCGTCGTGCCCGGATCGGGTGTTAACGTGGAACACGGGAGGATCCACATTTCGTACAAGAAAAACATTCCTTTGGTGGAGGTGGAATCATAGTGTGGGCAGGCATTGGTGGTCGTACCGACCTCCATGTTGGTAGAAATGGAATGGTGAATGCTGTAAGATATTGCGATGAAATTCTACGGCCTATAGTGTACCCTACGCTGGAGCAGTTCGGGTTAATTTTCTTTTTATGGATTATGCACGCCCCCACTGTGCACATCTCGTCAACAACATGCTGTAAGAGGCTGGAATTGAGTGCATGGACTGGTCTTCATATTCTCCAGACCTGAATCCCATTGAATACACTTGGGATATAGTAGGAAGATGTGTTGCCAGTCACCAATCACCTCCCACAACACTTCCTCTCCTGGAAGTTGCCGTGGTGTGCGAGTGGCCACTAATCCCTCAGGAACTGCTGGACAATTTGATCATCTCCATTCTCCTCGCTGTTAGTGTGTTGCAGCAGTCTCAGCTGACCATACACCCTACTGAACAGTCAATGTGAGACACATTTTCCATGTTTGACATGTGAATATTAACTCCCGTCCATGTGTCACATCCTGCTCAATCCCAATAAATGGAATCTGCACCTTATTTGCATATTCAGACAACTTCCATTTCTGTGTCATTTGTTCTCTGATATGTTCGTTAATAAATAAACCCTTATGCCTCTTTTTTTTTTTTTTTGGTGTATTATTTTCATTTCGCAATATCCCCTAAATTTTGTGAGTAGCATGTACAGGCTGATTTAAAAACAAAAAAAAAAAATCCAAGTACTTTTTCCTTCTTTTAATTATTAATTAGCAATCTAAGAAGTTATAAAGTATTTTTTTTATTTAATAACTAATGTTTTTCAATATAAAACTGTGCTAATTGAAAAATAATAACAATAATCTGCCATTGAATTTCTTACGAGCAATCAATCTTTCAACTCCTTTTATCTTCAAGTTACTGTTCTGAAGGAACCTTTAATTTTAACAATGTTTTTGCTTCTTCTTTTTATTTCAAAGCAAATTAAAAATAAAAATAAAAAATTCTAGTATTTAACTTTTGGCTTACAGAATAAGTCCTCTTTGGCACAAGTTTTTTCTCAAACATTGTGAAGGCATAAGATTTGGTGCAAACAGGATATCTGTAAATTAAAGAAGAAAATAACAGTTGCCATTTATTAAGTTTAATGTCAATGTACAAAGATTTACAACATATATATATATATATATATACACACACACACATACTCCTCATGTTTCCAAAAATAAATAAAAAAGGAAATAAATACCAATATTTATATCCTTGATTTAAATCTTTCTCAAATGGAATTATCTAATGAATGCAAATTAGAATGTCTAAAGTCAATAAATTTTAACTTTGTTTTAAAGTCAATAAATTTTAACTTTGCATCACCTTTTAAATAGACTTTTATAATTTTTTTTATATATAAGGATTGTGATTTTTTACAATTTTCAGAGAAACACTGCTTATCAAGTGTCTTACAAAACTCCTAAATATCGGATCTGATTATATGGCATTTTTCAAATTGTTTATGTGCAATAAATACTTTTAGTAAAATACAAACATGCAAACAGAATGGAAACTGATTCTTAAAAAGAAGATAGCCAAAGGTGACTGATTTAGAAGTTATTAGGATTTATTTTTTAATCTTTACCAGATATTTGGAATATGTTCATAATTTCATTTGCTATTATGTTCACATTAATAAAAGAATGAATAAATGAGAAGCATTAGGAGACATTTTTCAAAATAAGGAAACTGCAGTTACTTTATAAGATCTAATACTATCATCTATCAAAATTTGTATAATAAAAAAGAATCAAAACATTTTTTTTAGATTTTGAAATCTTTTTTTACCAATATTTGAAATTTTTTGCTGCTTTCTCTGTAGAACATTTATTGTTAATGCCATGATATTGTTTTAAAATAGTGAAGGCTTTATTTTAAAGAAGCAAAAGACAAATTGAAACCTAGATTAATGAGTAAAAACCTTTTTTTAATCTATTTTATCCTTATGAATATAGTTTTCATATCTTCTTCTTACCTCCTCTCTCCTCATATTTATTAAAAGAAATAATTCATCTTACGAATGGCAAATATTTTTATTTAATACAGCAAATTTTCGAAAAGATTTTCTACGCTTTTCCTCCTTCAAGCCATTATACTGAAGATTAAACAATTAGTTTCTCAACAAAATGAGAGACATCATATTAATTATAACAAGAAATTAATATTATAGTTTACAATTTGGCCTGCTCAATAAGCAAACTTTCAGTTCTAGCTCATAAAATTTAAATTCTTATTATTAACAACAATATCTCAATATGAGATTTACGATTTGAATATTACAAACAAGAAATATCCATGCAACTCTCAGTAATCACTTTTTTGACACTGTCAGTAATCATGTTTTTTAAATTCTACTATTTTATAAGAATCTAGATGTTTAATTATTGAACTAATATCCAAATTTATTAACCTATTATCAATTTCAACACCACCATGCCTATTTAAATTATTTGTTCTTGAAAATTTGCTGATTTACATAAAAATGTATGCAATTCGAGAGATGAATTATTCTTTTTTATCCTTAATTTGCTATTACTAAAAAACTTATTAACATGACATTCTAGAATAGATTGAAGGTAAATAGATTTATTTCCAATTGGTTGATTTTGTCAATACTATTATTTAACTGCCAGATGAAAGTTTTTTTATTTATTTTGAACCATCAACAATTTTCTGTATTTGTATCCCATTTGAAAAATGATTTTGTTTTGACATGTCTAAACCGAACTTACAGAAAAATAGAAACTGAATTAAGTCAATTAATTGTTTAAACTTTTAGTATTACTACTGCTTTTATTCTGCAATCGTCATCAAATGTGAAGTCGGGTGATAAAGATCCAAAAGGATTTTTCGAGAGAGAAAACTTTAAATTTTTACTATAAATATTGCAATGGGTTTTTCACAGCTTCTATTATAATAATTAAGGTTAACTAAATTGTTGCTGACAGAAGTAAAATGAAGATCCATTATCATATTGGGAATATTTAAGTTGCATGTGTTCATGTATCAACTTCAATTCGAATTAAACAATCTTTCTTTTATTATAACTAATGTCTCCATATTACGATATTTCGAATGCCTAATCGGCTTTCTTTTTCAAGCTCCACAACTAAAAATAAATAAATAAATAAATAAATAAGATATATCAAAGACTTAATCTGCCTTCTTTTTACAAAAAATAAAATAAATAACAATCATGAATTTCTAACAATTCAAAACGTGATATGTTCCACACGAAGCATGAAGCATTATTACAAGAATTAAAATATAATGTCCAATTGTCCTTTTTTAAAAAATAAGTTTTCTTATCTTTGAAGAAATAAATTCCTTAAATTGTCCTTCATGTCTAAATCTTTAGAATAAATAAATAAATTTCTTATCTTTGTGTATCCTTTGCGTATCCTTTTGAGATTAATGTCCAAATTTTCGAAAATATATGTCCCTTTCGAAATAAATGTCCAAATTCATGTCCAAATTTCATTATTTTTGAGGTATCCTTTTGAAAAAACGAGATGGAGTATCTTTTCGAACTAAATATCCAAAAACTTGCGAAGAAATCCTGATTGTCATAAATTTCAAATCTTCCTTCTCAAGTCGTCAATTTCATTCAAAATCATCATAAATAATACCATTAACTTATAAAACTTCTTTTATTATAACTAATGTCTCCATATTACGATATTTCGAATGCCTAATCGGCTTTCTTTTTCAAGCTCCACAACTAAGAATAAATAAAAACAAGATACAGTCGGATCTCTATTTAACGAAGTCGCTAAATTCCGAAAAAAAGTTCGTTAAATAGAGATTCACCTTTTAACATTACTTTAAACTACATAAAACAGATTTAAAATACATATAAATAATAAATATTAATATTTATTACATATAAATATTATTAACTTTTTTTTTAATATTAATAAATAAATATTATTAAAAAAAGTAACAATTTTAATGACATAAAGCATACATTACCACAGGCTTGCTTAAATTTTACTAATAAAGTCTGTTAATTTTGTCTGAGTTTTTTTTTTTTGAAAAAGTGTTTTCACTTATAAAGTCTTGCATCTTTGCAATGCACCAAAAACCCCTTCAGTATTTTCTTCAAATTGTAATCCGCGTCGGATTGTTTCAAATGCATTTCATTATACAAAGGTTTTTTGATTTCTGCATCATGATCATTTCCATTTTCATCATCTTCATCGCAATTCATAGTTGTATTGTTTTTATTTTTTACTCTGTCCAAAATATCCGATTCAGTTAGTTTTTCCGAAGTCTCAACTTCAAAATCAAGTGAAAGATAATCATCAATCAGCACATCATCGTTAATTTCTTCTTTTTCCCTCAGCTGTATCCACATTTCTTTTATTTCCTCTAAGGGAATATTAATAATAAAAACATTTCAAGGAGAGAAAAAAAATAGGTACCTCGAAAAAGTTTGTTAAATAGAAAATGCACTTCGCTATTTGGAGGTTATTTTACGAAGAAATTAGCAAAATGTTCTTGGTTCCAAAGAAAAGTTCGCAAAATAGAGGTTCGTTAAATAGAGGTATATCGAACCTGTATATCGAAGGCTTAATCTGCCTTCTTTTTACAAAAAATAAAATAAATTCATGATTGTTATTTATTTTATTTTTTGTAAAAAGAAGGCAGATTAAGTCTTTGATATATCTTATTTATTTATTCATTCTTAGTTGTGGAGCTTGAAAAAGAAAGCCGATTAGGCATTCGAAATATCGTAATATGGAGACGTTAGTTATAATAAAAGAAGTTTTATAAGTTAATGGTATTATTTATGATGATTTTGAATGAAATCTTTCTTTAAAAATTCAAAAGATGACTATATTTCTTTATCTAAATATTAGTTAATATAATAACAAATTATATCTTTGAAGTGTACCAGCATGTTTCTTATATTACTTCATAAACACATATGGAGCAAAAATAGAAAAAAGAAATCCAAGTACTTTTTCCATATTTTAATTATTAATAAGCAATCTAAGAAATTTTTGAAGTATTCTTTTTTATTTAATAACTAATGTTTCTCCATATAAAACAATACAAATTGAAAAGAAAGTAATAATCTGCCATTGATTTTCTTATGAGCATATGGAGCAAAAAAAAGTTTTCCCTGGCAAGCAAACATTAGAAAAGTATCTGCATTGTTTATATCTAAGTTTCAATACTTATTTTATTATCTAATTTCAATAATAATAACTATGAAAAATATATTCCTTTTCTTACTTGGATTTTGAGATTTTATGAAATAGATGAGCTGTCTTGTCAAGTCGGTATTCACATATATACATATCTTCATCATCAAAACCTCTTGGCCTTCCTTTGCAGTATGTATTAAGATCAGTTACAAAACACAATCCCAAAATCCGATCCAATGAAATAATGTCATAAAGAGGAATTCTAAAGACCTACAAATTGAAGTGAATTAAAAAAAAAATTACAAACAACAAAAATAATTATAATAATAATAGTAATGTCACACAAATAATGACATATTATCAAATAATTAAGTTGCTCAATATAAAATTTAAACTCTTTAATAAGTCAGGTCAATAAATAATCCAATACTTGTCTGAAATGATTATCCTAAAAATTGCATCAAGAAAAAAGTCAAAAATTTCAGCGACTAAGATTTAAATTTAATAAGACTACTGGAATTCATAATTACCATTGAAAAGACCTTAAGAATACTACAAAAAAATAACATACCTCATTAGGAAAGAATTTCCGATTAGGTTCATGAAAAGTCTCATGAGGCCTAAGATAATGATGACCAAAAGCATACTTTTCTCCCCTTTAATTAACAAGAAAAGAAAAATAAATTATGCATCTGATAAATTTACAAATATTATGCAACTATAATTTACAATAAATAATAATTTATACCACTGGTTCCCAAAGGTTTGAGAAAAATGTCCGGCTAGGGTGAGTTGATTTTTTTTTACAGTTCCACAAATATTTTTAAAACTATACATTTTTTTTTTTAGTTAGTTTTAATTTTGCCAAATCTTATTAATATCTTTTGTCAGTTAATCAAATGCACATGCATTTTACATGATGCTAACTTGCCTATTTGAAGCAGATAATAAATATAAATATAGGTAGTGTCCTGTCAAATTACAGCTAAACAAACACTTCTGACTGTTCAATTCAAGATATTTATAGCTGAATAATATTACACAATATAAGGGAAGAGGTTGGAAACCAGTGATTTACTGAATTAAAAAAAAAAAAAATTGAAATATTATACTAGTCTTCCATCTATCATTTATTTAAAAAAAAATTCTTATATACAATATTTAAAAAAAAATAATGAATATATATTACTTGTCATCTTTCCATAATCTTTCTATCCGAAATATATCCATTTTTTCTGGAGGAACATTTGTTGGAACTAAATTGCCAGTTTCTAGCCCTGGCTTCTGTGTACAGCTTGTAGGTGAATTTGATGACTGTTGTAATTGAGATGTGTCTTTTGCTAAATAAACGCAATCACCTGAATAAAAAAAAAAAAAAAAAAGAATGAAACAAATTTTGCTATGCTGTTTCAAAGATCCTACATCATTTTATATCTTTTCTAATAAAGCAATGGGGGAAAAAAAAAAAAAAAAGTTGCATGTTATATACAGTCCAAAGTTTCAAAACTCTATTAAAAGAAATACACTGCAGGACAGAAAAATCTCTCTACCCAGAAATATAAATGAAGTTTTGTGGGATTCATTATTTATAAAATAAACAACTTGGAAAAAAAAATTGTTTCATTTACAACAGGTAAGTAATATCTGGTATGTCAGCCTTTGGAAGTGATGGCGGAGCCAGGTATCAAGGCAGTGTTGTATATATGTTCAACCCTTCTTCATTCAACTGCATGTTGTCTGATTTTGATGCTAGTTGCAAATGCTGTACAAACCACTATCCCATCACATCTCAACTATGCTAAAGGAGAAAAGTTTAGCGATTTTGAGCACCAAGGGAAGTGTTCACATCTATAGGTGGAGTACAGAGTTTGTGTAAAGAAAAAAGAAAAAGCCCTATGATAAATATATGTCCACTGCCTGAATCTTGTTTTGGGGAATTCCCTCAGGAAGTGGGAACAGACTGGCCTCAGATTTTTTTCGCATTGTCCAGTTCTCTACTTAGTTATATAGGGAGATAACCAAACATGCAGTTTTGGAGAAGATTTTCACAGAACTAGGGCTCTCTAAAACAATCAACAGTTTTATCAAATGAGCAGATGGGCTTGCTAAGCAGAGACAGCATCTGCAATTCAAAATAATTTGGATAGTATTCTGCAAGTTCTACAGAAGATAATGTCAAACAGAATAGACAGCAAACAGAAAGCAAAAAGCAAAAAGGCAAGGGGTTGATATTCCAGCTGAATTCTGACTTCGTTGCTTGTCTTTTTATATTGCACCTTGTCCTTCAGCTGACTGTTAAGCCACTAAGGCAATTATGACAGCTTTAAAGAAGATTAGGGTAAAGAAGAGTTCAATGAAATCTTCAGTGAAGCTGGAGAAATTACTCTGGTGAAGAGGCATAAATTGTAAACTCGGGTAGATGATATATTAAATTCTTAACAATGTTTTGAAAGGATAAATGAGAGCTACTTCCCTCTTCTCGACTCTTTAACTACCGGGAACTTGATAGAAGATTTGACCAAGAAATGAGAGAGAAATATAGTGTCATGGAAATACACTCATTTTGAGTGCAAAAAGTGCAGAGCTGGCAGTTTTGGCAAGAGTCTTCAGAGTTCTGCGAGATGAATTGGCTGCTGAAGTAAGGTTGCTAGGAAGTGAACCGACAACTCCAAAAGGAACTAATCGAAAACTCTAAAGGAATGGATCCAGTGGTTGATAGAAAATGAGTTTGAATATCTGCTTCATTTCACAGAGTTAATAAAGGGTTTGCAGCAATTCCAGTGACAAGCTGCACATGTGAGCAAGTGTTCTCCAAAATCCCACAAGTGAAAAACAAATTTAGAACAACAAAACGTAAGATTGGCTGGAAGCTTTTCTGCTGTCAAGTGTTGAGCAGGAAATTGTTTCCTCTATTGATCCAAATGAAGTTATAGATGAGTTCAAGAACATGGTTTCAAGAAATGCATGTTGTTTTAAAATGTATGTCAAGATGTTTTTCTTCTTTTTTTTCCAACCTAATATGTTCTAAAATTTTGTTATCTGTAATTCTAAAAATATTATAATAGAAATAAAATCAATAAACAAAGCTTTATTTTTTTATGATTTTTATTATCTTTTAAAAGCAATAAAATGAGAATATCGTCGCTGCAAATTTAAAATCTCCTATGTGTCATTTTTGTCGTAAATTAATTTTGCAGATATTTTAATAGCGTTTTTGATTAGGTACCAAACAAAAAATCTCTTATGTGCAGATCTTTGTATTTCGCTGTGGTATATCCCATTTGTAAAATATCCTAAGTGACCATCAATATTAAATTGCTCATCAAAATCATCTATGTGCCTGATGAACATATAAGAGTTTTAATAACCATTTTGTTTTTCCTAATATGTCTCGCCATAATAAAAAAAAACAAAAAAAAAAAAAAACACCTCCTATGTGATCACTTAATGCTGTCTTTGGCTAAATCTTGGAGAGTGTAATATCACATCATGCACACATGAAATAGCATTTTTCTCAGAAAGTTACTTTTTACACATGGGAGATTTTAAATTTGCAACGACGATATGGGAGTGTTATACTTGGAGGTGTGTGTCTGGATTAGCTTTGGATTAGCCCTTTATGAAAAGTTTTGGTTATACCTATGCATGAATGTTGGTTAGGTTTTTATACAGCCTGAGAAAATATATACATTCATTTAATCTTTACTTGTTCTTAGTTTTTTTTTAATATGTCTATATCACACAACACAGTGGATATTTGAACTAGGTTTCTAATTCTGGGCTTATTATTTATATTACATTTTTTGTGTTACCGGTATATCCACTTATTAGCTTAATTATCTTAGGGTCAACTGATGCATTTAAATGGGCGAATTTCTCCTTTGCACTGCTTGATGTTGATTATATTACTGTGCTAACATTACACTAGATTTTCTTGTGTGGGTTTGTTGCCTTCAATTTAGGCAGTTTTATTCTACACCCAGAATACATTGGCAAAATACATGGATGATCTGGCACTCCAGACAGTATCTCTGTTATGAGGGGTTATGATTCTCACAGATATTAAGCTGCAACCATCCTCTGCTCCCAGGCTGAAGCTACTCATCACTTTAGATAATGTGGTGACATTGCTGTTCTCGTGGTTGATGCACTGCTGAAGACCTACCTGGTAATGATGAGTGGTCAGGGGCAAACAATCTTAAGACTTTGTGTCTGAGTCCTAATTTTGTTAAGCAGATGGTCATGGACAGTGGTGAATGCAATGTAGGCACAATACAAGAGCATTTATAAATAGCACAAATGAGATACACATACTAAGACATCATAAAATTATAAAAAAATATTATATATCGAGGTTTCAATGCCAATGGAAAAATTAAGACTCCCTCAGCCATATTCCACATTTAGGACTAGGTAAATACGAAGCTTCGAGATTTGATTTGATAAATTCAAATGTTGCTAATTTCATTGATACTTTCCACACCAGCGATTTGGAGGATTTCATCTTTCCATCTAAGATAAATCATCCAAACTGCTGGAGAAATATAGATGAGAAATTGATGGTCTTCCCCATCTACAGAGTCCTTCATAGGGCCTCCAGGTCATCATTTTTCTAGTCCACCTTGAGTCTTGGCATCTCCCAATACGACCCACCCATCTCCATTTTGTTTTCTTGATATATTCAATAAGGTCTGTGACCTTCGTTTGTTCTCTAATCCATCTATTAGTTTTGCGATCCTTAAGAGTAATACCCAACATATTCCTTTCCATTTTGCGTTGGGTCACTCACAGTTTATTGGCTTGTCTTTTAGTTAAGCTCGGGTTTCAGCCCCATAACTCAGTACGGGGAGAATACACTGGTTGAAGTCTAAGACTTCTTCCAACACAGTAAGATATCTTTTTTAAATATATCTTTATGGAACGACATCCATCCTAACTGTATTCATTTTACAATTTCTTTGTCTTGACAATTTTACATACTAATTACATGAGTTAGATAACAGGAAGAGTCTACTGTTTCCATCATGGAATTGTTCAATTTTACTTGATTATGTTGGCGATTATTTACCATTATTTTAGTTTTGTCTTTATTAATCTTGAGGCCGCACTTATTGGCCGCTTTACTGAGCTCGTTTAACATTTTCTCTAGTTCCAAAGTCGATTGAGAAATCAAAATGATGTCATCTGCAAATTTTAGGTGGTTCAACTTCTCACCATAGATGTTTATGCCTTTGTGTTTCCAGTCGAGTGTTCTGTGGCTTACCAATTTTTATTTTTTGGTTGGATGCACTGGCCAACTCAAAACTTAGGAAAAATTGTAATTTATAAGGTAAATTAAATATTCTTAATATAATAATAATTAATATTTCCTAAACGCTTAGGAAATATTAAAGCTGCGGATTTGTGGTTTGTTTATTCCAGATATGAATATTTATAACAAAGACTAAAAAGGAAAGACGAACAGAACAGTCTTCTCAGCATGACATACTAATAAATCTGAATTTCATTAGTTTTGCTGGAAAATCTAATTGCAAACTCGATAGTGATGAGGTTAAACTATAGCAAGCTGGAAGCAAAAAAGAACAACAACAAAAAAGATTGTTGTTCATACTGATAGAATACATTCTCAAAGCACACGTCGCAGTATGAAGCTCGTTCAGTGCACAACACGTGGGAATAAAGATAAAGAAGAAGGGGGAGACAACATTCAAGTCCAAGTGGCTAAAACGTAATATGACTGAACAATGGATAGAGTGGGCCTTCATGATGCTAAGATACAATTAGCTAGATCCTCCTCTTTGAAAACAGAATCTATGTATGACTTGTTTCTTACTTAGAAAATAAATCTTTAAATGCTACAGGAGCTATCTTACTCTAATCTCAAACAGGCAAATTATAGATTAAAAAAGGAAGTAGATCTGTGAGATGATCCTCACCATGTGAGCAAAATTAATACTTGATTACAATTTTCTGCCTAAACAACTCTAAATAAGCTGAGAGCTAAGAACAGAGTTTAACTTCCAACTTTTGTTTCCTTGATGTGAATGTGGAAAACTATCCTCTCAATTAATCAGTTTTGGTTGATGACTACATGCTGCAAATTTTTGATGCAGTGTCCTAACAATGTCTCACTGATGAAGTTGTACTAATGTAGATACATCCTTTGAAACGAGCAGTTTCAAGCAATAAATACCATACTTCTTCACACAGTTCATGGAAAAATAAAATTCATCTGGCATTGTTGTATGATTATTTATTAACAACATAATTTATGATCATTTTATATTTTATCTATACCTACTGGCAGAGATTCTATGAAGATTCAAATAGGTGATAAAGAATTACTCTTCTAATTTTCTGAAAAATACATAAATAAAAAGCCCAATTATTAGAAAGAATGTTACCTTGCTTAATCTGAAGTTTACTGTGAAGTAATGTGATATAATATGTACAATCGGGTTTAGCATAATGAGGTTGAGGGATCATTGGTATTTCTTTGCTTAATTCTCTGGGTTTGCATCTTTCACACAGATAATTTTCAACATTTCCGTCAACTCCAACACAATCACAATGCTGCCAAACCTATGGGGAGAAAATTTAAAGAATGGAAAAGTAAAAATAAAAACTTTTATAATTATTATGTAATTGATAAACAGTCATAGTAATTCTTATAAAATAGAAATAAGAATGTTCTATTATTAAAATCAAGACAGCATTCTTTAGAAGAAAGCTGTAAACATTTTTTTTTGATTCTGCATTTTCTATTACGAAAAAGTTTATAAATTTTCGTAACTCTACTGCAATGAAATCATGAAGCATTTTCATATTTTAGACATAATAATGATAAGGTTTAGCAATTATAAACTTACAAAACATTTTTCACACTGTATCATTAAGCCTTCATCTTTGTATATATTACAAATACAGCGTATTACTTCTTCCTCTTCATCACCACAGCACTCTAAAATTGAATGGAAATAAAAACATCAATTAATTTACTGTGCTGTAAAAATTCAAGTCCTAACGGTAAACTTACTATTCACTTTTATATTCTTGGATCCCTCTAATTTGGCAAGACTAAATTAAAAATGTGTGTTCTTATCTTTCTTTCTAAACACTCAATGAATATATCTAATTAAATTTAACTATTGTGTTGCCAAAATATTTAAAGTTAAAATGTAAGGCTATAAGATTAAAAAATATATTCCTGAAAGATTTTACTGACACACCTTCAAATACAAGAATACTTCATTAATTATGAAGCTTGTCTCATAATAATAACCTATGCTTTGATATTATGGTTTTGTAAGGACAGGCATTTTAGATTAACATGCTAAATCACAGTAACTGAGCTGTAGAATCTACAATAACGTTTAACAAATTTCGCAATTTTGCATCAAATTTATGTTTCATTAAACTCTGTAAAAAAATATGAATTACTACTATCCTCCCCAAACACTTATACAATTTTCATAAGCAATATCCATTTGTAAGATATTTTAAATCTCTATTTAGAATTTACAACTTGCCTTCAATTGTTTCATTGCACACAAATGAAATGGGCAGACTTTCACCGAGAATATCCTCCAACTGAGTTATGGCATCTCTTTTGGCATCCTGATAAACCTTCCGAAGCCTTGCCACTACATGTCCAACTTCAGAAGTTCTACCATAGTATTTCTACAAAAATTCATTATAAAAAACATCAATATTAAAGCAATTATGAATGCTTAGTTTTATTGTAACATTTTATTAACCAAAATTCACAGTAATATTATTAATTTAACCTGATATATATAATTACCTCAAAGTTTGAAAATAAACGGCACATGTCTTTTTCAAACATTTCCACCATTTTATACTGGCCTGTGAGGATATTTTTCTCAATGGTGGTCAAGTCAATTGGTTCGTCAATCTTCTGGTAAAAGTCAGGGTTTCTAGAAGATAAAAAGAATGAAAGAATGAAAAAGTTATTTTTGTGATATATTTAATCAAGAATGAAAATATCATGAAACAAAAAATCTGAACAAATCTGAAAGAAAGTGAAAAAAAAAAAAAAAAAACCACACAAAACACACAAAAGAATAAAAAAACTGAAATCTACACAATATATGTTTTGGAAATCCAAACTATTTAGAAAACATGTTTACAACATTAGTTTTTCATTTTTAATTGTGCACCATAAATATGTTATGGTAATAAACTTCTTAATGATTAAATTTCCACTTTCAACAAACTTAAAAACATAATTAGGTAATGGATACTTATATTAAACAACAGATATCCATTAAAATACTTAATTTTAATTACTAAACTTTTTAAAACAAAATCATATATATTATAATATTGTTACAATAACATCCGTGTATTTTTGCTCACTTCTTAAAACATAAATGATGGCTTTTGCATTGGATGCTTCCTAACTGAATGATCACCTAATCAGATGATTTTATCTATCATTCCATGCAAAAAATACTGATTAAATACAATTGGAAAGCTTCTAAGAAATAAGAGAGGAATGCATCAAAAAAATATATAAAACTTATGAAATTTTTATTACTGGAAAACTTACAAATTTACCAAATATCATTTCAAGATGTGGCAAATAACTGGTAAAGCATGACTGAAGTAAGTTGTAACATAACATAACAATACCAAGTGCTAATGAGCTACTTTTAATCATATTACTTAAATAAAATTAGTTAAACAGATGAGTCTTCATAAGTTTACAAACCAATTTCCTAATAAAGTTTATTAAAGAAAAGATATTCTGATTAATTAATTAGCCTGATCTTAAAAAATTAGTTCTTATTTTAATAAAAAATACAGTATGCACCAAAACAAACAATACTGAAATATTTGTGTACAAAAAAGGTTTATAGGACATACAGAATATAAAATGTAGAGGAAGCTTGCGGTTTATGGAAGTCAATTTCCACGTTTTCTTAGGCATAGCATGTGCTTGATATGATGTCCGTTGTGTTACAGGCAGTACTCATAATGCTCATGTAGATTCTCAAACATGTCTCTGAAGACAGGTTGCTTCATTCCTCTAAAGCATGTCACAATCTCTTGACGTAAGTCACCAATGGTTGACGGTGGGTTCCCTCAGAAAATGGCTTCCTTTGTCATACCTCTAACGTAAGCATCTGGTGGTATAAGGTCATGTGAATGAGACGGATATGGGAAGGCTGTTCCAAGGGAAATGATGCAATTACCAAAATTCGCATGAAGCAACTGAAGCCCCTCGCTGTGTGGCAAGTGGCAGATTATGTGCACAGTAGAATCGGTTAAGATCCCCCAGAAATGGTATGAGAATATTTTCTCTATACTGCATTTGGTTCGCAATTATAGGATTGCCATGATCATCCTCAACAAAATAAGGGCCCTAGATGCCATTTGCAGACATTGCACACCATATTGTTACATGCTCGTTATGGAGGGATTTCTCCACAATGATGTCTGGCCATTCAAATCCCAGAAAGTGGGTTGTCTGTCAATTGATAAATTAATTCAAATGAATATGGCTTTCATCAGAAATTTGACAGAAAAGCTTCATTATCGTATGCCATTGCTAACATCTTCGCATAGTAAAAAATTCTCACATCTTTGTCGACACTGCTCAGACGTTGTCCGGTTTATATCTAATAGGCAAAACCACCAATTTCCTTAAACATCTGTCTCATAGATGTTTGACTAAGATTCATTTTTAAGAATGTTCGCCGGAGACTTCGTTTAGGCGACTGTAAAACTTGCTCGAGGAGCCTTCCTCAATTCGCATTTGTCGTCACTGTAACTGGACGTCCAGTGCAGCCTTTCCTCTGTGTCAGAAATGTTGCCTGTCGAACGCATTTTTTTTAATGAAGGCTAGCATAACCGTGTTTGTGGTTGGTGGTTTCTGAAATCGTTCTCAAAATGCATGCTTTTCCAACATATAGCAAACTTGGTCCATTTGAACATCCAACTCTACATGACTGAAAATAATGCTTCACAATAAAAACTTTTTCCTCCATTGTTAGCACCACTTGAACATCTATCAAGCTTCAGCCAACATAAGCATTCTGTTACATTTTCATGACAAGTTTGATGAGGTCATCATGACAAAAAAAAAAGAAGAAAGAGGCACCGTAGAATGTTGTCGGACAACTGCAAAACTTAATATACAATTGTGGCCAATGATCACCATCAGAGGGTGGTGCCAATATGCATTTGAATCTTGCATTCTGGATTGCTTATAAGTAGCATTTTTCTTGCTTGTTTTGGCACTTCCAAACGTTATGTAGTCAGATGCTGTTCTGTAGCCACTGAGGATGCCATGGCACACCATCAGACAATCGTATCAACAACTGACTGAATTTGACAGAGGGCTATCATGGGCTTGAGTCAGGCTAAACATATCATTCTATCACCCACCAATTGGGTCACGGTGATGCCACAATAAGACGTTATTGGCAGCAATGGGTCTCACAACGCACACATATCCACCAAGAGGGAAGTGGTCAGCCGAGAGTAACCACTGTCAAGCAGGATCGTAGGATCGTGAGCTCGACCCTCAGGACACCAGCAGTTTACCTAAATGCCATCCAATGAGAGATAATGGCATCTCCACTGTCTGTTATGTCATGACGAACCATTGCCAGAAGGCTGGCAGAGTGTGCATTGCGATGCCGCTGTCCATTACGAAGACTACCACTGACCCATCATCATCATCATTACTAACTGTAGTGGTGTTGCACCAGAGCAGCGTGGGATATAACTGATTGGGCCGTATCGTGTTTAGTGATGATTCCAAGTTCTCACTTGGAGCCAATGACTGCCAAATGAGTTCGTGGTGTGTGGAGTCGACCATGCCAGTGTGCCTCACCTCTTGAGAGCATCACACGGCTGTCACATCTAGCGTCCTCATTTGGAGAGCCATTGCATATGACAGCCAGTCACCCTTAGTTGTCCTTTGGAGTACTGTCACAGCACAACGTTACGTTCAGGACATCTTACGACATGTTACTGTGCTGCGAGGTCTTGCATGAGCCATTTTTCAGATAAAGCCTGACCACAAACGACAAATATCTCTAGAGAGTGTCTACATGGTGTTCTGACACTTCCTTGGCCTGCCAGATCAGCAGACCTATTACCTATAGAACATGTCTGGGACAAGTAGGGATGACTATTACAGTCACCCCGCAATGTGGGCTAAGTAGCCCAGCAACTCCAAGACATTTGGATGAATCTTCCACAGGACATCATTAGATATTTATATGCATCAATGCCACACTATATTCGATGTATTGCCGCAAGAGACGGACCCACAACATACTAACAAGTATCAATTATGAGCCTGTTGTTCCAAAATAAAATGCTACATTGCTCTCACAGTGCTCTGACGTCATTTCTTTCCATCCTCTATGCACATGTTTCATCATGATCACCCTATTTTTCCAAATGCGTCGGTTTTTTTTTTTGTCAAGAGTATAATATAATTATTATGGATACTTAATAAATTCCAATAATAATCAACAGATAAAGAAATTAACAAGTAACATACAATTTTGAATATGGAAAAACTGAAGCAAGATAAAAAATAAATAAATAATAAATCTACCAAACCAAACAACTAAGGAGGATATTTAATGAAAATGTTACAGTAGCTCAAAGAAATTATGATCAAGACTGGTTAAAAACAGAACAAAAAATTATAAACTTAAATAGTCCAGTGCTATTTGCAATAATCAAATGAAGCTACATATGTAAAGTAACTCAAGTTACATTAAAGTAAAGACATCTTGAGAAACCTTCTCATAAATTAAAAATGAATTAAGGATAAGAACATAATTAAAAATCATATAATTAAATAAATTAATACATTAAAAAGTACAAAATAAATAGGGATGGACGGGACCCGATATTTCGGGAAATTTTCGGGAAAATTATAATCCCGTTTATCGGGCGGGATTTGCTTTACTTTCGCGATTTATTTAAATTCAACAAAAGGCTTACTAATGCTGGGATTATTAATCCTGGCAACTGAAAACTACAAGAAATCATTGAGAAATACTCTGGACTATTTATTTTCCTTCTACCTCCCAATATTACATCAACAACAAAGTGTTTTCGTCATAGCGTTAGCGATCGACCGGCGAAACCAATAAACAACAGACGACGGCCTTCGTGATTTCGACCAGACATAAAAATGTTTTTGTTTGTTATTATTATTGTCATCCATATCAAGTTTCAAAACCCGAACAACTATTTCCCATTTACTGAAGGAAGGACAATCTCGTCCCGATCCCGTCCCGATTTTCGGGAGGGAAAAAAAAATCCCGTTCCGTCCCGTCCCGACCTAAAAATCCAATCCTGTCCATCCCTAAAAATAAAAAAATAGAAATAGAGCCAGTCCAATAAAGGTTAATTTTCACTAGATCCACTGTACAGGTACTGATTGTTGGTGAACTATGGATCACTCTACCTTATGTCACTTATGATCAATGGCCTTCCCTACCAACATGAAACCTCCAAAAATAACAGGTTCAATATCCAGGTACCCGCATTTGTAGAATGCGTACTTTATCATGTTTCTGAAGCAAATCTCTGTGTATGAGGCCTCTGGCAGATAGAGGAGGAGGAAAAGACAACACACAAAAACATAACAAGATATGCCTTTCGGTGTGAGGAGAATGTAAGAACGTGAGTGAGAGAGAGATGTGGAAAGGCAAAGCGAAAAAAAAAGAAGTGAGAGGCAGCAGAAAGAGGTGCTTTGCGTGTGTCCGGTAGGATGACCTGTTCCAGGACTTAACAGTCTCCTTCTCCTCTCCTGCTGGCTGTCTGCTCGGCAAACTCGGCCAGTGAACTTCCCCTGGGACAAGCTTTCAGGAAAGGTGCCAGTTGCCCGGCAACTCTGGTGATGCAGTCGTACCCTTTATTTGTTAGTAAACACTTGGTCTCATCCACCCTTACTTAATTTTTTTATTTTTTTTTGTAAATGTATTTAGATATTTTCTGAAGATTATATTGAGAAGAGAGTTAAGAAAAATTGCCTGAATTAGAGAAATGATAAATTACTTTTTTGTGAACAATGCTTTGCTGATGCTTATAAAGACATGGATAGATACAACTTCTTGATAGCTAAATTCAGAGCTCTGGAGTCAAAAAAATTATTTTACATTACATTACAAAAGTTGTGGGATTCAGAGTTTCAGCTGCACATGGCTAAATTTCTGGATCTACACCACTGGAGTAGTTTTTTTTTTGTAAATATGCAGCCCTGTTAAATTGAGACAGGATGATAAACTACTATTTCTAGCTGTAATTTTCCCAAGCCAAGCAATATATTGTATGAATGTTGCTGATAGAACATATTTTCTCCTGACGAATAAAATAGAAAGAAAGAGCAAGGAATCATTGTAGCATTTTTGATAAAAGTCATCAAAGTTTCCAGCAACAATTTTAAAATTAACTGTTGATGTTAAAAATGGACACACAACAAGTAGGATGGTACAAATTAAGCCAGATGTTGGCAGAGATCATACTAGGGAAGATACAGTGGGCCACATTCATCTAATGTTAATAAATTAAGGTGGTAACAATAAAACATAATGGACTATCAGTATAATGTTTATTTAAGCAATATTTTTGTCATTAAATCATATATCACACAAATGACAGCCAGTTTCAGAAAAAGATCAAGAGTGATGTCATTGAACCAAGTTACACAGTATCCATTAGCTCGAAACATTGTTCCTCCTTTCTGTAAATATCTTTCTGCAAGCAAAAGGTTTTGTATGATGTTAAATTACTTTAACTTTGTACTGATATGTACTAAAGTGTTTAAAATTATTTTTTATGGAAATTTTGAAACTAGTAAAAATCAATCATGCTATTGGTTATTAAGGTGTTGAACTACTTGACATCATGGCTGTCTCCATTACCTCACACATGTATCAACTGCTCAAATGTACTTTTAAGTTAATCATAAAGGCAGTCTGCGTGGTCCTGTGATTTGACTAGCGAGAATAAAATTAAAATATGTGTAATTTAAATGGGAGTAATTACAAAACAAACAAAACAACAAACCTAAAAACTAAAGAGGGAGAAAGAAAAAAAAAAAAAAAAAAACAACAACAAAAAAGCCAAGTAGGAGAATTGATCCAGCGAACCTTTGCATGAAAGAAGGATGCTTAGACCATCTCGCCACCACAGAATAGATTCCTATGCTTGATGCTACTTCGATCTTTTTCTGGAACTGGCTAAAATGTGAGGTTTCATGCTGTTTGTTGTGCAAAAGTCTCTTTAAGATTAGGTGACAAGCTGGATGAGGCCAGATACAGAATGTCATTTAAATTGGCATCAGATAGCTGGCTTCTAAATTTGTTCTTTGTATACTTTGCTTTTGAGAAGAATTGATCACACAAATAAATACTGCCAAATATCAATGCCATTTTTTCACTTGAACTGCCAAGTTTGTTTAAATCACAGATCAAAGAGGATATGATTTTCCTAGAACTCTAGTATCCTCTGCATAAAATTTTGATCTTAGTTGAACACTCTATTAAATCTCATTTAATAAGTTCCATTTGAGCCTTTTCTGTTACAGTGCTCACTTCCATATCAAACGGAGTGCCCAAAAGTCTTATCTGCAGATCTCTTCTTTTTAAGAGCGCCTTTTTTTTTACTATTTTCAAAGGGTTGATTGTTATTAAATTAAATTTATTTTATGCTTTCTCATTGAGGACGATTCACTATTTTTAAACAAAAAGCCAGCAAGGAACAAAAGAAAATTAAAAGATTTCGCCCCTGAGTTATTATCGGTCGGAGTCTGAGACAGCCATTTCATCCTCTTTATGGACACATCAGCCAGACAAACTTCTCCATGAAAAGCTCAGATCCCTAAACCAAGTTAGGGATTCCACTCACACCTCCGCTAGTGGTATCCCAACAAAATAAAAGCACAAGCAAAAAAAAAAAAAAAAATCAAAATCAAATTAAAAGCTTCAATTCCTGTCCTGTGAATCTGTCAGGCACGGAGGGAATTGAAGAAAGGAAAGGTCAAGGCCTACCACATTAAATTTTATTTTCATCAAAACTTGAATTGTTTGCGTACATGAGACACATACAAAACATATCTAAAAATTTTAGAATCTATTTTTTTTTTTTTGTAATATCAATCGGCCATAGTTAAAACTATTTACTACTAATTACTTAATTTACTTCTGTTGAGGTTTTGTTAGCTCTACAGGAAACCACCTTTTAGTTTTTTTAACAAAAACCATGTGATTATGGATCCAAGCAATGACTAAAGAGAAGCAATAAAATGTTATTGACAACCAGACATTTGTTTCAGAAAGTTAGAATAGCAACACAAGTGAATTGAGAAGGATTCTGTAAGTCAAGTTCATTAGAAGCATCCAGAAGAGTATATGATAGTGAAGCAGCTGTGTTAAGAGTTATCAGCCTGTACATTGAAGATAAAAGGGTTTTTTCTTTTATTTCCCTTAAAATTCTGTTGTTTAGGAATATAGTCCTAAAACCTTTCAGACATTTTGTGTACTTGATTTTTTGGCTGTTCAATTCTATTTTTTGTGATACATAGTTTCTTTGTCAAAGAATACATTTTAATTGCAGGTAAATCAGTCAAATTGAGATGAGAGTGAGGATACTGCAAATAATCCAGAAAACTGTCCTGAAGTTTTACGACAGTACTGATCACTTCGTGATGGCAATCATTATCATGAATATTTAACATTGCAAATCAAACTACTGAAGAATCTTGTTAGAGGATATAACTGATTTGATTTATTTCTCTTCCCAAGAGTTCTTTGAAAGCAATGAAAAGCATCTGCTAACTACATCCTGACTATCTGTAATTTCTTTTACTTGGATTTCACTCAAGATTCAGCAGAAATCATACTCCTCTTTAAGTTAACTGGGTTAAAATCAACTTCAGTTTCACTTTCAAGCATTTTAATAGCAAAGGAATGGCAAGTTGATACTGAGATAGACCAAGTTGTCTTTATTCAAAGGTCGTAATATGATAGAACCTTTGATAGAAGGATTGCTAGAATATGGCATGTCATAGCAGTATAATCAACCATACATCCTCTTTAAATCTGGTCTGCTTAATCGTATAACCAGTAGTTGATGCTAAATGGTAAAAAGCAGAGAGATGGTCAAGAGACCAAAAAAAAAAACACTGATAGACAGAAACACTATCACTGTTTATAGTTTGGTAGTAAGATTCTAAGATTAGGAACAGTTGTGACCAGAAATGAAAAGATTAATTCTTATCTTAAGTCAATGAAACTTAATACAATTTTTATACTTTAAATTCACCCATTTGCAAATAAAATTCAACCTTTTGCAAATGGAATTCACTCTTTTGCAAATGGAATTCACCCTTTTGCAAATGAAATTCAACCTTTTACAAATCATATTAAAACTTAAAGAAAACGAATTACAGTATAAATTTATGTAATTTGTATACATATTGTACAAAAAATAGGATAAAAAGATTGAAACAATGGTTGAAATTACTACACAATAATGTAAACATATCATACATATTGTTTAATTCGTTTTCTTTAAGTTTAATACGATTTGTAAAAAGGTTGAATTTCATTTGCAAAAGGGTGAATTTGAAGTGTAAAAACTGTATCAGAAAACTGCAAAAACTGATCTCTTGTAATCTATTGGAATGATTAAAGGTAAAAACACAATCTGTAAAGAATAAAGATATTATGCTGTTAGATGAATTCCATTTACATCTATATACTCAAGCAGTTTTGCCAGAACCTCTTTTATTAACTCTCTATTAGGTAAATTGTTAAATTCTAAATACGATTGGGGACTGAAAGCCCAGATTAAAGAGTGACCTGTGGTGAGACGGTTTAAATAAGGATATAGCATAGCTTCAAACCTAGACCCTATATCAGGCTTTAACGTCTAAAAAAATTAAAAAGTATAGGGAAGATGAAAGAAAATCCTTGCAAACCTGCAAGAAGCTTATATTTAAAATGCTTGACATAAGAATGAATTAAGATAACTTAAACTAGCTTTAACATCATTTACAGGTCATTAGATGAACTTTTTTAACAGTTTGATGCTTTCTGATACCAATGGAATTATACAATCCAGAAGGATGGGAGCTTCCAAATAAACTCATACTGCGTAAAGACTGCCATGGATTTGGCTATGGAATGATACAGATCCTATTCAACATAGATGTAAAGAGTTAGAATAGGTGATGCTATACGTGAGTTAGAATTAAAATAGAGCAAACTTATAAGAGAAAACTAACAGATGACAAAGCTAGCATATATTAAACAAGGGCTCGAAGATTATACATTTATTTCCGGTCTGTCTGTTTATTGTAACTTGAAAATGGCAATTGAACTATGATTGCTGAAACGTTATTGCTATATTTTAAATATATTTCTTACTTAAATAAAGTTTGTATGATTTTTATTCTCTGAATGAGTTTTTACCTCTCACACATTAAATTTATTAGACTATTAAGATCTTGAAGACATTGGTGGCACTGGTATGACAGCCCTCGATTTGAGTAACTGAAATGCAATGTGTGTTATTATTTTAATTTGAATGTAGAGAAAATAAAAAATGTAGGAATGCTCATCAGACAATCTGTACTTATAACAACAAATTCAGACATGCCATTTTAATAAGAAATGCAATTATTCTATCAGATGGATTGCTTCAGAACAACAACATAAATAAGAAGTTTTCATTCACTGACAGCAAGAGATCTTAATATTTAATAATCTGATCTATAGATTCATATAAGGTAATGATTCTCAATCTGAAGTGCATGTCCACCCTAGATGTGCATTGTTCTTCGCCGATTGTGAGATACAAAAAGTATTTTATAGAAGATAAACTGTCAAAATGAAATGCCAAAGGAGAAAGGAGAGAAATGCAAATACCAAAGGACAAAGCAAACAACAACAACTTTCAACATGTTTCAGAATTTATTAAGATTATAGATCTTTATAGATTGTGTGTGTTTGTGTGAAGTAGTATTCCAAAAGAGTATGACTGTTTCTTTCTAAAGAGAAAGAGCATAGCTTTCTAAAAAGGACAAACTAAAACTGTAATTTTTATTGTGTGCTTCATTTGATGATATAATGAAAATTAAATATATATAAACTTTTCTCTATCTGTCTTATCTGTTATCTGTAAGGAACTATTCTACTTCGCAGTGTTTGAAAAGTCGTGCAGGGCATATTTTTGGAACCAAAGAGGTGTGGGCAGCAATAAAGCCTAAAAACCACATACCTAAGGGAATAAGCTTAATAAAATAAATTCTAAAAATAACCAAAATAAATAAAATAATAAAATTACCTTCTTTTTGAGGGGCAAAGTAAAAATGGTGTTGCCATCAGACTACTCTGTTCATCTTAGAAAAGAAAAGAAAAATTAATTAATTAAAAAATTAAAATTGTTAATAATTTCAGTAAATGATTTCTTTTTTTACTTTTTCATTCAGAAATTATGTGGCTTATCTTCTGAAAACTTCAACCTGAAATATGTTTTTTATAAATAAAGAACAAAATGAATTAAAAAAAATAAACAATTAATATTATGCTATTAAACTACCTCAAATACACATGAAGTATAATGACAATTTAAATTCCTATTTATAAACAGTGTTAAATTAAACTGATAAACTCAACTTTTAATTCACAATTTAACTTCCCAGTAAAAAAAAGATTGAAAAAAGAAAAAAAAAAAAGCTATGTCCCTTATTCCTAAGTCAAATTATACATTCTTATAAAAGAAAATATTTTCAATATTTGTGATGATCAACAACTTTAATCAAATATGGTTGAAAGCTTGGCCAGATATCAACATCTTACTGATGCCATCTGATTTTTGTTTTAATGCCTTATTTTTATTATGTGTAACAAAATTTCTCCAAACTAAAAGCTTTATTTTCCATATATTTTGATCTGAAAATGTATATAAATTGGAAGCAATCTTACGATATAAACTATTTTTAGAAATGTATTGCAGCATTTCAGTAGCATTAATATTCTGTCCTAACAAAGAGGCGATTCAAGATATGTAGATTAATTGGAACGCTTATGATGTAGGCTACGAATTATTTCTGAGATATCCTTTAATATTTGCTCTTTCTACAAAAATCTTTTCCAATTAATTTTAATTTAGACATATTGAGAATGGAAAAAAAAAATTCTTAATTTATGAAATTAAACCAGGGTCCAGAAATGTCATGAAGCTATCTGCAATGGCATCAAGATAGCACTTAAAAGTGATATTTTATCAGAGATCTAAAAGACAATTCTTGTGTTCCAATGTAATCAAACAAAGAAGAAAGCCCTTGTTGATCTTAATAACAATATCTGTGGGATGCTGAAAGTGCTACTGACAATGGTATGCTAATGAATATGATTTATCTGTAAAAAAATTTCATTACCAAATAGGATGTAAAGAATCAAATGGG
>JAFIDM010012231.1:115613202-115628778 GCA_023159025.1 Thereuonema tuberculata | reverse complement strand
ATATATATATATATATATATATATATATATATATATATATATATATTTTTGATTGGATAGCTAAGACCATTTTAATCCCTCACATTTCAAATAACTGTAATGATAACAGTAGAAACAAAGAGATTGATGAAGACAGAACAACCAAAGTAACATAGTTCAGGTACTGCTGAAAAGTCTTGATCAGGCTTAAGAATTAAGCATTGCGTGTTCATTAAGCAACCTGTTACTATCTGCAGGTTGCTTAAATCTTGTGAGATGGCATATCTCGTAAGGAAAACTTATTATTAAAATCTTTGGATTCACTTACTATTAGAACTTCATAAAAACTTATGAAAAGTCCAAATAAAGGAAAGCATAAACAAAACGAAAATTTTTGCAATAACAATAAAAAAAATGAAAAAAAGAGATAAAGACATTAGTAACATTGGAAATAGGAACACAAGCAGAAAACATGTAAGGAGATCACCATGTGATAGATCAAGGCGGCTCTCTTTTGAGGATATGTCATACACAATCACGAACACTAAATCTACGGATAGTTGAGACTACCAAAATCTCAGTGAACCACAGTTTCCTTCATAAAAGAAGCAACATTTAATGTTAATTATCACTTGTTCTCTTCAGGTGCGAGGCTAGCCTTGCAGCTACTTGCTTGTTCTGACAGATCAACCTTGTTTGTATTGTAATGACTGGTGTCATTTGTTCCAGACAAAATCGATCGCTACGTAATGACCATATTTGGCAAACCCTTTTTTTTAAAAAAAAATAAAACAAACTATAATGTAACAGAAATTCAGTTAACTAAAAAGAAGGTTGGATCGATCAACACACTATTGGGTGCACTGTGACTGCAGATTTACCATTTTTCCTGACACACCTCAACAAGCAGTGCTATGAAGAAAGTTGTTGTGGACTGATGACCACAGACATAGCAGTAGAGGGATAATAGTAAGTGTCTAATTGTTTTAGCACAAATAGACAATGTAAACATAAACATCAATGACACTAATAGAGTAAGGTTCTGTAACAATCTGAGAAGCTTGTGGAAATCGAACAAGATATGAAAGCCATAAACATAAGAGAGACAGCAGAGTGGTCAAAATAACTGGCAATCGAATGTAGTAAAGGCAGACTTGAGAAACTCAGCAGCAGATGATACAGTATCTTTTGTGAGTTCTAAGACTGGGCAAAGTAACATGAACCAGTGGATTCATATTTATAATATGAACTGAACATGAGTAAGCTACTACATTCTTGATTAGAAGAGATGCTGTGTAAAAGATTCTTGGCTTAAGACTGATTATCATCCAGTAAGTAATTTAAGTATTGGTGCTTGTCTGAAGAAAGTGATAATGCTTAAAAAGTGTTGATGTCTTTGAAACAATGCAGGAGATATTCTTTGAGCTTTGTAGCAGCTAAGCTGGATTCAAATTTGATATTAAAAGAGTCTAAATAAATAGGGATAATAAATAAACGTTGTCTGGTAGTCAATACCAGAACTAATCTAATAGAGAACTATTACCTGTAGCATTTTATATGAATTATTTGATTAGCATAATTGATTCAACACAGCCTGTATCAAAACCTTCAGGCTAAAAATTTGTAAATTTTATGATTGCAGCTCATGTGGAATGCTTTGTGAATATTAATGAAACACTATTAAGAACCGATTTATCATTTATCTTCTTAAATTATTTTTATTAATCTACTCATAATAAATGGAAGAACCTTAAACTTTTCTCCGTATCGTGTAAACAGCGAAGCCTGACAGAATTTGCCGATACAACCAAGAAGGCAATTAATTTAGCTATGTATCTTTTCTACTTCGCAAGTTGCCAAACATCATCAAATTCTACAAATATGCACTGCAAGAAATTCAATGGTGAAAAAAAAAAATATAATAAGAAATCAAGCAACAGAATATTGTATGAGAAGCACTTCCTTAGCCTAAATCAAAGGGAATAAATGGAGAAATTAGACATTTACTCTATGTTAAAATTTGATAGTAATAATATATTTTTTTTAAACCTCAAGATAAAAATTTTAGTTTAAATTTAATGAAATTCTAATTAAAAAATGCGATTTTTAAATTAAAAAATAATGTTAACTTTAGGGAAACTCTTACCTTTTGAAGAAGTAACAGCATTATAAATGTCTTTAAAAACTTGAGCTAATTTGGCAGTTCTTGTTAACTCAGTATTTTCTTCAGCTTTTGCTAACCTCCTAATCAAAATATAACAGTAAAAATAAGTACAATTTATTTTAAAATGCACTAATTACTCAAATCTGATAGAACAACACTGTACTTAAATAAAAAAGGGTATTTTTCAACCATTACCTTGTTTTAACAGATCTTGAAGTTTTCAAAGCAGTAAACTGGGTTAAAAATACATCTAAAAAAATAATACAACATACATTAAAACAATATTAATGAGAGGATTAAGACAATTATTAATGAGAGAATTGTGTAATAAAGAATAAGATCATGTGGATTTTTTTATTTGATATAAATTTTCAATATCATTTTACTAATATTCATTAGAAAATACAGAACAAGGAACAAATAACAAATGCACATATCATTCTTTTAAATACAGTTTAGAAGGATCTATTATAAAAACATGGAATTAAAAAGCTATTAAAAGAAGAATAAATTAAAGGTATACCTTTGATGAGTTTAAAATAACAACTAGAAATCCTAAATTTATTTACTACAGTTAATCTCTACTATCATTTAAAGATATTTTTAATATTTTATAATAGCATAAACAGTTTAAATTTTACCTTCTTTATCAATTGGATTATCTTTGATGAATTCACTTTCTTTTTTCTGAGCTTCTACTTTCATTTTTTCACGTATTCGCTTGACCTTCTCTAAATTCCGCAGCAGGAAACAATGATGTTTCTGTGCAAAGCACCTCTGCTGATGAGACATGGGCTTTACAGGAGTAGAATTACATCTTTGGCTAGAGTTACAGTCTTGCTTATTTTTTTTAAGTTTTAATTTAGATTTCCGGCCTTCCTTTTTGGGCCTTCCTACAGGTCTTTTCTCACTAATATTTACAACTTTTTCTTTGTCTTTTATTTGCCCATTCCCTCTCTGTGTACGCCCACCTATGACACCACGACACTTGCTACTTCCACATTTACATTCTTGTTGTTTTTCCATATTGAAAGCATAAAAATTATAGTCATAACAGAGTTCCGTATATGGCTGAATGTCTTTGAGTGCAAACAAACCAATTCTATAAACACCATTCACAGACCATTTTTGCATTTCACAGTTAGGTTCACAGGAATGATTAACAAATCTGCCTTCTGCTGCCATTCGATATCCATCAATAACCATTCCACCATCCAGATTTAAACAATAGTGATGTTTATCATTTTGATAACGGTCTGCCATCCGGTGCCTGAATTCCTGCTCACTGACTACTTCTCCGATGTATTCCAAGATGAATTCGCCTAAATAAGGAATAAAATATGATGAACTAATAAGTTTGTAACTATATATATATATGAATAAACAATACTATCCTTGGAAGAAAGGAAAAAGAATCTGTACAATTATTTTTTCCTGTTTAATAGTAAAAGATTGCATTTGACAATCTGAACTATTAATTGGAAAGACAACGGAAGCTATTTTAATAACAATTAAGAAAAACTAATTAGTATGAAAAAATTTCTACAATTACTAGTAATAACAATGAATATCAAGAAACATTTAACGTGTGCCAATATCATAGTTAATTATGAAAGAAATTTAGCCAACTCACGAGATTAGGTTCAAAAAGCATTTATTAAAAAAGAGACTAAGCTTTTTAAACCTAGTCTGATGTGTTGGCTAAATTTATTCTTAATTTACAATTAATAACTATTCTACATATTATAAATTTTTCAACAGAACTTTAACATTTACTTACCTTGCTTTAGAAAAGATTTACTCCTAATTCCCCAACCTTTGTCTTTGGTCATGTAACGTTCTAATCCTGGGCACCAATCATGCCTCTGAATTTTCTGATTCAAGCACTGATCTCCACAGGGACAAAGCTGTGGTGAACATTCAGCAAAAATCATCCTATAAATGAACCAGAAAATAAATATTAAAGATATTTCGAGAATTATAAAAATATCAGCTCTAATAAATAACAGAAAATAAGAGGAAATAAAAGAGCAATCATAAAGAGCTATCATTTCAGTACAATTAAATAGTGTGTGCAAATTTTTCTTATATATTTATAATACATTACAAATATAAAAATAAACACTTTCTTTAATACTAAATCATTTCAAAGTTGAGCCTGCTATCACATTTAAAATAGAAGAATTTTTAAAAACATATCTCAAAATTATAATTAATATTTTGTTCAATTTTCTTTTACTGAAAATTCACTACTAAATTATAATTCATAACAACAAAAACTAAAGTGTATGTATGTATTCATAATTCCTTGACACATTAGAGAGGCTCACAGCTCAGCGGTGAAAACAGGGACATTTGCACTCAAGACATCAGATGAAAGACAAACTCACCAATTTTTTGTTCAATCAGCTGCTGCTAGGGTGCAGGTGCAACCAAAATGGCAGTTTCACAACTTGAGAAGGCATTTTGCATCTCGGAATATTCGAAAATGAGTTCAATCGTGAACTGGTATGTGAGATTCCAAGATGAAGGCTGTCTATGCACACTAAATCAGATGCCTTTAGACTTTTTTCTTAGCGGGGGAAGGGGAGACATGAAGGGCAAAGTGTTCATTCCCCAACTTCCTGCTGACCTCACTGAACTGCAACATCGTATCACCATTGCAATAGCAACCCTTCGACAGTGAAATGCTACATTGCACATGGTCAGAAATGGATTACCACCTAGATGTCTGTTGCATAAAGCAAGGTGGACATATAGAACATTTAAGAAAAAAATTAACAAAAAAAAAAGTGAGTTTGTCTTTCATTTGATATCTTGGAGGCAGACATCTTTTTTTTTTTTTTTTGCTGTTAAGCTGTGAGTCTCTGAAATATGTTAAGGAATTATAAATAACCCTGTATATGTATGAAGGGCAGGGGAGAAAAATGATGTAAATCACAATTGGAGTTATTTTGAATAAACACAAATAAAAGTTTTGAATTAGGGCCGACTTATGTTTTTCAACAATACAATTCTAAGAAAATATTAAAAAACATGTCACAACTGCAACAGAAAGATATGAATAAGAATGCCTTTTTGAGTCGAGCTGATACTCTGGGACAGCCGTTTCAAGCTTACTAGGCTCTCCTCAGCCAGAGCTAATCAGCCAGTGCAGGACTCAAAAGGCGTACGAGGGGAGGTATTAAGAATACATGATGGAAACTGTGAAAGATATGAAGTTCATGTTTTTAATTGCAAAAATAGTTTCATTTAATCATTTTCTTCTTCTACATCTTCATCTTTGGTCTGAATGGCATCATAGTAGGCACGATTATCATCATCAATGAAGTGTTTGAGGTGCTGTAAATCGTTGAATTTGGGCTTTGACACTGATAGAGGTTTATTGTACTTGACATGCTGTCATTACCAAAGTTTTCAAAACGAAGTTTTGGACCTTGCATGATTTGGAAGATTTCCCATGCTCCACTGTGCGAGTTTCTGTGTCACAGTCCATCTGGGCAGGCAGTCTGTTCTTGCAGTTATTTTAAGAGCTGAACTTCATAGGGCATGGTTTCCTGTATCCTGGTGTTGGAAAATGGGTAAACCCGAGGAATATATTTCTAGTACACTCAAAGACCTGAAAGGACTCAGGTGTAGAATTGGCTTTTCAGACATCAAGTCACTCACTTGGGACTTGCACAGTTGCTTTTTTTTTATTTAGCAAACCCAAATTTATTTTTTTGTTACACTCCATATAAGAATGTCCTCTGATGAGAAAAGTAACAGTTATTTTGTCCAGCTGTTTTTCAGTGTGGACAAGATAGTGCAGATATCTGAATACTGTAAAGTTTTTGTTCTGCCTGAAACAGGAGTCACAAAAAATACGTAGAACCTTAATAGCAGGGTCAAATTTGTTATCACAAGGTCATACAGCATAAATGCTACTTCATCAGATCCCTTTTTAGTAATGGTTTCTGAGTTATGTAAAAGAAAGACTGTTTAGAAGATAAGACATGTTAAAAAGGTAGACAGAGTTGAAACTTATAATAAACATCGTTGGTTGTAATATTTGGAATAGGCAAATTCTTTAGGAAATCCAGCGCTATATATTCTTCTGTGGAATTAGTTTTTGCTTCATTTCTGGCTTTTCTCTTATGCGAGTAGAATATGTCAGCCTTTGCAAAATGAAGTTACTTCTCAGGTTCAAGTTTTATCTTTGCTTTTATAGTTCCTGCATCTCGGCATCGTCCATGTTGGGATCACTGGTTGCCTGGTTATTTACTTAGCTTGAACCGAATTATTGAATTACATTTTCATCACAGACATTGCATGTGTCAGTGCGCGGTAACCCAAAACCAATATTGTCGTTGGTTGCAAAACTATTTTGTAGCTATCATACGACAAGGATATCGTTTGCTATCGTATCTGACAAAGGAAGTTGTCCAACGTAAAATCAAGCTTCTACTTGAAACTTCATACTTTACTTATTGCAGGGATAAGAAAAACAATGAACATAGTGAGAATTTATGCAAATGGACGTGACAACTGCCGGGAAGGGGGGTAAAAGCTGCAGAATCAGAAAATGCAATATTTCATAAATCACTTTGGCAGGTAGGATATGCATATATTATGACAAAACTTAACAGTAATAAAGTCTTTGTGAGAAAGATTTTCCATGCCTATTTTGGAGTAAAACTACGAAACATCAATAAAGTATGGGCTCCACAGGTCATGTGTGTAGAAGATTTATGACGGTGGACGGCAGGGAAGAAGAAGTCATTATGATTTGGCATCCCTATGGTTTGGCGGGAGCAACAGAATCATACCGACAACTGCTACTTCTGTTTTTGTAAGGTTACAGGTTTCAACAAGAAAAACAAGAAGAGTATTGAGTATCCAAACAACATTCGCTCAGCAATTCGTCCTGTTCCACATGGCCCGGATATACCTATACCAAAGTCTCTACAGACATGAGATATGGATGACAGTGATGGCGTGCAGGAGACGAATGATACTGAGTTTGAAGTAGGCACAGAGCCCTCTTCTGTTCACTCAGCCAGATCTAAATGATTTACTCCGCAATCTGGGACTGACAAAGGATAAAGCAGAGCTCCTAGGATCAAGACTGCACGAAAGACATTTGATAGCAGCTGGTACATCCGTTACATTTTACAGAAAAAGGGACTTGATATTCACACAATATTTTGCTGAAAACGACTTCTTAGTGTTCTGCAGTGATTTACAAGGTTTGATGGGTCAGTTCATCACTCTGTATGTGCCAGGTAACTGGAGACTGTTTATTGACTCATCTAAAAGAAGCCTGAGGGCAGTTCTGCTGCACAATGGTAACATGTATGCCTCAATACCTGTTGGCCATTCTGTACACCTGAAGGAAACATATGACAACATTAAGGTGCTTCTTACTACCATTCATTATGAGGATCACAATTGGATGGTGTGTGGTGATTTGAAAGTGTTGGGTATGCTTCTAGGACAACAATCAGGATACATCAAGTTTCCCTGTTTCATCTGTGAATGGGACAGTTGGCTCGTGACAAACATTGGGAGCAAAAACAGTGGCCCCGACGATTGGAATTGGTTCCAAGGGACAAAAATATGAAATGTGACCCTCTAGTGGAAAGAGACAGAATACTCTTGCCACCTCTCCACATCAAACTGAGCATAATGAAGCAGTTTGTCAAGGCATTACCTAAGTGTGGCAACTGTTTCAAATATCTATGTTACAAGTTCCCCAACCTGTCAGATGCAAAGTTGAAAGAGGGCGAGTTCACTGGTCCCGATATTTGGAAACTAATACTAGATGAAGATTTCCTTCATTCAATGAATGCCATGGAGCGAGAAGCCTGGACTGCCTTTACGTGTGTGGTTCAAAACTTCCTGGGAAACAATTGTAGCCCAGAGTATATTGACATAGTTGAGAATATGCTGACGAAATTCAAAATGCTGGGATGCTCAATGAGTTTGAAGTTACACTTTTTAAATTCGCACCTTGACTTTCTTCCTCCAAACCTGGGTGCTGTAAGTGAGGAACAGGGTGAAAGGTTCCATCAAGGACATGGAACGACGATACCAGGGCACTTGGGATATTTGGATGATGGGCGACTACTGCTGGATGCTTCGCCATGAACACACGGAAATTCCCCATAGAGGTAAAGCAGAGGCCACGCCATGACAACTAAGAAAGCACGGAATGTATGATGTTAGTGCATGTTTTGTACCATATTCTATGTATGCATCTGTTCACTGTGTGTATATATTAATATGTTATTGTTTTAAACTTGTATTCTACTTCTCCATGATTCGTGTGCCATATATATGTACTTCTTCTATATGTGGATATCATTTTTGGCGAAACATATGATTTGTGCAAAAACTGTAGGTGATCCAACGTTTTCATTATCATATTCGAATTCAGGAGGTCAAAATACATAAAGATCGCCTACATTTTCGAAAGAAGTTTTTTCACTATTGCATTGTGTAATGGATCTGGGGAAAAAATTCAATAATTTGAAAATCTATAATTTTGAATTTGAACTATAACATATATTAGGTTATCACGTAATTTCAAGGAGAATGAGGAATGAATGAATAAATAAATAAGACAACTGAGTCATTCTATACTACTATAAACAGTCTACTATTCTATAATAAACATATTTTAGTAAGAGAATAGCTGCAAAATTTTTGCATAATGCATTTCTACAGTGAAATTCTATACATTTATTATATTTCTATTGATATTTATAAATACATAGAAATTTAACTGCAGAAATCAATTATGCAACTTTACTACAAGTATTCTCTTACTAAAAGATTTTTACAATTTTAATCAGCTATTAATATACCTGTTAAGACATTCTTCACCACATCCTTTTTCATTTGGCTCTTTTGGCTTAACACAATTGCAGCTCTGGACTTCATCAGTGCAAACAGGTTTAATATCTACATAGACATCTAAAAAAAAAAAAAAAAAAAAAAATCAGAACAAAAATCAACTGAGTGAAATTTGAAACATTAGTAGAAATAGTAAAGCTGTGGTTAATATTCAGGGGTCAGAGATTGCAAAGGTTATTTCATAAGAAAGACATAAGAATAACACCTACTTTAAAGTTTAAGGCAAGTTTACAAGCAAACTATTAAGATTAAAAATTTTACAAAAAAAAAAAGAAAAAAAAAAAAGAAAATAATATAAGTTTCATGAAATTAAGTGACTTTATCAGTGTATGTAACAAAGTCATTGATAAAGCCAAGCTTCCACATCATTGTCAACCTGAACAGAAAAAGACGACTAAACAGGAAATTCAGTGTTCTTCTGACCACAAAGGTTTGCAAAGGTTCCTGTTGCCTTTTCCACCAACCTTCTTTTTCATAATTATTTTCTTTGTAAATGACAATTGAGATCTGCAACACTGAAATATGACATTTAAAAAAAAAGAAAAAAAAAATGTCGTTGGCTGATCAAAGACTTGAATTCAATTGTTACTATTCTCAGGAAGTAATGTATTTTGTTGTTTTTGTGTGTAGATATATTTAAAATCAGTTTTTTTTCTGGAATAGTCTCATCTGATTACTACATAAAATGATTTTATTATTTTAAGGAACTCAAGAAACATTACTTCCTTTTCTTTTTTAAATTTTCAGAGGACTAGTTAAAAAAAAAAAAAACTTCTGTTTTTGTTGGAAAACTGCTATAGAGTAATATTTAAAAAAAAAAAAAAATCTAAAATTTATAAGTAAAATACTTTGATATACTCAATTGCTCTATTCAATATGCATACTTAAAAAATAGCTTTTTAAATAGAAAGTTCAAGGATGAAAAGAAATAATCTAGATCAGACATAACTGACAACTTTCACACATTATCTATTGATATTATCAAAAAATCATGAATTATTATTTTATTTTTTTCAGTCCAAAGCTTCCATAATTAGGAATTAGCCCTGAAAATCATTTTAAGAAATATTCCAAGGCTAGGCTATCTACTTTATCGTGTTTGTGATCAGAGATTGATTGCGTATAAAAGTAAAAGTATAAGAATAGAAATTGTATTTCTAGTATATTTTATTAACAGTCCTCCTACGAATAAAGTATTGATAAAAAGATTTCAGATACATTTTCTAGAAAATAACGAAACAAACAGATTAGACAACTATCAATGTTAATAACACCTGTATTGCAATGCTAACAATTTGTATTTATAAACTAAATCGATAATGTAACTAATGTGGAAAGCATTACTATCTATTAAAAAAAATGTTGTTTTTTTAACATACTTGTCTGCTAATGGCATCAGAAAACCTTCCATTTCTAAAATAATTGCCTGAAAAATTGGGTCCATTTCAACTGACCTCCCCCCAAGCTTTATTTTCAGGAAAAAAATGGAAGCTGACATTATTATGCAGCTCTAACCCTATTTAAGCAGTGGGAACACAGCCCATTCCTCCTAACTTCGTTTTCTTTCCAACATTACATTCTGACATTTCATCAGCTGACAGAGTAATCAACTAATGTACAGTGATTGTAGTATCTTCTATAATTTGTTTCTCTTCACAATATAGAATTTGAGATATATCTTTCTCCATATATTGGCTAACTTGTATTTTAGCAGTAAGGGAAATATATTTCTATATCCTGAATTTTTTAAGTTATCAGAAACATTCAAATGAGAAATGGATATTTGATATAGATAAAGTAGAAGATATAACAGTTATAAGTAAAACCCAAGCCAGCTCAGATCCAGGCATATCAGCCAAGCTGACAGCTGATGCCTTAACTGCTTGGCTGTATTTGAATAGCTTTGTTTTTAATTATACTACTATAAAATCAATTGTTGTCCTTGTATTTAGTTTCTTTCTCTAGTCCAATCTAATACTGACTAGCAGAATGAAGAGCATATAATGTTTCCTCTAAAATTTCTTCAACCCAATACTCATATGATAATCTAAGTTATACGATCCTAATACTTCTTCCAGATGATTCGTCATTTGAAGTGAAATAAAAATTTAACTGCAGAAATACCACCATTTTCTCTATATCTTCCAATCAATAGCAATGAGCATCAGAATCCAAGTAGAGCCTCTTCAAAACGTGAGCGAACCATGGTTCTTTTGCCGAAGAGACATGCACATGACGTAACTGGGAATTGGTAACAGGGCAACGCAAATGACTGCAACTCACTATATTTCAACTGTTTTAACTTCAATGATATCAATAAAACGCAAAATAAATTTCCATTCTTCAGAAAAATATCACGAAAGATCATTTGTTTCAGCTGATACAGCTTTTACGCCGTGACACCTTTCCATCCTTTTATGCTGTTCTACTTAATCTATGAATGTCAGTTTATTTGCTACCTGTGACTGCCATTTTGCTGTTTGCTCCATAGCATTGGGAGCGGAGAAATTGTCCGCTCCTCTCGCTAGGATGGCGCTTCGATCGATGGTTCATTTCTGGATTTCCAGGGAGAGGGAGCAGGAGCAATTTCGTCACTGCTCACTTTCTGATTATGCCCATACATTCGTTTTTTTGCCCCAGGATGACTCATTCTCTTTTTCTTTTGTTGCTTAGCTGTGTATTTGACATCCATATTCTTGTTTATTTGTCTTATTATGTGAGATAATATAATTCTAAAAATCTAATTACATACTCTGATAATATAACTAAAGACATTTCATTATTATTATTATTATTTACACTTGAGGAAATTTTAATTCAGATTACTTGTCACTAAAGACATAAAAGAAAGAAGAAAATCTGGAAGACCATTTTTACTAAACAAAGATTACATACAATGTATAATACTAGATGTATCCAGGAGAGAGTAAAAACTATTCCTAGATCGTGTGTAATTGCATTAAAATAAGTATAATTTCAAAGTAAAATAGAATATTGGGAATAATAATAAATATTAATACTTACTTGTTCTCAGTTTTTTGTAGTAAGACGATGGATCATCTCTTGAGTATAGCTATATTTCAAAAACATAAAATAAAATGGGATTTAATAAACACAACAAATGGAAACTCACAAAATTTATAAAAATATTTGTTTGAAAGAAAAGAAATGAAACCAAGTTGCTGTCATTAGCAGTGAAAAGTTTTTTTTTACATCTTTCAATTCTTTTTTCTTCCTGTTTATCCCCTTAATTTTGAAATATTGCTTAGACTTCAGAGAGTGATATTTCAAAATCTAATATGTTTTACAATCATATATATACACTGTTTTGATTAATTGATAGATAGATAGATAGATAGATAGATAGATAGATAGATAGATAGATAGTTGAATTTACAAGCAATGATCCAATAGACGTAAAATTTGATACTTGAACAGTGGACATATGATTACATAATGATTTCAAAGCCACAAAAGTTGGGCAATTACTAGGGAAATTTCACATTGATAAAATGTAAGAAGGGTATATACATTTTTAAATAGGATACTCCAGTATTTAATTAGCTACAACAATGGGTGATATTGCTGATAAAAACATTTTTCAGTGTTTCCGTTGAAGATTTTGTAGCGCCTATGTAAGATGTGGCTGTTAGTGTCCATTATGTTCCTAACATGGTTGACTTTCAGATATTGGGGAACTGCTATATTTATAGCAATTGGCATTATGTGGACATTATCGGAATTAATATTTTATTCTGAGATCTATTGTTTCTTGTTTAGTTAATGTGTAATAGTCTATTATTATATAGTTGATAATTTTATTTAATATTCTATTAATGTTATTCATATCTGTATTATTTAAATGTACCCAACAACATAAACCATAATTTATTAATAATTCAATAAATGATTTGTATATGAATAACTTATAAATAATTAAAAAAATATTTTGTACACTACATAGCCAAAAATATCCAGACATCCCTCTGGAGAAGTGGATGTGGCCGTTATTGCATGCTATGACATCATAGAATGAGATAAAAAGTGGTCACCACAGTATCGGGTGGTCAGAAATGGGCATTAGACAGACAATGAGTAGTCAGCAGAGCTGAGTGTTTTCGAACGTGGCTTGACCATTGGATGCCATTGGTGCAACAAATCAGTTCATGCAATATCAGCCTCACTACAGGGTGCCACGACCAACTATAAGTGATGTCATTTCAAAATGGAAATGCCTAAAAATACAGAAAATCGCAGTGATAGGCCAAAGAAACTCATAGATCACAGCCGTCAAATTCTGAGGAGGGTAGCGCAGAAGAATCGCAAGTTCCCGTTGGCAATAATCACTAGTGAGTTTCAAAAAGCTTCAGGCATCATCACTAGCACCAGGACTGTACGTAGGGGGCTGAAACACAGGTTTCCATGATCGTGAGGCTGCTAGAAGCCCAACATAAGCAAGGTGAATGCTAAACGGAGGTTGCAGTGATGCAAGAGAACTGCACAAGTACTTTGGAGTGATGACTCCCACAACATGATCTGGCAGTCCGATGGACGCATCTGCGTTTGGTAGATGCCAAAAGAGTACTTTCTACCCAACTATCAACTATCAAGTTTGGTGGTGGCTACATCATGGTTTGCAGCTGTTTCTCCTGGTTTGACCCTGGGCCCCTTAGATTGTTTGACCGGAAACATGAATGCTGAGATGTATGTCGACATTCTTGACATCTCTGCACTTTCCACCCTCTGGGAACAGTTCGGGGAAGGTCCGTTTCTGTATCAACAGGATAACTGTTCTGTCTACAGAGCAAAGGCTGTGCTGCTGCGGTTTGAACAGATGGATGTTGAACTACTAGACTGGCCTTCACAGAGCCCCGATCAAAATCCCATAGAACACCTCCGGGAACAATTGGAACGCAGATTACACACCAGCCAACCGCCCTTTTTCAGTGGCCGAACTCACTACAACTCTCATGAACGAATGGAAGAAAAATTCTGGCTCGCATATTTCAAAATCTGGTGGAAAGTCTTCTCAGACAAATGCAGGCTGTGAATGATGCTAAACATGGCCCAACATCCTTTAAATATGTGCCACATGATTTTCTGATTGTACAACAGTTGGTGTCTAGATACTTTTGGCCATAAAGTGTATGTGTTTGAACATATACATTAGAGTTGAGTAATTTAAATATATATATAAGTAGTGAGTTTTCAAGTAAAATTTTTATTAATATGCAAATCTAGATATCTATTTGTACTTATGTTTTCTATAATTTCACAATCACATAATCGTAAGTTTGTGTTGTTTGTTATACAATTATGATTGTGACATTTAATTAAGGGATTTGGATGACTATATTTATTTTTAGTTTTAATTATCATTAATTTTGTTTTTTGAATATTTATTCCCATTTTATTGTTGTGTGTTCATTTAATCAGTTTATTAAAATCTTTTTGTATATTTTGTTCTGCAACACTCGTTTCTGTTTATATTTATCAATATGATACAAGTCAAATTTCTTGAAATTCAAATTTAAAGTTAATAATTACAAACCTTTTTGTGCTTGTGTAGCCACCATATTTCATAAGGGAGTTGGAAATCCATTTGGTTTTCCCTTAAGTAACGTCCCACATGGAGAGGTGGTGGCAAGAGGCCAGTTTCAATTTCACCTGGAGTATACTGTAATTTTTCTTTCGGTTTAGTTTCACCATTTTTCCTTGGCACCCTGAAATAGCATAATAACACAATCAGTAATTCAGAAATCTTTGCCAAAAAATAAAAAAAAAAAAATAAATAACATTAGGATTAAGGAAACGTGTTTTCTAGTTATCTGTGGTAGAACGTTGATGAACAAATGATATTTCATTTGAAAATACACAACATGTGTGACAGTCTATGAAATTTCCCCCTCTTTTTTTCTTTGTTCTTTTAGGAACTCATAAGCTTTTGTTTTCTCTAGAAAAATTATTCAATTCTTCTATTTATTATTAAAAAGTGGCATTTCTCTTGGCTCTAAATCAATTCTTATGGAAAAGGGAATTGATGTTTAGAAAAAGTTGGTTATTCTCTTCTCAGTATTATGAGAAAGCACAATACAACAGTAGGATGCTAGAAATTCCAATTATGAATTCCAGTAAAATTTTTGGTGCATTCTAACTAAAGACAATGCTTTTTAACTGGATAATGTTCTTTTTATTGCTGAGGAGCTTCCACTAAGCTTGATTGTTAAAAACTTCCAATCAAATCAGACACAAATGAAATGATCGATTTAAATGAAGTGAAATATTTCAAAGAGGATTTAAAAAAGATAAATTTAGAGAAGACCACTTCTATAGTGTAGAGATCATATTCAATTAAACAATGTAATCTTTTGACCTAACAGTTTCCAATGTGACTTAAGATACAACCTAATTCTTAAAAAATTATTGCTTATGTAGTTTTACGCTCTGATTTAGAAACACTAATAATGTGACCTCTTGCACAATTAATTGAATTAAAAAATTAAATCACATTAAAAATAAGTAACAAGTTTCAGGGA
>JAFIDM010012231.1:115595045-115613192 GCA_023159025.1 Thereuonema tuberculata | reverse complement strand
CAACGAGGTCTGAGTACAAAACAATTTGGTCTCACCCATTGTTGTTTATTAATAATTCAATGCGCAAATTGAATTTTTATGCCTTAAAAAATTCATTGAGGCCAGTGGACTGCTGGCACATGAGTTTTCTCACTAATATTTCATTAGAGAGTTTTTATTGTTTATTTTTGCTCTTGAGGCCCCATTGCGATTCTGACGATTCATCTTGTGTTGTGCTAAATATTTGTACTGTCTCTGATGATGGAATATGTCCAGTATTCAGAAACTGTTGGTATCATGCTGTTTATTTCATTTTCAACAAGTAAGTGTGTTTCATTTCCTATTTATTATTTTTATTTCTCCATGTAGCAACTCTAAAGACAAAACTTCTGCTTTTTAGAGAGGTAATGGGAGTTGATATTCTCCCATTTGGATTTGATATGTCAATTTCATAATCTGCAATATCACTAGCTATTCTACAAGAATCATTCTCTACTCTGTAGTTCTTTGTTTGAATTATCAGTTGTAGGGATCCCAACTTTAATTATTTTTAAAGGCAAATGCCTTAAAAATTTGGCATGACTTTTGGTTGAATAGAAAAGATGTGGTAAGGTCCCTGTCGCTTCTACGTTATCCACAATTAGGGTGGGTTAAGTACCCTTGGAAAGAGGGAGAATCCAGCTGCAGAAGTACACTCTCTCTTTAGCATCTTGAAGTAGAGAATCTAGAAGCAGACATGTAAAAAAGTCCCCAGGAGGTGAGGATGAGTGGATTTGACAAGAGCTGAGCCATCCAAACTTCACTGAAATTCTCTGCAACAGTTCCAATAGAAATTACTACAAGATAAATATCAATTCCATCAGTGTTTTTAATCTGATCTAATCTAATTGTGTAGAATAACACAAATACAAATGAAGCTTTAATATTGATTTGGCATCGAAGGAAGTTAGGGGATAATTAAACTGTTTCAATACCAAACTAAAGAAAAAAACATTGAAACAAACTATCATTTTTTCACATTGAATTTTGAAGTTAAGAAAAAGCATTAAATAACAATTTCATGAAATCGTGTTTTCATTGATTATATTATATGAGGGGTTTTAAGCCATATTAGCTTAACCCTCAAAAAGCAAATTATTGGCGAAATGGTTTGAAACATTTGGTGGTCGTGTACAAAAAACAATATACACTTTGCTGTTGTAATTTATGTACTAAAGAAAATTAGCTGTATAAATTACAGCAGCAAAGTGCATATTGTTTTTTTGTACATGACCATCAACCCTTTCAAACCATTTCCCCAATAATTTGCTCTTTCAGGGTTAGGCTAGTATGGCTTAAAACCCCTCATATATGATATATGTATAGAATTTTCAGAATGAAACTTACTCTTCTTCTTTAAAAGTAGCTGAAAACAGACCAGCTTTCAAATACTTCTTCTTTGGTTGCCGAGTGGACTTTTTCCGTGTTTTTTCTTTATCGCTATTTGAATCAGAGATCTGACTTTCATCTTCTTCATAGGTGTCTTCAGCTTCACTAGAATAGCCACTATAAATAAAAGAATTTTCACAAAAATAAAAAAAAATTAATTATATATATATTTTTGTAAAAAAAAATATGCTAATGAGCCCTAAATGAAATTAAATCAGGACTTTTGCACTGATTTTATAAATCTGCAATATTTTCAATTAATAATGCCTTTCCAAATATTTTATGTTGCAATGTATTCGGTTGTAACATAAGTTATTATTTTTTTTTTTTAGAACATCCATATTCACCAACACCAATTTATGTAAGTTCTCTGTATGGAAATTTTGAGGTAGTACACTATTGTCGTAATCACCTATACAACATTCACTTTCTAAATTTGTACTTTTGGTTACTGTTTCAGGTTAGAAGTATGGAATGTCAAATGAAAAAAAAAAAAAAAAAAAAGAGCCTTTCTGATATCTGCTGCTTTTGCATTCAATGAAGGTTTGAACATTGCCAAACCGCTGCAAATATTTGACGTATCTACAGAAACAACTCTGTTGGAGATTCTACAACTCGGATTTTGGCTTTTGCGCTTCAAAGAGGGTAATTTCGACCTGAGCAATACTCCCGAAATCTGGAAGAGGAGGAGCAACTAAATGTTCTAATCCATGAAGATGGCCACAAAACTACTCATGAACTGGCTGAGGAGATGGACTGTAGTCTCATGACAATCATTCAACGTTTGATACATTGGGGAAGGTGCAAAAACAAGCATGGGTGCAGCACAATTTGAGAGTGCAGAACATGATGCAGCATGTCACTGTCTCGGCCTCTCTCATCACCCACCATCACCATTCTCAAAATTAACATCAACCATTCCTGAGCCTCATCAACAGAGGAGATGAGGAATTTCATTTTCTTTACATATATTACAATTTTTCGTTACAATTTTTGTATGAAGAAAAGGAAAGAATAGGTGAGCCCTGACAAGAAAGCAACATTCCAACACAAGGCCAAATTCCACCTTCAAAGTACATTGATCTCCATCTATCTGGTGGGATTGTGATGGCATTATCCATTTCAAACTCCTTCCAAGGAACAAGACCATAACAGGCAATCTCTATTGTCAGCAACTGCGAGTTAAGCCGAGACCATTCAACAGATGTGTCCGAATCACCATGAGATGATCATCCAACGTGATAACAAACATTTGCCCGCACAAAGCATATCTCATGAAGTCCAACATGCAAGAGCTTGGATGGGAGATTCTATACCATCTGCCACATTCTCTGCATCTCGCCCCATCTGATTACCACCTCTTCACCGGGCTCTCTCCACAATTTGCAAGGAGTGCTTTTGAAAATGATTAGGTGCTTCAGAATTGGTTCACCGACTTCTTTGCCTCCAAACCACATTAGTTCTACAGCAGAGGGATCAAAAAACTGTCCGAATGTTGGGACGAGGTCGTGACTAGTGAAGGAGAATTATAATAAATTGATTTGTGGGATTTGTGGTTTTTTTTTGGTTAAAAATAAATTAGTGTAAAAATGCTACAAACCTATTCTATCCAATAAAAAACTAATTTCTATTGTATAATCTAAAAATTACCCTAATATGGTGTGACAAATAAATCAAGCTTATTCAAATAAAACAAATACACCAATCCATATGAATGACAGACACATTCATTCATCTGTTTGATATCTCGTAACAGCATATTATAGATAACAGGTTATTTCATAATTTCACCAAATTGCATTTAAGTAAAACCCACTTAATAAAGGTCTTCTTGATGTGAAAGAATAATTCAGTTAAATTAAGTTTTGGGATGAATAATTAAAAACATTTTTTCTCTTCTGCTCATTCAGGGACTACATGACAACTCATTAACTTCTGAACCTTATTCCTATCATTTTCATAGTGTTCCTTCAGTTTATGTTCCTCTTGCTTTTACTTATGAACTAACTTAGATATTCTATTTTCTCTAATAATGTGACCATGATTTCATATGAACTTCACATTTTGAAGTTCAGTCAACAGAATTCATGGAAAGTCAACCATGAAATGAACTTTAAAAATGGAAGATTAAAGGATTATCCATTCGTTTGTCTTGCTGAAAGTTAAATAATAAAAAGAAGTAGAGATTACTGTACCCTCATCAATATAACATTCAAATTATTTTAACAAAAGTGCCTAGTCTGATCATTGTGGAGAATTCTTTGTGAAACAACTCCTATGTCATTTTGAGTTGCTTCTTTTCTTAATGGTTTTACAGATGTTAAAAAATCCATATCTACTGCTTGATTTATGATTCGTCGCTTTTATAAAAATTCAAAATCCAAATCTCACTTCCATTCATCAGAATTGGTATAGCCATGACTTCACAACAATTTTTTTTTTCTTTCTCAGTTTCTTCCTGAAATACCTATCTTAGATCTGGCCTAAACGAGCGTTGAAAATGCGGTGTAAGCAACACAGCATTGCTAAAGTTCTTGCAGAACCGAGCAAAATCCCATTATTTCTGTAGAAAGTGAAAAATGAGGTCTACACAAGCCTTTTCAACACCAAAAAGGATGGTGTTACTAACGCCAGCATTAACACGCTGGTCTGATCTATATGGGGCATTGGTGAGCATTAGCAACACTCAGACCTTTAGGGTGCACTTTCCTTTAAGAATATCAGGGGCTAAACTAACATAGTGTTAGCATGCTCGTGTAGACCATATCTAGCATTGCCAATGCTTTTCGTGTAGACCAGGACATTTTTGGGAGTTAACAACATGGTGTTTTTCAATGCTACTTTAAATCAAGCCAAATTTATTCAATTTGCAATTGGTACCATTATTATAAACATAGATTATATTACAAGCTGAATAATAAAATTTTGATATCTGCCATCAATCTGGTTTTCAATTGTTGTTTTAGGTTTTATTGCATTTTACCCTGAAATTTTTTCTGAGTAGGGGTTTTCAAAATTATAGTCAGATCAAATCTCGTTAAGTATATATGAGAAGGCATAACGAGTATTGACGATATAAAGTAAAGGAAATAGGTTAAAATACACTTATTGGTAAAATAACACAATAGATTTCTTAATACCCATAGCATTAATTATATATTTCGCCAAACAATCCCTACATAATGAGCTGAAAACCATAAAGAACATACTCAACCCTATAACTACCCATCCTAACTTTGCCACAACTATCTTAATTTCCTACAAAACCAATTAAGAAAGCACATTTAATCCTTCATCAATCACATTTATTTCCTTTACTATGCATCCTTTGAACAATATATCAGACCCTTGCTCCATATCATAACTTTACATCCATAAACATAAACATTTCACCCAACATAAAACAAAAGTGATCCCTCCAACATTATGTACTGGATTCCCTGTAGACGTTGCCTCTTAGACTACGCTGGACAGATATTTCCCTCTTGAAGGGCATTTTTGATCTACTATGATCAATGTATAGTAAGTAATACAGTATCAGACAAAACAAACGGTAGTGAAATGCTTCATATCCCCACGCAATAATAGGGCATGTCCAAACATCACAGTCTATGTGAATATAAACTGTATGGTAACTGGTATTAGGGTTTGAATCAGTTAAGGCAATAATGGTTTTGATCACAAAAGAAAATGCATTTTTAGTCGAATATTACAACCGTTCATACAGACTAGATCGAAAAGATGGCACCAACCTTGCATATGTGAAGGAGCTGCTTGAGCTTACATTTTAGAAACAAATCCCAAGCGACAGTATAATTCTTGGCATTATCCAAAAATTCAGATGGACAGGTAGTTTGCTGACAAGGTGTAAAGGGTGCACGGGATGGCCACAAATTGAAACAACAAACAAGAATCCTACCGTTTCTTAGAACGGATGTTTACATCGCCATGCTGCATTCTGAACAAAACAGCTTTGAAGTTTCAAATCTCAAGGAGATTTCTGGAACAGATAATCAAAGCACTCGCCTGTATGTCCTACATCATTCACGAGGCTCAATGGCTTAGTGTTTGTGACAAGGAGGCCTGAAGGCTGTTCTATGACATATTTTAGCCATTCAATATAAAAAACCCATGATTTTCTGTGTCAAATGTGGTTCTCAGATGAGGTAAATTTTCACTTGTCAGAGTTCATTAACAGTAAAATGATATACTGGCACCCGGATATTGTTGAGGAAGAACCTTTGCAGAGTGAGAGAATTACAGTGTAGTGCGCGATTTCTGAACATGGCATCACAGGGTCTTATTTCATTGAGGAAAATGGAAGACCTGTAACAGTGGACCAGAAACATTACATGCAGATGTGCCTCTTTCCTTTTGTCGTCAATCTGGAGACCTTCTGTAGGTCCATAATCTAAGGATCACATACCAGCATTTCCAACAAGATGGAGCCATTCAGCTGTGGTGTGCAAGCAGTTTTTTTTTAAACTTTCCTGGCTCTGTCATCTCAAAGTTCACAAAATTTCCATATCCTCCCCATTCCCCTGATCTTATGCCACCTGATGAGTATCTAGAATGATGTTACAGAAGTGGATATTACACACTTATCCATCGAACATTATTTAGGAACTCAAGGAGGTGGTTACACATTACTGTATATGATAAGACAGTCATTACTCTGGAATAAGTTAGGAAATTTGCAGGAACAGTATGAAGTGTGTGACCATTGTAACAGTGAACATTTAGAACATATTGTACATGCCTTGGATGGATAATGCTAAGCTAGGGTAATCCTCTACAATATAACTGAAATTGAATTATATTTACTGCTCCCATTCCTGATTTCTATCTTGCACTACTATTTGTTTAGCCAATATTGTATCTGGAAAACTGCAATTGTACGTTCTTTATGCAGGATGGGACAAATTTCTTACTGGACTGTTTATCAAACAAACTTCATTGCAGCAGTGTGAAGATAGATGTCACTTTTCCCAAATGATTCAAACAGGCTAAATTAGCTGCCTGTACTCTATTGAACCTTTGTCTTGTTTCTGTACAGTCTACTAAACATAGTCTTGCTTGAAACAGTATCATGATTAGGAAGGCTGAATTCTGAATCAACAGATTAACATTCTCATCATAGATGAATTTCTATTTTCTTACAACTAATAGCAGATATATGCTTCCCTGAGATACATGAATCTGTTATCGGTCATACCATCCTCAAAAGGAATGATATTGATATTAACAATTAGCAGACACTCCAATTTTATTCCAAACCCTTATTTTTTTCTTCAGGAATTAATTTTTAGACTCTTAATTTTATAAAGCTAAAAGAATATACAGCACTCTTTTAGATATCATTATCAGTAAAGTGTGATACTGATAAAAAAGATTGATGAAAAAATTTTTACTGATGAATCAGGATTTGTTAGCTTGTTTTAGAAAAAATAATGTGCTTTTGAATGGATATAGATATCTTTATTTATTACATTATAAGCATTATGGTGGTGGGGGGGATCTGGCTATTTTTTAAAAATTTTTATTATTACTAAAAAACGTGAAAAAACTGTCTTTGCAACTGAAAACTAAATATTAATTTTAATTCTTGCAGCAGCAGCAAGAACAAAAATGGGGAATTTACACAATGTGACTGTCATCTATGAAGGATCCACTTGAGCTTTCACCTTAAAAAGAGAAATAAAAATACTTCGTCCTTGTTCCAAAGTCTGTCCTTCACAATAGATTATCTCAGAAGAATTCTCTCTAAACTTTTTGTTTATTCAAAGTTAGCACATTTAACTATAAAATAAATGAGATAAATCTGTGTGAAATAAATAAATAAATAAATAAATAAATAAATAAATAAATAAATAAATGTAAAGTACATTTTTCATCAAAATTGGAGTAGGCCTACTAATTGCTATATATGATGAAAATGGAATATCAAACAATATGGACTGGGTTATCAGTTGATAGTTTACTGATCTACATATGCTTGATTAAGGTTCCTATAATGCTCAAGTGTTTAAGTGATACATTGTATCTCTTTTTCAAGCTCTATGCTGATACAGTTGCTATAGACTTTATACTAATGGTGACAAAACTCTTCAAACTAAGACTAAGAATCATTTAGTCTACTGTATTCAACGATATTTAGACATCTTTTTCTCTGGACCTTAATAAATAGATCATCTAATACATGCTCCAATTATATTTCTACCTTCCAAACTTTTTTAAAATCATCTCAAATGAATGATTGCCCTTATTCATTAATGCCTTTATTAGTGGCATTATGCAACAGAACAGATAAGATAACGAGAATTCTCCAAGAAACTTACAAGGGATCTAACTGCTCGATAAAGGTCGGGAATGAAAGTTCTGAATGCTTTGAAACCAACTCTGGTGTTCGCCAAGGCGATGTGGTGTCCCCCTTGCTATTCAATATAGTGATAGACATGATCATGAGGAAGGCCTTCAGAGGCCGACCAGGAGTACATTTCGACCAAAACAACTCAATCACGGACCTTATGTTCGCCGATGATTGCACAATTTTCGCAGAATCTGAAGATGATGCTACTAACATTGTCAATGACATTGCCTACATTGCCCATTCCTACGGCCTCCAAATCAACACTGAGAAAACGAAGGCAATGGTCACCGATGGTTCTCCAGTAAATGTCTACTTAGAGGGAAATTTTATTCAACAAGTCTCTGAATTCAAATATCTCGGCTCCATTGTTCAAGAAAAGAAAACAACAGCAACGTCTGAAATTAACTGCAGAATAGGCCAAGCAACAATTGCTTTCGCTTCCCTTAACTGGTGTCTCTGGAAGAAAAACAACATCTCGCTGAAGACGAAAATTCGTATTTTCCGAACATCAATAATTCCAATACTTCTCTATGGCGCTGAGACCTGGACACTCCTCAAAGCCGACATCAACAAACTCGAAGTTTTCCAGATGAGGTGCCTGAGACGAATAATGAGAGTGTCAGTAAAAGATCGAATCAGAAACGAATCCATTCGAGATAGTTGTGATCATCAGGCAACCATTCAAGTACAAATCCAGAAGAGAAGGTTACAGTGGTTTGGACACGTTTGTCGTATGAACAATGCCCGACTTCCTAACAAAGCTCTATGGAAAGAACGACCAACCAATTGGAAAACCCAGAGAAGTGCCCAAAAGAAAACTTGGATTGGAATCATCAAGGAAGACTTGAAGAGCCTTCACATATCACTAGACGAAGCCAAAGTACTTGCTGCAAACCGCCATGATTGGAGGAAGATCATTCGCAAAGTTCAATGTTCAAAGGCACCCACAGCAGCGTACTGGTTGAGAGGAAAACCCCCACCACCCGCCAGCTAGGGACAATGATGATGATGATGATGCAACAGAACTATCAGATTCTCACTACAGCTAGAAGCAGTATTGGGATAAGGCCAGTTTTAGGGGTGGGAGAGTAGTGGTTTTTTGATTCGAGTCGAGTCGAGTAACACAGGTTATAAGTAAAAGACTTAGTTTCCAATAGTTTTTATTATAAAATTTAAAACAAACAATGTTCCTTATCTCTAAAGATAAGGTTTACAATTATATAGGCCTACAAATGTATAAACTCAAAATTATAAAATTTTGACTTAATTTTTTTTTAACTTTACTTTTAATGTTAAAATGTGTAAATGAATTGATGAAATTGATGATTCAGGTAAATACCTGAAATGATCATACTTCAAGATACAAATTCAGTAAAAAAAGGGTCAAGTTTAAATAAAATAGTGTCAGGTAAGTATTAAGCAGGCCTAATATAATTCTAATATTACATTTAGAATTAATCAAGTAAGTAAAAGTAACCTAATAAACTACAATTGCAACATGTAAATTATAACTCAATAAAAATGGAATTGAACTTTGAAGTTTTCCTTCATAAGAGGGTCAATCCATACCAAACGGTCCAGTACTGGTTGCTCGATCATTTTAAAAAAAATGATTTTTTTACTGTTGTTACTCCTATGCATGAGTAGTTCAAAACAGGTATTATTTTTTTTTTTATTTGACTTCGTTTAAAAATGGCGTCCATTGTTGTGTTATGGTTTCCGACATTTTTGGCCTTTGCAGACAGTTGCGGTAATTTTGATAACTCAGCTAAAAAAAATGATAGAAAGCCGCATCTATGTATCTAACCCAGGTATCTAACTCAAATACGAAACTCAAATATCAAACTCAAAATTTTTTTTCACAGTTACCTCTCATAAAGTTCTCTTTATACTGTAAATATCAAATTTTTATTAGGTCCCCCACCAGAGATATTGGGGCTCAAACTTTGAAAAAAATGAAAAACGAGCATTTTTCAAGAGCTTATAACTAAATTAGGAAGCCAGTAACAGAGCTGAAATATTTTTTGCTAAACCTTTGGATATATATCTTTTCTCAAAAAAATTTATAGTTTTGATATTTCATTCCTTCCTGCTAAAAAAAACCGGAACTTTGATTTTTGTTCAAAAGCGAATATCGGTTTCAGTTCTAAATTTCAGCCATTTGCATTAGAAATATGGTAAAAAGATATAGGACATAAAATGTAGCTTGAAATGTGCTGAAAATAATGTTTTTTACCGCGGCTTTCTATCATTTTTTTTAGCTGAGTTATCAAATTTACTGCAACTATCTGCAAAGGCCAAAAATGCCGGAAACCATAACACAACAATAGACGCCATTTTTAAACGAAGTCAAATAAAAAAAAAATAATGCCTGTTCTGAAGTACCCATGCATAGGGGTAACAACAGTAGAAAAAATCATTTTTTTTTTAAAATGGTTGAGCAACCAATTTAATGTTTTCTGGACCGTTTTGTATGGATTGACCCAACAGACGCTAGCGATCCTGGTGGCTGGCTGTTTCACTAACTCAGTTTGGCAAGTACAGCGCGATGTGTTCAAAAGGAATCAGCTGATTCTAAGACCACTTAGAGCACTGTTGTGTTGATCGATTTCATATTTCTTGGGAAAACTAACTGGAATGGATTAAAGTTTGGACTTTGGCTGTAGCAATGTGAATGCATGATCTTATTTAGTTTCGATTCACACCCATTTCGGTAATATCGTAATCTTTTAGCGATACTCGGAAGGATACCAAACTCATTGTTGAATATGCTGGAATTTTTATAATGTTAAGAATCGGGACATATTTATTTTTGGCAACGTTAAGAGGAACTTTTTTTACAGATACTGATACGATAAAGATTACTACGGTCCCGTCTGCACCGACTACGGTGTTCGGGAACAAGATGACTGTTGAATTAATTTTCTACTTAATGCGTGATTATATCAGTATTCATTTATATCAGAATTAAATCAGTCTTCATTTAGAGGAATGGGGATTAAATAAAACCACACACACTCAAGTATGTTTTTAATTTGTCAAACACATTTTTTGTAAAATAATAGCGATCGGCATTTTCAACACTTTTTAATTACTCGACTCGCATTTTCAATTAGTCTCCACTACTCGCTCGAGCTTCGAGTATTAAAAAATACTCGACAGATACTCAAAAACTCGAGTACTCGCCCACCTCTAGCCAGTTTACAGGAACCTGTTTCGTGTAAAATTTCCCAATTTCACTGATTCTTAATTCTTTAGGTTACGCTACTATTCCTGTTTCGGGATTGTAATGGGGATGTTTAAGGTCTCTGGGTCGAGGCTGGAAAAGTCACGTGATGTAGGTGTGTTACTTCTAAAAACATGCTAAGATTACCAAAGCACCTCTGTATATAAAAGATTTCTCAACTTTAAATATATTGAATTATCGGCATACAATTAAGGAGGCGTACGGAAATAATGTAGATACGTTATTTCTAGATGAAAGGAATAGAACAAATTTCTCTTTAAATATATTTATTCCTTTCATCTAGAAATGACGTATCTACATTATTTCCATACGCCTCCTTAATTGTATGCCGATAATTCAATATATTTAAAGTTGAGAAATCTTTTATATACAGAGGTGCTTTGGTAATCTTAGCATGTTTTTAGAAGTGACACACCTACATCACGTGACTTTTCCAGCCTCAACCCAGAGACCTTAAACATCCCCATTATTATTATTACAATTATTCCACTGATGATTACTGCTCAAATCACAGTTTTCATTCCTTGCAACCTCAGAACAGTTATTGCCAAGGTTGAAATAATCGGCTAGAATAGGCTGCTCTCCTAGTATGAAAAAAGTTCAGACACTGCTTTGACATTTCAGCAGCCAATGAGGAGTATTTAATTTGTAAAGTGGTATGTATATCACTTCTAAAGCTCAGCTGATGACTGATAGGAAATAAACAAGCAAGAAAATATTCACTCCAGTCAGTAACAATATTATAGTATAATATTATTATATTATAGTCAGGTTCTATAATAATAATAATAATAATAATAATAATAATAATATACTAATAATAATAATAAAGGGTTCATTGATCGCGATACAGGTCCCCATATGCTACTACAAGAAACACATTCTACATGACACAAACATGCACACATGCAGGAAGTGCCACAGTACACGAGACAATCAACCACATAACATCAGGCTGCCCCCTTCTCTCCCAAACAGACTACCTCTACTGAAGCAATCAGGTAGTGTCGATTGTCCATCAACAGCACCCAAACACTAGCTTATTAAGAACACGGTCCAATACTACAAGTACACATCACAAAGCGTGTTAGTCACCCACACTTAAGCTGTACTGGGACTGCCCCATTCACACAAACAAAACCATACACCACAACAGAAATGGCATCACACTTGATAAGTCCAACAAACAGACCTATCTCATTGACATCGCAGTGCCTATCATCAAGAACATGCAGAAACCTCAAGCAGACAAGATCAGTAAATATACTGACTTAGCACACGAACTCCAGAAGCAGTGGAGGCAGGACCGAGTATGTGTTGCTGTCCTGTTTGCCACTAGTCTCATGCCTCACACACTGCAACACAGCCTCAGCACAATAGGACTTCACAAAAACAATTATGCACAAATCCAGAAGGCTGTGCTGCTCAGTTAGGACACACACAGTTAGGAAATTCATGGACACAACCATACATCCCTCATGCCTCTTTCAAACTTTTTTTTTAGCAACATGTGCTTGGTCCTTGTTGTCTTTGCTGGGGAAACCCAAGTATAGGAACATTCATATAATAATAATAATAATAATAATAATAATAAGTGGTGAACTGTTTGGGGAGACCGAAGGGTTCATGATCGCAATACAGGACCAAGTCATCTCCACACGCAACTACAAGAAACACATTCTACACGATGCAAACACACATGACGACAAATGCAGGAAATGCCACACTACGCATGAGACGATCGACCAAGTAATATCTGGCTGTCCCCTTCTCTCTCAAACAGACTACCTCCACCGACACAATCAGGTAGCGTCGATCGTTCATCAACAACTAGCACACAAACATTCACTTATTAAGAGCACGGTCCCGTACTACAAGTACATACCACAAAGCGTATTAGTCACCCTCATATAAACTATACTGGGACCGCCCCATTCACACAGACAAAACCATACATCACAACAGACCAGACATCACACTTGTTGATAAGGTCAACAAACAGACCTATCTAATTGATATTGCAGTGCCTATCAGCAAGAACATGCAGAAAACTCACGCAGACAAGATCAGTAAATACACTGATCTAGCACACGAGCTCCAGAAGCAGTGGAGGCAGGATCGAGTACGTGTTGTACCCATCGTTCTGTCTGCCACTGGTCTGGTGCCTCACACATTGCACCACAGTCTCAGTACACTAGGACTTCACAAAAACACTTATGCACAACTGCAGAAGGCTGTGGTACTCAACACTACACGCATAGTTAGGAAATTTTTGAACGCAATCACACATCCCTAATCATTCTTGCACACATCTTTAAACTTGGCAGTATGTGCTTTGGTCCTTGACCCGCCATATTGTTTTTGCTGGGGAAACCCAAGGTTTGAAACATACAAACATAATAATAATATCCGTCAAGTCTTGGCCAAACAACATCGCCTTAAGAAAAGGAAACATCTTACTATAAATGCAAACCTGAACAAGTGCTGAGCAACGAAAGCGCAAAGCTTCTCTGGGACATGCTATTATCACCGATCGGACAGTAGAAGCCAACAGGCCAGATATAGTTTTATTCAATACAAAAGCTCAAACTGCTACCATTATTGATATTTCTGTGCCGTTGGATGACCACGATACTTCTGCCATTGCAAAAAAAAAGAGGAAATACCAGCCACTTGCAGTCGAACTGCAAGACATGTGGTCCCAGTGGTTACATCTACCAATGGACTTGTAACTAAGGAATAGAAATCACTGAAGGACAGCCTCGGCTTGCAGAAGTGGCACTTGCGAATAATGAAGAAGGCAGCCCCATTCTTGGGACAGCCAACATCATCAAAAAAACCGCGAACCTTCAATGAACTAATTAAAAATTTACCCCTTGCATAATTACCTTGATTTTTAAGAATCCAGAGATTATGTTTATTAATGTACAAAGCAAAGACAGAAAATAATAATAATAAAAACATATATCAAGCCAAATTGAATGTTTGGATACATTCAAAAAATATTAGCATATTTTGTATTCTAATCTAGTCATCAATTTTCAGATATTTCTTGCTATTGTATTTATAGCTCGTTAGCAAGTCTGTCCTCTTTTGTATGGCCAATGACTAACACCTTATTTGTCACCCTCCGGATATATGAATACATTTAATGATTTTGTTTTTTTTAAAATGTGATTAATTTTATGTTTTGTAATACTTTCTTAATGGCAAAGTAAAATTTAAAAAAAGTAAAAACAAAAACAAAAAATAGATACAATGAAGCTCAGGAGTTACATAAAAGAAATAAATATGTAAGAAGTGCAATTGCAAAGATTTAGTAAATTGAAATAACTGAATTGTTATTTGAAATATTTTCATTCATAAGATTTTAAATTAAAAAAAAATATTAAACTGATTATTAAAATAAAAATTACCTTTGTCTAGCTTCCTCTGGCAAAGTATCTAAATCAGCATTCTGTTGCTCATGTAATTTTCTTCTCTTTTTTAATGGCTGGATATCACTTAAAACATCATCTTTTCCAGTAAATGATCTTTTGCTGAACTCCATGAAATCATCATCGTCATCATCATCGTAGACATCGTTATCTGAATCATCATCACTAACATCAGAAGATTCACAAGCATTTACTGAATTTCTTATGACAGATTCAATTGTTTCCATCACACTGTCATAAGATGACGATTTTTTAGCTAATTGGGAAACTTCTGAAGTGTCAGCTGTATCACTGATTTTGGTATCTTCAGCAGTACCCTTCACCATTTCATTTGGTGTATCTGATACAGGAGTACTGGTTGCTGCTGGCAATTCAGGCTTTTTAACAACCTTTCTTCGTTTTGGTTTTACGAATCCAGTTTTATTTGTACTTTTTCTTTTTCTAATTTTTGGTTTAACATTTCCATCACCACAATGTTTTTTGATTAAAATATCTTTAGGCGACAGTTTGGTGACATGTACTCTCACTTCTTTGATTAACTTCCTCCGTTTTGGTCTTGTAGTTGTGTTTTCAGGTTCCACAGATTGGGTAGCTGTAGTATTTTGAACTGAATTCTGTTTTACCCCACTGTTGTCTTTGCGATTCCCTTCAGCTGAATTACTTAACCTTTGAACAGTTCCACTGGTTTCAGAACCTTTCTTAGCTTTAGAAACAACTTTCTTGTCATCCTTTACTTCATTTGAAATTTTAGAAGTACTGGATTCAATTACATTATTTACACTGGCTTTTAATGACTTTTTTGATGATTTTATTGCACTGCCTGAATTCTTAATGGCACTTTTCTTGACAGGAATATTAGCAAGACTTCCAACTTTCCCTAAGTTATTACTGTGCTCTAAGCGATGGCGTTTTTTAGGAGCTAATGAACTAGTTATAGGGATTTTATTATTTAAATCACTTTTCTCTTCTGTGGATTTAGCTGTTTTTGGAAGCATTTTAGAAGAGTCAGTCTCTTTATCACAGGTACCTACTGAATATTTACTAATACAAGCTTCTATTGCTTCATCAATAGAACTCTGAAAACCAACTGCAGTTTTATCTTCAGAGGCATACTTGCTAATGCAGGACTCAATGCTTTCTGCAATAGAATCAACTGATTTTGTTTCTGTTTGTTGTGTAGAAGCACTTATATGCCTATGTCGTTTCTTTAGAGGCAACCTCTGTTCATTTGGATCTGATTTTTCCTTTCCTTTCGATACTTCTACCTGACTTGGCTGGACTTTTTTCTTCATCCTTCTTTTGGTTTTTTCTTTGTTATTTTCTTGTACTTCTTGTCCCACTTCCTTCTCGATTGGCTTCTTTTCAGTATGCTTCTTTCTTTTGAGTATTTTCCTTAATCGAAATATTGTGGGTAAAAGAACTTCACCTGGTTTTGCAAATGGCACTGGGGGAATCTTAGAAATAGTACATGCTTCAAGCTGTTTGATGAGATCATCTAAATCAGCCAAGAAAACGGGATCAACGATATTTTTATGTTTAGTCCTCCGAAACTGGTATTTCAGTTTTCGTTTTCGTTTTCTTTGAAGAAATTTTTGTCTTTCTAATTTACACAAGTTTTTTCCAGAAGGTCCTACAAGCAAACCAGTAACTGATGAACAGCTGGAAGCATTGCTTCTCTTGGAAAAACTACTAGCATCCTGATGGTCATAGCTACTGGCACTATCTGTACACAAACCAGTAATACTAGGCATGGAATCATCTCCAGATACAGAATGTGTAAGACCAGGAAGTGTTAAAAGTGATGTAGCAGAAACATTATTTAATGTACAAGAACTGATGTCTAATGGCGATGTTACCGAAGGTACTGGTACATTCTGTCTCTTTCTTCGAGTTTTACGTTTCTCTAAAGCAGCACTTAAGCGGGATCTTGTTAACTTATTTTTTTGCCCTTTCTGAAGATTAGCTTTTGGATTTTTTATAGTTCTGGCTGAACGGGATGTCTTCCCAGAGCCTACAGTACCTGCTGAATTCTTATTTGCCTCTTTCAATTTTTTCTGTGAGTTCCTCTCCGCACCATTTTCTACATCAAAATCGTGGGCATCATCAATAGACTGAAATTGCAAACTAATTGAATCTTGAACACTACGTATTAGAGAATCAAATTCACCATCACCTTTTACATTTTCTATTTTCTTTGCCTTAGGTTCTACTGCTTGTTTCTTATATTTTTTTAAACGTGTTGAAGTAATCCTGCAATCTTTATCCTGCTTCCCAACCGAATTTGAAGATCTACTTTTATTTGTACTATCATTTCTTTTACCATTTGATTTTTCTTCAACAGCTGCATTGCATTTTGAGGAATCATCAAGTGGTAAACTTGGTTCTAATGTGGGAGGGACCTTCTTTGGTCTGCCTCTTTTACGCTTAACAGTTACCATTGCCTGAGGCGGAGGAGGTACATCTGATTTGACTTCTTTGTTAGGTAGGACCGGCATTTTTTCACTTCTTGTGTTTTTTGTTTTACGTTTTAATGGCTTACCTTTCACAATGTTATTGGTAATTTTCTTAGTTACTGGCTTTTCTTTAGGAGATTTCTCTTTCTGAACTGATTTGGGTTTTGAAATTTGAGATTTGGCAGGAGTTTTCCTTCTTGTACTTCGGTGACTATTTCTTACAGGTAATGCAGCATCGTTACCTGTTAATGTTTGAGATACAGGAGTGATGGTTGGAATATTTATCTCTGATGGTAAAGTCTGTTTATTTGATGGTGAAGGTATGCATGGGCTTAATGTTGGAGGAGGAGGAGAAGTTGCCCTAGAAGGTGAATGTACATATGCACCAGGGGAACTACTGCTAGGAGGATTATGAAAAGTTTGATTAGTGAGATTGGGTACAGGAGAACTTATAGAAGTGACAGGATTAGGTGACTGTGGATTAAGAAATGGAGAACTATTTGGCTGTGATGGTGAATCTTGATGTACAGGGGAACCAGCTATTGACTGAATACCACTATCTGGTGAGACATTGGATGTAGTATCCAACTCAGCAATATGTCCTCTAGAATTCTGCCGTAAATGTTTACGTTTTCCATTATCACTCGAATCACCTGCATCACTTTCCATGCCACTTCCTGATAATGAAGGGGCTTTCTTTCCTTTTCTTTCTTTACAACGACTTATTTTATTTGAGTCCAAGCAGTCTTCAGAATGACTGCCTTTCTGTGACTGATTATTGATAACTGCTGATTCTGAAGCTGAAGATTTTTCCTGATTATTTACACCTTCTCGAAAAGGACTCAACACAGGCTGCCTTGGTGTATTTCCAGAATATCCCGAAAATCCTTCATAATGATATTCACTAGATAATGAATTATTCCCTTGTGATGTTGTCATTTCATCACAAATCTCAACAACTGACTCCATTACCATTGCTGGTGGAGTCACTGCTATTTCCATAATAGTGGACTGAATGGCAGCAACAGTTTCAGACATTATCTGTTCAGGTATTTCTGAAAGCTCATCAACACTACCCTCATCAGAGCTATCGTTACCAAACCTGAACGGTCCCTGCTCAGAACTTGAAGAAGCATCAACATCCGGTAATATGGCTGCTAAATCTGCCTGATCAATTTCCTATAAATAAATAAATAAATAAATAAATAAATAAATAAATAAATAAATAAATAA
>JAFIDM010012231.1:115532428-115568733 GCA_023159025.1 Thereuonema tuberculata | reverse complement strand
AGTTTTCTGAAATTTGTATTGGGATTTTAAGTTTCAGATATCTGTCCAGCTTGACTATATGTTTAGTAATATAAGTTAATTTTATTCTTATATTCTTTACGCTCTAAATTTTTAAATTGCAAATGATTAATTGAAATCTTTGCATCGCTAAACTCGAAATTATGCATCATTCGAGTTTGGCCATTCATTATATATATATATATATATATATATATATATATATTTCCACTTTTTGACATTGTTTTTAGAGCTTTTACTACAATTTTTAGTTCCTTTAGGGCATCGGTTCCCAACCCATGGGCAGCCGAGGGCAGCCTGGTACTGGACCGTGGACGCTGGTCGAGAGTCTAAGCCAAGATAAATATATATATATTTTTTTCAAATGCCCGGGCTCTTAGATTAATCATCTTTCTTTAGGCCAACAACAAGGGGCGAGATATCATACCTTTAACCGACGAAGCGTTGCCCAGGGTACACCATAGGAGGCAGCATCAAGTGTCACCCACAGGAATGGCAGAAGGACAAATAGAAGAAGAAAGAAACATCCATGCCACGACCGGGATTCAAATCCAGTTACTGGCATCCTGGCCGCAACGGCAGACCAACGTCTAGACCGCTCAGCCACGCCGGCATGGCACCAAGATAAATATTATCGGAGCTTCAGGGGTTTTCGACAACCTATCTTTGTGAACAAGCCTTTTCAACTTTACTTTTTTTTGACAAATAAATACAGGAATAAATTAAATGTTGAGAGTGATTTGAGGCTAAAACTATCCAATTTTAATCCAGATATTGACTCTCTCGTGGGGGACAAACAATGCCAAAAATCCCATTGAGTTTTTTAACTTTGGCCACTTGTTTCTGAGTTTTCTTACAGTTGTGACAGCTAAGTGAATACAATGTTCTTTTCTTTATAAAAAAATATTTTTAATCCTTCTTGTACAGTATGTTTTACTAATTACTGACGTATTGCACATTATATATATATATATATACATACTCGTCATGCGTATATAAGTGTCTATTTGTGTTTGTGTGTTTATATTTTTTACTTGTATACTTCGTTAGTGGGCCTCAAAGTTTTTTTTTACAAAATTGGTGGTCCGCACAACTAAAAAGGTTGGGAACCGCTGCTTTAGGGCATTGGTTTAACTACAAATACGTAACCAACATGTTCATCCCTGTTCACAGCTTTTTAGGGGCAGGCCTTAAAAGTGGGGGCAATCGCAAAGTCTTGACATTGATAACTGCCGCAAATTTTGAGCTTTTGAGCTAAAAATTTATGGCGATATTAGATACCCTTAACCTCTTAACTGGGCATTGACGTATATGTACATCTTACAAGCGCGACATTGTAATGGTATGATGAACTATTCCGTCACCCATGTTTTACCACTAATATCTCCTGGGCATGATCATGATACTTCGTAATCTTTGAATTTTCTACGCTAGAAGAATGGCACCACTTTCCATGACTTTCTTAGTAATATATGCCCTCTGGGAGTAATTTTGAAACACGACAAACTTTCAGTTGATAGAAACGGATGCCCCTAGTCGGAAATGCAAATATGCTGAGCAGAAAGGAAAGAAACAGAAGAAATATGACTGCTTCTGAAATGTGAGTGAAGAAATATGAAGGAAGGAAACTTTATACTGGTGCCCCGATTGTGAAAAAGCTGTATGTGTAGTGCCTTTTTTCCAACTGTACCATACATACAGAAATCTGCTTTTTAAATATTTCAGTAGTGTAAAAAGTTTAAATGTATCTATATAAATAATTTATTATCTCTTCTAGTTATTTATTTATTATTATTTAGTTAAGAAAATAGCATATTATTTGTTCACTTATTACTCTTTTAGAGAAATCGACTGTAGCTGTCAGAAAATACCCAGTTAAGAGGTTAAGGACTAAGCTGGTATTGTATTTCAACCAAATCGGATCACCCGTTTCAAAATGAAGGCAGATGGAAATTTCCACTTTTTGGACGTTTTCATATCTTCAAAATCTTATCCTGATGATGTTTTTACAGCTTTTACAACAAACGTTTTAGAGCTTTTAGGACATTGGTTTAACTACAAATAAGTAACAAAAAAAGTCGAAATCTCTTCACGAGTTTTTAGGGAGCAAGGCTTAGAAGTCAGGCATGACCTCAAAGTTGTAAACACAATTTAACATTTTTCACCTTTGGGAAATACTACGGTGGATGCACGGCAGAGATATTTACTGTTGCAGTTAAAAAATATATTCAAAAAGAAAACAACAGTAACAATAGTAAGTATAATAATAGGAATTATAGCAATATATATATATATATATAGATACACACACACACACAAGTGGATCCCTTAGTTATTCTACAGTTGGAAATATACTTCTCCAAGTGACAATTCTGATTAAGTAAGATCTTTTAATCATATTTAAGTTAAAATTAAGTTAAGATGTTAAAATGTGAACAGATTCAACCACTTTCTAGCTGTAGGAGGAAGCAATAACAGGATCTAGAACGCGTCAATTTTTTATGAATTTTATTATTAAAACTAAAATCAATATGCTCATGCCCGCCTCCACATCAGGATCTTTAATTTGATACCATATTTACTTTTACCACAGTACATGGTGTCACATGAACAATCCTAATTTTATCTCTACTACAATGTAGTATTTTCTGATATCATTCCAAAAAGTTCAGTGTAGTGACCTTTTGCTATTATAAAAATGCTTATGAGTACTTTGGGCTTGCCTTTTAAACACAATTTGTGATATTGCAAGTGGACATGTTGTTGACTGAAAGATGGTGAAATGTTTATTCACCCATTGTATTTTTTTGTATTCACCTGATCAAGCAGATTAGTAGTGACTAATTACAGGAGGCTAATTTGATGTCTCTTGTACATCTTCATCCTCCTTATATCACTACCTCTCCATTTCCTCACTCATGTTTTTGTTGTCACCTTGACCATAAGGCTGTGCCTGGAAAGGCTCTCTAAAATTACTAAAATACGCTATTCACCAGTTATCCTGAGAAGATAACTGCATCACTTATAACTGCTTTATCTACATGATTTTCACTTTTCAACGAACAACAATTCCCAGTCCTTCATTAAATCTTGCTGTTTGTATTAAATTTCATCCTGTAATATGACAGAAATAGTTATTGATGTCGATTGTACTCCAGTAGCTATTGAAATTTAAAGAAACAGCTGAAATTTTAAATCTAAAAACTACATCTTAGAAAAATCAGAATAGCAATGAGGATCTTTTACTGAATCTGAACAAAATCCGATCAAAATAGATTAAAAAATTAGGCAAATGTCCATTAATTCTTTTGCTAAAGCTCTCGTTTCATTTCTACATCTTTCTGAAATCCTTGTAGCATACTCGTCTAGCTTTTAATTGTATCTTAAGGAAAATAGAAATAAATAAAACGCACATACTTACAAATAGTTGAGAGAATTATCTATGGTAATAATCCGACAGTTTCGGAATACTGTGCGTATTCCTTCATCAGGGACAGCACAAACATATAGGACATACGGACAAACATTTATTTAGGATGACATGATGAGGGAAGGTATGTTGAAAGTGAGGGAAGTAAGTGGATTAAGAGAGAAGAGAGTTTAGCAATAGTGACGGACGTTTTGCCCGCCGGTTATTGGGTTGTAAGCTTTAAGCTGAATTATATAGAAAGATTCAGCTAGGAGACGGTGGGAAAGGGGTTTAGCAGCTGAGAAGTTGGGGGTGTGTCCTGTCTCTTTAAAGTGAATAACAGTGTAGGAGCCTGTCGGATCTGTGTTTTTGAAGGTCTGTTTGTGTTCTTTGATGCGTGTGGATAGGGGCCGGGATATTTGTCCCACGTAGCCTGAGGAGCATTGGCCACATGGGATCCAAGTACTGTGTTGGAAGGGTTATGAGGTTTATTTGTTTGTGTTATGTTTATGCTGTGTGATTTGAAGGCAGGGGCATATTGGTGTTGGTGGAGGAATTTTTTGATGATGCTTTTGAGGGGAGGATAGTAAGGGAAGGGGATGTATTTGACAGGGGGTTTGGGGGTAGTATTGTTGGGTTTTTTTATTGAGTTTATGTGCTAGAATGTTGAGGCAGTTGTGAAACAACTGGGAGGGGTAGTTATGAAGATTTAGTATGGTGTGTATAGTTTTAAGCTCCCCTCCCCAATATGCCCCTGCCTTCAAATCATACAACATAAACATAACACAAACAAATAAACCTAATAACCCTTCCAACACAGTATACTGGATCCCATGTGGCCAATGCTCCTCAGGCTACGTGGGACAAACATCCCGGCCCCTATCCACACGCATCAAAGAACACAAACAGGCTTTCAAAAACACAGACCCGACAGGCTCCTACACTGTTACTCACTTTAAAGAGACAGGACACCCCCCCCCCAACTTCTCAGCTGCTAAACCCCTTTCCCACTGTCTCCTAGCTGAATCTTTCTATATAATTCAGTTTAAAGCTTACAACCCAATAACCGGCGGGCAAAACGCCTGTCACTATTGCTAAACTCTCTTAATCCACTTACTTCCCTCACTTTCAACATACCTTCCCTCATCATGTCGTCCTAAATAAATGTTTGTCCTTATGTCCTATATGTTTGTGCCGTCCCTGATGAAGGAATATGCACAGTATTCCGAAACTGTCGGATTATTACCATAGATAATTCTCTCAACTATTTGTAAGTAAGTACGTTTTATTTATTTCTATTTTTCTTTATTTCATTCCACGCACGTTAAGCCTTCTTTGTATCTTAAGATTAGGGGAAATAGATTAATTCTGTAAATCAACTAAACTATGGTAATTGTTTTTGCAAAAAATTGGTAAAGCGACACTGACTGGACACGATGATAAACTAGTGATAATTTGAAAGAAAATAAGTGTATGGATTTTGCTATTTACTACTGAATTCTTTTCAGATAAACATTAATAATAGCCTACAATTTAGGAAGAAATTGGCTATTGTTTCCCTGGCAGAATGAGTTAAAGCAATGGTTCTTAAATAATGGCTTGATTTCTTGAATAAATTATGAGGCAAAAGAATTTATTCAGAAAATATTTTCTTTCACAATTTTTTTTTATTGTAAGCTACTCTTTTAAAAGAATGAAAAAGTAATTAAAGTAAATTAACATGGTCAAATATCTTGATTTCACAACTATAGTTCTTCCTTTAATTTTTCTTCTCCTATTCTTATTCTTTTGAATACATATGTAATTATGAAAATATTTTAACTTTTATGCTTAATTTTTTTTATTAAGTGTTTTTTTAAAAGATCTAATTTTATAGTTGTGATTAAAATGTCACCTTTTACATGAATAAATACGAGGTGTCTAAGAAATAAGTGAGGTGTTTAAAGCGCCGATGTGATAAATATTAGGCACATCGATTTCAAAACTTTGGATTGTAGGCTTATGGGTCATGGGGAGTGCAATATGAGAAAAACATTTCTAGTTCACATAGGGGCATGTGGTGCTGCTGACGGCTATGCAAATGGAGCTCTCCTTTAAAAGTCTAGCACAGCAATGCCATTAACACTTGTTAACCGCACTTTACTCGTGAAGCTTTATCAGTTGAATATAACTGTATCAGAGGCATCAGATGGAGTCGAGGACCACTATCGATAACAAACTTATTATGTATGGTTCGCAAATTTGAGATGAGAAAGTTGACAGTAGCACCGGGCAGAGGCCGAAGATGAATATTAGAAGAAACTGTTGATGAAGTTGCGGTAGCCCTAATGGATCAAGCCGCAACGAACCAATTTGGATCTAGCAGTGGTAGAGCCGTCTCACGACAGTTACAGTTACCAGTGTCAACAGTACATGAAGTTATTCGTAATATCCTTCATCTTTATTCCTATAAGATCCACAGCATACAGCAACTTTTACCTGCAGACTATGGTAACTGTAAAATGTGTGTACTGGAATTTCTTGCATGTTGTCACCTCGACGATCAGTGACTTTGGAATATTCTGTGGTGAGATGCAGCACATTTCACCCTTAATGGCGATGTTAATACACACAACTGCTGCATTTGAGGATCAGAACTGCCGGTGGAACACCGCAAAGAACCATTAAATTCATCAAATGTGACAGTGTGGTGTGGTTTCACTGCTAAGCTCTTTGTTGGCCCATATTTCTTTGAACTGGAACTTGCACAGGGTCTACAAACCTGCACCAGTACAGGGGTTCACTATGCACTTGTATAGCGAAACCATTCCTGGCAGCAGGGTGCCCTAAACACAGTATGTTCATGCAAGATGGAGCTACAACGCACACATCCCATGTTGCTAGGAATGCGATTGGCAGAGAGTCATCCCTAATAAAGGTGTAATAAGCAAGTATTATCCTTATGCATGGCCCGCACAATCTCCTGACATCAATCCTTTTGCCTTTTGTCTCTGGGTTTATCTCAAGGGTAGGGTCTATCAAAGTAGGGTGCACATGCTACAGGACTTGAAAAATGCCATAAGACGTGAAAGTGGGCTTCTGCCTGATGAATTGCTCCAACATATTACAGAGCGGTATGCATCAAATGCAAATGGTATCTGAGGATGGAGGACACATTGAACATCTGTGACCAACTGTTCTGTACAACACTTCGGAATTCGAACAAGCAACGAAAACCAGAAGATACTGCATAGCTGACAGCAGCACCACATGGTGACACTAGAAACTTTTTTCTCATGATTGCATTCCCCATAAGCCTATAATCCAAAGCCCGAAAGCAGAATGTTTTTTATCTTTCTGCGACGATTGATGCTAAGACGAAAAACTTTCTGCAGGTGCAGAAAAAAAAAAAAAAAAGACCCCTGTTCTATACGATATCTTTCTGCAGCCCTCACTTTCGTTCTGCGACATTGTCGCCCCGTCGCTCGATATTCTGCTTTGGGGATCCAAAGTTTGAGATCGGTGTGCCCAACATTTATCAACTTACGGCACTTCAAACATCTCACATTATTTCTTGGACACCTGGTATATAAAACAAAACAAAACAAAATAGATATGTGTATATGTGGGTGAGTAGGTGTTTACTACAGTCCTCAAATTCATTTATTAAATTTATAAAGAGGAGAAAAATCATTTCATTTTTGTTTCACTGATATCAAAGAAGGGGATGCTAATAACTAAAACGTTTGAAAGCCACTAAGCTAAAGCACCAAATCAACTGAATCTCATAAGTGACATTACAGGAGACTCTCCTTACAATCACCAAGAAGAGAATGGAAATACTGGAATTTATATAGCAAAAAGCCTGATTGACTGATACAAGATAATAAAAATGTAATGAGATGTAATGAATGTCATCTGTTTTCAGTAAATATATTTTGTTTCCATCCAAATAGAAATAAAAAAGATGAATAGAAAAGAAATAGAACTTACGATGCCAGCTATCGTTCACATTCCTGAAAGGTATGAAATGATCCATTTAAGATATAACCATTTCAAGAAAGACACTGATAGACATCCTAGTTGTTCAATCTGTAAATGGTTAAAGAATGCTGTTGCATTAGATACATTTGTTTTTTAGCGATGTAGCAATTTGCACTTGAATAAGTAACCAAATTCAGATAATTCTCATTTTACAACATGGATAAGTCCAGAAAAAAATAATTAAAGATGAATAATCATTACGTGAACAGTTTATATATTTCAAAAGGATGCAATCCAAATAGTGCTTTATTTATTTTTGGAAAAGGAAGCTTTCATTTATTCAGTATTAATATTTTTTTCCTTTGATCTGGAAAGGGGTCAAAATGCAGAAAGTAATACTTAGACCAGTTGTAAAATGAGAATTATCTTCACAGAATCATTTACGAATTAGCAAAATTCACTGAATAGCAACACTTTTTGATATTCATTGTGACAGAATTTTGGGATCTATCCATTGTCAACACTGATATACAATCTATTTCTGTTTTTATGACCATCATTACGTAAATAGATAATAATCTACGATTTAATGAAAACACAGGTGTGTTTCAATATAGTTTAATGATGTTAAAATGTATCATCTCTCCATATAAATGAGATGTGATGTTCTAATCTTATTTTGCAGTTGAATGTATCAAAGAAAGCAATTTATGAAAGACTATGAAGGACTTCAGATGAGCAAACAGTCCTTATCTCAAATTAACAACATTTACATATGATGTCTAGCAATTTTCACTCTTCTGGTAGATCAACAAAACTTAAGCATCAATGCTTTTTCTTTTTGTTATTTTAAAAGAATAATGCATATTGCTTTAGTTGACTTCTCAATGTTAAGAGAAAAAATTCAAAATCTTCCCAGGTGATTTTCAAAATCACATAATCTAAAATAAAACAGAAATACTTGTATTAAAATTACAAATGTAGTAAACAATAAATGAAATGAAATTTCTTACCATTCCCTAATTCTAGGTTTGATATTTTGATTTTTTGGCAGAAGCACTTCAATGTAAGGGTCATCTTGTTTTTGTTTTTCAATTTTACAGTAAAAACATACTGCAAAACATTGGAAAGATTTAACCGAATAATAAAATTTACCAAAAAAATAAATGCTATTCAAAATATACTATTAATGTTCATTAAAAAATAAACACTTACCTTCAACTTTATTACCTAGGGTTTCTTATTCTTAAAAAATAATATATATAGTAAAGTTCTATAATAAACTAATTTAATTTCTGAATTAAAAAATACTCAAGATTTAAAAATTTTGTCTCAAATTTTCTGATTTTTGAATGGTCAGTCATTCAAATTTGAATTGAATCACCAAATTTAAATATTACTAGCAATCGGCAGTAATATTTATTAAAATTATTTATTTATTATTTCCTCATATTTTAAAAATATTTAGGCAAATTGTTAAATTGAGTTTTCTATCTACGGATCTGTTTACCAAAACAAATCACGATATTGCTTAATTCCAATTTTACGATTGATTATAAAAGCATCTAAATCACAAAGAAATGATATCAATCTCTCATTGATGAACAGCTAAAACTTTTATCAAGTCAAAAGCATTCACCTCAATGCAGTAAAATTCTTCTTTAACAAGTTTTAAAGTTTTTGACTGGGCATGTTTATTTTAAAAACAAAGTTTCCGATTAATTTCTCAAATTTACTAAATATTCCCAAAACTACCGCTTTATTTTGGCCCTACAATTGAAAAACTGTAGCTGAAGAGGAGGAATTCATTTATCCCTTACCAGTGTGATATGTATGGCTTCAAATACCACAACTTGTGTCTTGAGGTACATAAGCGAGAACTTGTTTAAACTCAATCGTTAACGGTTTCAAAAATCCGTGTCTGTCGTAATTAAAATTAATAATCGCAAAATAAAAACTGGGCTACATTGTCAATTTCTAGCATTCTATGCTTCATTTATTCTTTATAATCTACAAATAATACATACGGTAAACGTGTATTCATATACACTGCATCTTGTTTTCATGAGGCACATCAATGAGCATTAGTTTCTTTCCCTTTTTTTGTTTTTATTATTACTAGCATCAAAGCACTGATTTTCACGAAATACTTAGATATTTATTTAGGAATCAAATATGCAATGAATTTAAATCAGAAACAAGTAATAAAAAACATGGATTCGAGTTTTATACATATTTCAATAGCGATCTGATGATCGCCCAACGAATCTTCGAAAATAGCTACTTTAAGAATGATCCAATATTCTTGCGATCGGTTTTAATCGAAAGATCATCATACAAGGACTGAAGAAAAATCATATTTTGTCAATTTTAAGAGTTGGTTAAAATGAGTAGATTGGGATATAATTTGGTCCTATCTGCCATCTATAGAAGCTCACCTATAATTTAGGCCTAATTGAACGCGCCAAAAATTCTTTTAAATATTCGAAATATCATCTTAGCTAACTATTAAATATGTAAACTTGACCTAATAATTAAGAAATGGAACTCAAAAAATATTCTAATACCATTGAAAATGAGGCTTTCTTGAGGCGATCATTTTCCACCCTGGGGTAGAATTTTCCAGCACATCCATTCTAAGTGCAGACCAAAACAAAATGGCGGCCTAGCTTGGAGACTCGACAGGGGCAATTGGTACATTAAAAATTCAGTTTTATTTAAAAATATCTTTCCAATTTCATTATAATATTCTCAAAATTAGGAAATTATTTTCAGAAATAGTAGATAAAAATGTTTTTAAACTTGAATTTCGATGCCAATAAGGTTGTAATGAAGAATGTTAATATCTTTGAAATATACAGTTAATCTCCATTCCCAAAAACCCCTGTTAATTTGTTTGCCGTTGTTTCTAGAGTCATGCAAATGACCCTTTAAACAAAACTAAACACATTCTTCAGAAGTAACATAGAAATTTTAAAAAGTTATAATTTTCATTTGATTGGATTGATTTACAATATGTCAAATATTTGGCAGGCACAAAAAAAAAAAAAAAAAAAAAAATGCCTTGATGCCAATGAACGAATTAGCAACGCGACAGACGAAGGTTAACTCAGGTAAAGTTGGCATCAGAATGGAATTTTGCGAGTTGGAAGCCTAGTCATGTTTTAACTGATATTGAAATGATTATTTTGGGACAATTAATTTGAATTCCGCTTTCTGAAAAAGTAAAAGTTATATCTTAAAATATTTGGTTAATTAAAAAAAAAAAAAAATATGAATCGCTCAAAAATATTTTATGTAAAAAAAAAAAAAGAAAAAAAAAAAAGAGAGAGAAAAAAAAGCTTTGCTGCAACGGTAGACAACTAATTCAGTAAATTCAGTGGAAGGATTTGTTTGACAATAAATAGTCTAAAATTGGTACAGTTTCACTTGAGCGTGTTTTTAAGCGAGCCCTTCGTAAATTTTATACGAAAAATGTTAATTAAATTTGTTAAGAAACTTATAATTAATTATTTATCTTGCATTTGCTATCGAAACTAAGGGTTGTAGCATAATGGGCAAAATTAAATGTGCGGTTTTTTTTTTTATTATTATTATTATTTTAATTGCAAGATGCAAATCCAATTTTAAAGAATTTTAATTATGCTGGGCCAGGCCGTAATATTTACGGGTCCAAATGCGAATCATTTTTTGGAGGATCTCTCAAAAAAAAAATACATATATAAACCCAAAATTATTCTCGTTTTCTTTTCTTTCTGTTTTTTTTATTTTATTTTATTTTATACATGTTTAGATTTGAACACGCATGCCATATTCTAATTTTTACGTTTAAGTTTGAACGTTTATTTAAGTACAAAACAGGGTCCCATATGCAGTGCACCTAAACCCGCTTTTGCACGGTACTGATTATTTGTGTAGCAAGGTACCCTTGTAACGTTATGCTTTTTGAAATAACGTGATAATTATCCCTGTAAGATAATTGGGACAATCGGAATGACGCAAAATGAAAAGAGTGCCCTAAGGGCTAACACTATAGCGTCAAAACTTCATCCAATTCTAGCTCGCTGCACGATGGGGGGATGGGATGGGATGGGGACAAATAATTGAATGCTAGGATTCTTCCGTGGACGTATATCGAATTTTATTTTCGATGAGGTGGCGGGGAAAAAAACTCCTATCCCAAATAGCCAACCAAAACAAAGCAGCACCCCAAAATCTAAAAATAAAAAACAAACACGCACGAACACACAACTTCCTTTCAAATTTCTGTATTTCGAAAATTTCGGAGAAAGAGTGCAAAGTCCAAAGAAGTCTTTTAATGACTTCCCAATCTCTCCATCCAACCAAAAAAAAAATACCGATTATATACTGTACTTCAAAATTCTTCACCCCATTAAATATCAGGAAGTTGCATTTCTGTAATCGTTTGAATGCTGAAATATGTAGTAAGTCCTGTAATATAGAATCAGGACCCCCACAAAAGGGGGGGGGGAGTCAGTTGGTCCCTCAGCACCGGGGCCCGGCCGTCAAAGGGGCCCGGGCTGAGATCTACAGTATGTTTATAGTATAGAATAGGGGTGGGGCAAGACGTCGATCGCGCATTTTGGGGTGACCTCATGTGAGATTTCAAAAATCTGAAGATGTTGGGTTGTCGATTTGGAGGTTCCTTTTTTTTTTTTGGTTGTCGATTTGGAGATTCCGTTTTTTTTTTTAGTCTTAAGGTCTTATGATTATATTCATAATATGGGTGGAAAGGCCCGGTATTTCATTTGGTACCTGGGCCCGGAATTTGATGTGGGGGGCCTGTATAGAATGCTAAACAAAATGATTTTTATGGTAAGGTGGATAAACAAAATGAGAGTTTTTGGTGACCATAGCATCGGAGCTTCGCATGTCCACTCCAAGGAGGATAAAATCTGTTGGAGAGAAAGAGAAAAAAAAAGCCAGCTAGTGCGGTTCCTCTTTGGAGAAAAAGAAAAAATAGAGTAAACATATTATTTGGAGCCCCTCTTCTACTCCCTTTTGTAAAAAAACAAACAAAAACATTTAGTGCGAGTGGACCCTCCCAGCTTCTATTGGAGAAAAAGTCATTTGACATGTGCATTACTTTCGAGCAAAAAAAAATAAAAAAATAAAAACACCCAATCATTTAATATAGCGGGGTCTGGAGCAGCTGCCGCACTAGTCCCAGGGCCCTAGCTACTATCGGGGCAACCGGGGCAATGCCCTGGGCCCTCGAGCAAAGGGGCCCCCAAACGAAGGGGGATGTTTTTTTTTACGAAACCATAATCACTTTTTGCCCCCTTTTTTTTTTGGTTAAAAAAAGATAGTCAAGGGCCCCGCACCCTCCTAGCGCCGGCTCTGCCCTGGGGCCCCCAATCCTCTAGCTACGGCACTGACTAGTCCTATCCTTCATCCCCTGTAAGGCCTCTATCGGCCTTACAAGAGAAGCTGATTTGTCTTACAGAGGGAGACATCTTTGCTGGCCGCAATTCCAGCACCGTCGTATGCGTAAGGCGCCAGTGGGTTAAAGAACGATCTAGCACATCGGCAAGACCACATATGACGACGGAGCAACAGGACTGTCAAATGAGACGCACGGCATTACTTGACTGGCAACAAATAGCATCTCGTATACCTACGACAAGTACAGTCTTTACAGTTTTCATTGCGAGTTCCTTGTCCTGCATAACGTTTACCTCTCACATCTATTCACTTACAAGCACGTCTTCAGTGGTGTATACTTAGACAGATCTGGAGTACAGTACTACCGTGATGTTTAGTTGCGAACTTGGCGTGATCGTGTGTGATGCTATTAGTTGGACATCTCCTACAGAGCTAGTCATCTAAAGGGATTTCTAAATACCCAACGATATGTAACCGATATTTTGCAGCCAGTGGCTGTGCCATTTTTCACCAGCATGAAACCGTTTATTAGCAAGATAATGCACATCCTCATATAACTCTCATTAATCTGCAGTATCTATACAAGAAGAACATTTGGATGTTGCCATGGCCAGCACAATCGTCCGACCTTTTACCTATTAAACATACCTGGGATGGGCCAATAGCTCAATAACACCTACGGGGCAACCACTGTCGCTTAACAGAAACAGCGAATTCGCGCTACTTGTCGTACTATTCCTTAGGAGGGACCAATATAGCTGGACCAATCCAGCCATGCTCATGCATTCATTGCTTACAGGGTGATTCAACATCTTACTAATTATATCATTTCACCGGGTTGGTACAGTGGTAATTTATCATGTTTGTTCTTGTTAATACAATCATTAGTATATCTCACAGTGCATGCAAACAGCTGCTTGAACTTCATAAAATGCCACTAGTCCTTCTATGTGTTGCAATGTTTTCCGCTTTAGTGTATTATGAACTGCGGTTTGCTCCTTTACTCCCATTTTTTTAGCGACCCATTTGGTAACTATTATGAGAGCGATCAAAATCAGTGGCTATTCCTGTTCGTCCGTATCTGTCTACCCCTAACAACTCCCGAACGGAAAGTCGAATCGACAAACGGATTTCACTGTTCTGTTCGGAGGCCCAAACACTGTAGGAATAGGGTATTTTTGGGGGCAAACACCTTCCCATGTTCGAGATATTTGGCATTGTTTTCATTGGATTTCCGCTATGAGCTTAAATGTAAGAAATGCAACCATCTCATTTCAGTTGTCAGCTATGAGCCATTCAAGGGACCACTGGAAAGGCAGAGCGCTGCAATCGTTTCCCATGATTCAATGCGCGCGTTTGAGATTTCTCAAAAATTTAGCGCAGCTGAAATACAGTATTAACTTTCACTCTTTCACTATCATGGTATTTAATTGTTGCATGCATGGATGCCACAATACGAGTAAAATAAAAAGTCCTGTCTTTATAAATTCTCAAAAGAAAAAATAAATGCGGCCCACTGGCAACATATATTGAAGATTGGGAAATCTATATCCAAATGGCTCGCAACATTTTTACTGTAACTCTTAACTGTATAAAAGAACTTCTATCCTAGCGATATAATAACATTTGAAAATTTAAAATAATTAATACATCTAAACATTAAATTATAAAGTAAAAATAAGAATTGAACTTTAGTTTAATAAACAAATATCCCTTCAATATTATAACTAACATCTTTAATAGCAATATTTTATTCAGATAATTGCTGAACTTCTTCAGACAAATAATCTTGAGATAGAGAAATTTATTAACTCTTAAACTCTCTTACATAGAAATAAGAATTAACTTTCTACATTCAAAATATACAAATACAACTTATTGTTGTAAATTAATTCTTTTTAACGATTGCTATGTAAGAGGGTTAGAGTTAATAAATTTCTGTACAAGGAAATCCATTGAATGAAATATTGCTATTAAAGATGTTAGTTATAATATTGAAGGAATATTTATGAAAATAAAATAAATGATATCTAATTAATTTGACCAAGAGTCCTTTTTATATTCATCTTTTAGTTTACATTGATTTTTTTTTTAAATTTTATTAAAATGTTCTGCTTTAAAAGTTTTTCATAAATCCTGGAAGCAAGCAATATTTTTGTGGGTTTTTTTTTTTTATAGGTGGGAAGGGGAATTTATTCGACTTTTTGCTAAAATAGCTCATTTTAAAACCTACATGTATTTTGCTACTTTAGATAGTTAATCATTGCATGATTATTTTTCCTTAATGAAAGTATTTTCCTTAATGCCACTCAAAGAAAGAAAGTGTTTGTGTTTTAATTCTGTTTATTGAAGTGCTTTTCGATATATACAATATTTATTGTTTTTCCGTCTGGTGCATACACGAATAAATCAGAAGGTTTTCCGACGCATGAGCAGGCCACATACAGCTGCCATGTGTGAAGCATGGATTATCCAAATTTAGTCCACGTACTTGCAGCAATTGTCCCTGTGCGCACGCGCACCAGATATTGTAAAATGGTTCTACTAATTCAGAAACCTTCGGGGGCGTGCGCACAACAACTCACCAAAGTTTCATCGCAATCTGATGAATGGTGTATGAATGCATACGGGACAAACAAACAAAAGAAACATTCATTTTTATATATTAAGATTACCCATATTATCAAAAATTAATTCAGAAATGCACAAATTGAAAAAAAAATTTTTTTTTTTTCAATTTCTGCATTTTGAGTTAATTTTTGAATTTATTTATGCACGCTAAACTTTCATATATTTCCAAAAAAAAATTCTTTTTAAGAAAAACAAAAACAAAGAGTTAATTTCTTAGAAATAGTGATCATTCTTGTGAACTTGTCTTCCGTTATCGCAGATATAATTTCAAACTGATTAAATTTATCGTTTTAGTTCTAAGTCTTTACTTAGGGGAATATGATTCAGTTCTTTATATTTGTTCTGGATGATAAGTTTATAAATTAGTACTGTATTCGAAATAATGACAGTTTTCTGGCTTGTCATCACTTGGTGTAAAATAACAAAGCTTATTTTCTATTTTGAAATGGCATTATCATTTATTTAAACACTTAAATATAAATTAAAAAGAAATTTATGATGTTAAAAAAACAAGGGAAATTTATTTTTCTCTGAATTTTTAGTCATTTTCTTTTTTAAAAAAATCAGAAAAAAGGAGAACTTGTAGCATATACAGATAGTAAAATCGCTGTCGTATTCCAAAATAAAAATGTTATAATGTGCCACTAGGTGGAGTGTTGCTACATTTGAATCGCTAATAGCGTGATCGGTAAGTTCTCGGCCTCATAAGCTGAATATTGTCGGTTGGAATCCGTGTAGCTACTGTTTTTCTTTTTTTTTTCTCAATGTCCGCGCATATTTTTGTTTTTCTTGTTTCTTAACGTTCTTTTTATTTTCCCTGATGTTAATGTAATTCTTTTTTTTTTATTATTATGGGTCGCGCTTAAATTTATGCTTTAGCACAAAATTATATTCACTTGTTTTCTTTTTTTTATTATTATCATTACATTAAATTCGTAATCAGAGCTAAGCTTTCTTTTTGTTGCCAGAGATTAGTGAGTTGAGCATTTATATAGATCATTATTTGCAATTTTCTATTTTTTTTTATTTACTGTATAATCTGGGGGCACGGCAGTGCCCCCGCCAAGACGAGCCGAAGGCAGGAAGGGCACTACGTACCTTTTCTGGAAGCGTTTCGTCGTATTTTCGAACCCTCGTAGCTTCGGCCTGGATAATACTAGAGAGCTCAAATTTTCAGGATAAGATGCAGTTAGCATACTAATGAAATACACTACGTTTCATTTATCTAGCTTTTATACTTTGGATTTTATTAATACTTAAAATACGTCGTTCCGTCACTGACTCACTGACTGTCTGACTGACTGACTGACTCATGATTATCAAAACCTCTAGGGTACTTCCTGAAGTCCTATAGAAAGCTGAAATTTGGTATGCAGGCTAGGATTAGCACACAAACAACAACAAAATTATGAAATCCGTAACTTTCACCCTCCAACCCCTCATAAAGGGGGGTTCTGGTTATGTATTATCGAACCCTCATAGCTTCGGCCTGGATAATAATAAGAGCTCAAATTTTCAGTATAAGATGCAGTTACCATACTAATGAAATATGCTAAGTTTCATTTATCTAGCTTTTATACTTTGGATTTTATTAAGACCTGAAATGCTTCGTACCCTCAATGCTTCGGCCTAAATAATACTAGAGAGTACACATTTTCAGGATAAGATGCAGTTAGTAGACTAATGAAATACGCTACGTTTCATTTATCTAGGTTTTATACTTTGAATTTTATTAATATCTAAAATACGTCGATTTCGTCCATGATTCACTGACTGACTGACTGACTCATGATCATCAAAACCCCTCTAGGATACTTCCTGAAGTCCTAGAAAGCTGACATTTGGTATGCAGGCTAGGTTTAGCACACAAACAACAAAAAAATTAAGAAATCTGTAACTTCCACCCTTATAAAGAGGGTTCCGTCTTTATTATAAAACCGTCTGTCTTTATTATAAAACAATTTCTGATAGGTATATCCCACCCAAAACGTTTCTTGTAAAATAAGTTGCCAAGACTCATATGCTCATAGGGCCTAACGCTTTCAATGTTAAAAAGTTATCAGATCTCATCTTACAAAAAGAGATGAAATCCCACCCAAAACATTTCATGTAAAATAAGTTGCCAAGACTCACATGCTCATAACGTTTTCACTGTTAAAAAGTTATCAGATCTCATCTTACAAAAAGAAATGAAATCCCACCCAAAACATTTCATGTAAAATAAGTTGCCAAGACTCACATGATCATAACGCTTTCACTGTTAAAAAGATATGAGATCTCATGTAGAGCCAAGCCCATAACTCTACAAGGCCTAACTCTACAAGCCCTAACTCTACAAGCCCCAACTATACAAGCCCAACTCTAAAAACCCTCTATCTTGGTCAAAAAGTATGGCTTGGCCGTTTCATGGAACTATTTCTTCCCACCCAAAACATTTCATGTACAAAACGCTTTCACTGTTAAAAAGTTATCAGATCTCATGTAGAGGCAAGCCGCTCACTCTACAAGGCCTAACTCTAAAAACCCTACTATCTTGGTCAAAAAGTATGGCCTGGCCGTTTCATGGAACTGTTTCATCCCAAGCAAAACATTTCATGTAAAATATGTTGCCAATATGCTCATAACGCTTTCACTGTTAAAAAGTTATCAGATCTCATGTAGAGCCAAGCCCCTCACTCAACAAGGCCTAACTCTAAAAGGTCAAAAAGTATCTTGGTCAAAAATACTATCTTGGTCAAAAAGTATGCCTTAGCACACTCCATATCCTTTACATAACTCCATGGGATTGTCTGTGTGACAACCATGAAACGGCCAAGCCATACTTTCTGACCAAGACAGAGGGTTTTTAGAGTTGGGGCTTGTATAGTTGGGGCTTGTAGAGTTAGGGCTTGTAGAGTTAGGCCTTGTAGAGTTAGAGTTAGGGGCTTGGCTCTACATGAGATCTCATATCTTTTTAACAGTGAAAGCGTTATGAGCATGTGAGTCTTGGCAACTTATTTTACATGAAATGTTTTGGGTGGGATATATATATATCGGGTGGGCCGTAATTAAAGAGGACCGCGTCCGCATTTTGGGATGACCGCATGCGAGATTTCAAAAGATGTTTCTGAAGATGTCTTTTTTTTTTTTTTGGTCGTGGATTTAGAGATTCCGTTTTTTTTTTTTAGTCTTAAGGTGACCGCGCCACTTGGAGTATACTTGAGGTATCCCTTCCCTTACAAAAGTCTGCCCACCCCTGATTTAGACCATAGGGTTTTGATTTCTAAAGAAAAAAAAAATAGTTCAAAATTTCGCCACCAGGAGTAAAATGACGCTGGAAGCTAATTGTGTATACAGTGACTTAATTACCATTTATGTATAAAGTCATTGTACTTGTGTAGAGAAAATTGGGCGTAATAAATAAATAAAGTTTACAATCAATAGTAATTTTATTTGGCATCATTTGGAAATATGTTTTCCTTGTAACTGTTCCAATAACTGCATTCTGTGAACAGCATTTCCTATAGCAGAACCCAACAGACCTCCAGTGATTTGGCACACGTAGAGCGTTATTCGATACTTTAACGTTACTAAGTTGTCCACGCCTCCTTGGTACACCAAGTTTTCAAAAATCCCCATAACCATAAGTCACAGCGAGTGAGATCAGGCCAACTCGCAAGAAACACTCAACCAATTTAATCCAATAAATGGATTAAACTTTTAATTTAATTTAATCAATCTGTTAACTCGACCAATTATTTCTGTCTTCTGTGAAATGCGGCCGTAAGACTTGTTGTATACTCCATCCAATGTGAGGGGTTGCTCCATCATGCATAAATAGGGTGGATCCGAGATATCCACGCTGCTGAAATTGTGGAAAAACAAAAATCAAGCAGCACCCTCATTGATACCTCACAGCATTGAAGAAGAAAGTCTCGGGACTTTTTGGTGTTATTTCTTCAAAAACATACGGACCGATGATGAACGAAGCACTAAAGCCACACCACAGTAACTTTCGATGAGTGCAAAGGAATCTGCTGAGAAACTTGAGGATTCTCTAATGCCCAAATGCCACAATTCTGTGTGTTTACAATTCCATTAAGATGAAAATGTGCCTCATCACTCCAAAGAATGTTGCATCCTCGACTTCCATTCGAGCTAGGAACATGAGAAAAGTTTAGACGAGCGTCCGCATCTCCTCGAAGCAGTTGTCGAGTGTGTCTGATCTTGTATGGGAAAAACTTCAGCAGTTTACGCATAATTTTCCCGGCCATTGCATACGGCATTTCAAATTGCCTGGATATTGTCCGAGCACTGCTAGACGCGTGTGCACCGTGCAGCAGTTGCAATATTTCAAGTTGTTGGTTTGATATCGGTTTGCATCCTCGTCCTGGCGGCAATTGTAACGATCCAATATTTACAAATCGCAAAATCATTTTTCGGAAATTTGTGATTGTCATTGGGCCTTTCCTTAAATTCTTCAACCAATGGTATCCTCGAAGTGCGACAGAAGCAGTTTTGTTTGTTTGATAATAAAGTTTCACCAGCAAAGCTCGATCAACTTTAGTGTAACGAAGATTTAAGAGTACCATAGCAGATCAGAGTACCACAGAGCAACTATAGCACATCAGTCGGACCTAACACCGGCTGTTCGTTTTCATCTTTTTATATCCTTCAATCTATGACGTCAGTTTACTGCAATCGAGGCTCGTTAGCCTCGACTGCAATCTGCATATTTCCATGCTTCCAGCGCCATTGTTTCCTCTGGTTTTAGGTCAAAAGGCAGTGGCGAAGCGTGGGTTTCAACCGCCGGAGCGTAGGCCAAATTCACCGCCTGTGGCAGCTATGAAAGCCGTAGTCGAACTCGTTCGAGCTTGAAGTCCTGTTCGTCAATTTCGGTTAGTACAGACGGTGATGCCAGTCGTTAGAGCGAGCGAGATGACTACACTCAACCGGATTCCCCGGTTCCGTCACAGATTAAATAATAAAAAGTTCCGCGCTCATTCTAATCGGTCCAAATTGTAGGTGCGACAAAAATATGAAAAGAAATTATTCAAATTTTTAGTTCAGATTATAAGATATTATTTATTGTGAAATTTAGCCGCCCCCGCAACGCTACGCCACTGCCAAAAGGAATGAGAAGGAAAAGGTGAAGAGGAAGAGGTAAGAGAACAATCGGAAAAAAGAAATAGATAACGTAGATGGGACAACAACTCCTGCGGCAGCTATTGTGATAGGGACCAAAATCGGTAGCTATTGCGTTTGTTTTATCCGTCCATATCTGTCCACCCCTAACAACTCCCGAACGGAAGGTCGGATCGACAAACGGATTTTACCATCGTGTTCAGAGGCCCACAGACTGTAGGAATGGGATACTTTCAAGGACGAACGCCCCCCCCCCCATGTTTAAAACATTTGTTTTTTCTGTCCATATCTCCCCCCCCCCCCCAACTCCCGAACGGAAGGTCGGATTGACAAACGGATTCCGCCATCGTGCTCGAGGCCCAAAGAACGTAGGAATAAGTTATTTTCATGGGCCAACTTCCCCCATGTTCGAGATATTTGGCATTGCTTTCATTGGAATTTCCGCTATTAGCTTAAATGTTAGAAATGCAACCATCTCATTTCAGTTGTCAGCTATACCTTGATGCTTAAGCGAAATCTTTATACTCAAATACGAACTAAAATACTGAGGGTTGTCGGCTCAAAACCATATATCTACTTCTTTTGTTTTCCTTTCTTAAAGTCCGCGTATTCTTTTTTTTTCTTCTTATTTTCCTAATTTTTTTTTTATTTTTCCTTCCGCTAATATACTTCCTTTTTTATTATTTTTAATTTTTTTTTTATTATTATGGGTCGCCTTTAAATTTATGCGTTAGCACTAAATTATATTCACTGGTTTGAAAAAAGTGAAAATAAAAAGACAGTGTTCCCGGGTTGCAGAAAAAGTACCGGGGGCGGCGCCATTGCTTAACTACATTCCTGCCTTTGGAAGGTCCCTTGCGTACGTTATTTGTTGTCTAAACAGTGGCATTTGTTTTTTTTTTCTTAGATTGTCCGATCAGGAGGTCAGATCGTCAAAAGGCACCTTAACTTTTGGGATTTTTTTCTTCTTCTTGAAATGCCAAATATAGGACTTAGAACTTTGAACTAAAACAATAAAGAAAGCAATCCAACCTGTCTGATGTCAAACGATAACAATTTCTCATTTACAATTTAGTTAAGAGACTATGTATTCTTTTCATTTCGGATCGGGGAGTTGGTTTGCATGCACATAACTATATAATTCTGTCTGAGGAAGAACAGTTAATGTATTATTTCTACGTATTTTATTATTAGTGTTATAAATGAGTTCGATGACTTTGATTAAGCTTTAACTTAAACAAATTTTTAATTAACTATGCGAATTAAATATTTACTCTTTTTAAGGACATTAGGCCTTAATTTTTTTTATTTTTTTCAAATCCCACCATTTGGTTTCGAAGACTAGTTGGGAGCGTTTGTCTTATATTTTAATTTTGAAAATATGATCATTTAAATTATATTTATCAATTCACTTTATTTTTTTCTCACTAGAGGAAGTTTTGAATACTTTGCCATCTGACCTAGTTGTAGGAAGCCAATTTTTGCTTTTGAGGATTAAAGGGATAATCTTTCACCCTTGTAGGCCAAAGAGAAGTCTGCTTAGTGCTCACAGCAGCAAATCTAAAGTGGCATCCCATGGGAGTTAATCCAAGAGAAGATACGTTATTCTACACTTTCTTCTACAAAGGGCAGCCTTCCCTTTTTATTTTTTGTTTATCTTCCCCTATCGTGAATATTCCAAAGTATTTCTTATATTATCTTATATATGTTGTTTGTACCTTGCGCCATAACTTTGGGCCCAGCACTGCATTTCACAGGGAGGTTTTTGGAAATGGGAAGTAAACAATAAATCTTTTTTCTTTTCATTTATTCGACTTTAAACAAGTAATCGAAAATACAGATTATAGAAATAGTAGCGTAGAGCGTGGTTAATCCCTGTTAGTTTATTGTTTATGGATAAGCATTTCTTTGCAGAGTAAGCCTGGGTTAGTTTCGGTAGCTGTAATTTCTGCTATCATTAAAAGAAGTTTAACATGGTCTTTAAGAAGGAAAACAGTGAAATACTTGAGGGAGAGGTACGGATTGTGCTCATATCTTGATAACAGTTGTTATTTACAAGCAGTGGATATTAAGGAATTAAAAAGAACAGCGTTTCTATGATCTTATCGAAATTCAATCTGATTACTGTAGGACTGACTTATCTAGTTTAGGGGAATCGGATAATTTTGCTACAAAAGGAAATGATAGATAAATATCCTGTAGAGAAGAATGAGAAGAAGAGGAAGGAGGTATAATATTCAAGAAAGTCTTATAGAAAGATTATTGAAAATTCAAAAAAGAAAATTTTCGGATTTACATAAAATTTTGTCAAATTAATGTTTTAATCTCTAATATATTGGTTAAATCAAATCTGGGGAAGTTGAAGCGAATTCAAAGAGACCTGTAAAAAGGCGTTTTGTTAGATTCTAATTTGGGAGAAGAGTGTGTTAATTTATAGTCCACTAAATAAAACAAAGGACAGATTATATTTATTGCTAGCTTAAAGCAAAAAGCACTAATATGAACATTGAGCTAAATCCAAAACACTGGGTAATTTTAATTTACTGAAGGATTTTACCCCAACACAGAGAATACGCATTTTTAGACAAATGGTCGAGTGTTGAAGCTTTGAAGAACTAGTGGCAGGACAGAAAGAGGAGATGGGTAGCTCGAAATCTCAAAATGTATGGTGTAGATCAGCGGTTCCCAACCTTTTTCAACTGGCGACCCACCTTTCCATATCGGAATACCTCCACATATACAGGAATAGAAGAATATAGAATAAAACCATATTTGTATCGTATCCCTTCCTTATATATGATCGATTTTCGATTTTTCTGCTCTTTTCTGATGGTTTATTCGATGGTTTCTGATAGTTTTAGGATCATGTCGCGACCCACCTGTAACCCTTCCGCGACCCACCGGTTGGGTAACACTGGTGTAGATCCTATTTTCTTTTTTTGGTTGGATAGCCCTCCTCCCGAAATTTTGAAGACGACATTTTTTTTTTACATGCCAATTATTGACAACCCATTTGTTTTGAAACCAACATCTAAGGATCCAGATCAAATAAAGGGAAGCAAATTTTAGATAATGTTAATGACTACAGGGAGAATATTATCCAAACACCAATGGTTGAGCTTAGATTAGCAGCAGTGGCTTAGCGTCAATGAACGCCCGGTGCCAGGAGTTCCCCGCTTTAAAATTAATTAAATGAAATATACACAATGTAAACAATGCAACGAATTAAATGAATTTGTTTATATACAATAGTATAGTACAGTCCGTTTCTGAATGGCAGAGCTACCAATGCGGGACGATTCTACTCCTCAAAGGGATGATACGCTAAGGTGGATACTTTCAAAAGAAATTCTTTTGGACATTTTCGCTTTTAAGAAAAAAATAACGGAGGAGCATTTTTGCAATAGTATTTATTCTTTCCATAATTCTTTCCCGAAAAGCGCAAATAGAACCCAGCTACTAGTAAACTAACACTGGTAAATAGTAAACATCCCATCTTCCTCGCCCTATTTGGAAGAAATCGCAGTAGACCTGACGCATGCGCAAAAGCGCTGAAGGCTCTCGTAAACGAAAACGGACTGTATCTGTACGCGAGAGAGAATAATATGACTCCAGTTCGATCAGTTCTCACTCCTTTCATGTTAACAGTCTCCAAACGCCGCGCCAGCGTTTGGCATAAGCAGCTGTACAGCGAGGAACGGGGCGAAGCGCATGCGCGTAAGCTGTCTTTTCAGTGTTTCTTTCCTGTAGCCATACTATAGCTTAGATTTCTCCGTAAGCCCTCTCTTGGTTATCTACTGCAGCTCTACAGTAAATAAAAAAAATTAAATACAGTATATAAAACGGTTATCAATATAAAATAAGTTGTTTTAAGAAAGTATTTTACAGAGAGTCAATATTCTTGAAGAAAACATAATATGAGCTTAATGTTTTCAACAATGATATTACGAAGCTTTTTTTTTCCATTAATTAATAACAAATTTTACGTGCCTAATAATTCAACAAAATGGTAACTACGGAAGACACAAAGGAATCAGCCTGTCATCGGTGGAGTTTGGCTGGCTGATGAGCTAAAGAAGACGAAACGGCTGTCCCAGTTTCTCCTCGATGACAGCTCGAGGTGCGAAATCTGTTTCGTTCTTTTGTGCCTTCCGTTGTTACCACTTTTTTCCCTTGTTTGTTTATTTTTTTTAAGGTTTATTTATTTTTTATTTATTTATTTTATTTTTTTAATGTGAATCAGTATGAATTTATTACCTTGGATTCGTAACGCACAGCCTCCGTATTTCACACAAAGAGCAAAAATTGAAATATATTAAAGATTGTTTAATGTTTTCATTAATCTTGTAAATTAGATGCTCCTGGAAAAAAAACTCGAGTATAATGTCATATAATTAATTTACAATGGTGGCCCTTTCTTCCAAGGTATTGCAACTGAATATTTTTTTGCTATGCCGCTATCAATTTTATCTTCTTTCATCATCCTCTTTGGTTAATCACATCCTGCTTTAACAAAGTTTTGTATAATCTTTTTTGAATAAAGGTTATACTGGTATAAAAGGTTGTATAAGGTATGTGAATATTATTTTATATACTTATATTCTGTTTTGAAAAAAACAAAATATATTCAGAACTAGTGATAATAGAAAATCTATCTTCACTTCAAAAACAAATGTGATACTATTTTCCGCTTTCGAAAATTTACAGTCCCCCATCCAACGCTGAAGCGGTTTTCGGGGAGAGTTGTTAGCACGTATTTCAGTTAACCCGGCTATACTAACCCGACGGCAGCCGCAGTGAACCGCTCTGAGAGCTGTTTTCGAGCAGTTAATCCGAACTGCTTCTCAATAGAAACTGGCTACACAAGGCGGTTTTTTTGCACAGCAGTGAAGCTTTTTTAAGTTAGAAAAGCATTCATTTGGTTTTTAAGCTATGAATTGAATAAAAAATAAAAAATAATAAACTCAAATGTTACAAAAAGTAATAATGATATTCTTTTCATATAAATTTCTGCTGTTTCTAATCTTAAATTAATTATTTTTATCTTTTTATTTCTATTCTTTTGTTGTCAACGAAAATAATAAGAAATTCCAAATTTGTCGACAAAGTTCACGTGAAGATGTATTTTTGAAACTTCCCTAATTTTGTTGTCAAACCGAATTATTGTTCTCTTTGATTTTCATTTTTTTTTTACTGTTTTTCGATTAATATTTTAATATATAATTTAATTACATTTATATAATAATTTATAAATATTTATAATTACAATTAACTAGCCATCAACTAATATATTCAGCAAGAATCAGGAAAAGCAAATGTAAAATAGAGAAAAATGTATCTTCAACACATTATAGCCAAATTGAAGGTTTGATTTTTACACAGGGTGATTCACGAAGATATGCAGAAACTTCGGGAGCTCATTCTACATGTAAAAATAAAGAAATAAAGTTATATAAACATAGGTCCGGAAATGCTTCGGTAGCGAGTTACGGCTAGCGAAAGATTTCGCCCATAATTTAGTACCCTGGGTGAAATGAAAACTTGGTGGAAGTCTGAGAAGGTAAATTAAGGGGCGAAATCAATGGTTTCATATGATTGTTGACCTGAATAATCAAATGAAACAAATCACAGAACTGTATCTACCTGTGTTTGTAAGCGTATCTCACGCGGGACCTACAAAAGAGGGATCGCGAAACAACCGTTTTTCCGTTTGACGTACAATAACGTTGGTAAATTAGGTTAGACATACAAAAGTGTACAACATGTAGAACATTTATTTCTGAACAAAACGGTGCAAATACAATAGGCCTACAGTAAACTCCCGATTATCCGCGGAGTTGGGTGGCGCGGCAACCACGGATAAGCGAATTCCGCGGATAATCAGAAATAGTCGAAAAAGGACGAAAATCAACACAAAAATGCTTTTAATATGTTTTGTTTAGATTAAAATGTCAGTACATACATTATAATCAATTATTTAATTTTATTTTACTTTATTTTCTTACATTTTAACAAAAAAATCGGTTAATTGTTTTTGTTTTTTCATGTCGAAACATGAAAACCCCCTACTTGGACGTCGCTAAATGTGCCTCTTTTATTATTTACCTTATTCAAGATTTAAAAAATGTTTGTTGATTCCGTGATTTATTGTGCAGTAAAAAAAAAATAATAATCTGCAAAGCAGATAATCCGCCCGCGGATAATCGGGAGTTTACTGTATACAGAAGGTTAATAGATGTTCGATTATTAGCATTTACATCCAGGAGACAATGCCCTTCGCTTGGAGTACTGCAATTGGTTAAACACTCATCGTCAACTCTACAAGTACATTTACAAGAACTCTACAAGAACATCTCATACATTAATCGTCTTGAATTCTCAACTGAAAATATATTTCTCTGTGCAGAGCATCATAAATCCATCATACAACTGCTTATTTTCCTGGAACTTTCTAATTACTATCTTCACAATATCCTATCAAATCCGCAGAAATGGACCTCTTCATTATCTCTTGCTCTTGCTATACACTGTTCAATATTCTATAGTTCTCCGCAATCTATAGACCCTTAATTTTTCTAAAACTTTCTTCAATGAGGAAATTACGTTATTTATTTTGTTAGCTAATTTTAATTATTTGGAAGTTCCCATATATCCCATTTGCAGATGTTTTTGAATAAAATGCTTCTCCTCTCAAACCGTTGATCAATCACGATGATTATAGTTAAACAATGATCAACAAGCTCTTGATTACTGACGATCAAACTTCGAAATCAACTAAGTGCTTGAAAAATAATCCTAGAAATCTAAATATGATTTTCGAATTCATACAGCCACTGTGAATTTGTGAGTGAATGACAATTACTGCCTTCAGACGGGGAAGTTTTTTTTAGTTTTTCATATATGGTGCTTTGAAATGGATTCAAAGGATATCCCTGCCTCCTGTCTCACTATTCTAACAGTTTCAAAATAATCAGTGAGATATTTTTTGGTTTTTACTCAGATTAGGGTTTTACAATACCCCTTCTTCACGAAATTAAATTAGTTACTTTTTAATCCGTTTTCGGCCACAGCAGCCTGAAAATTCCTGTTTTCGTCCGATCATATACTTATAGGGGAAGCTGGATGTTGCAGGCGCACTCGTTTATCGGTACATACACTACCCTATAGCTGAAGAAGCAGGATTCTATCCCCGGCGGAAGTTGGCGATTTTTCCTAGCTGATTTCTCCTCCAGAGGGCTCTAAGGTTCACCCACCCTTCTATAAAATAGGAACCTGGTTTCTTTCTCTGTGATAAAGGCGAGCAAGCATTGGGGGGGGGGGGGCGACTGACTATCCAATCTCCACTGTTCTTGATGGTCACTGAAACATCTGATTCCAGTACCAAAGAATGTATAAAAGGAATCTTTATAATTTCTTTGTTAGTATCTTGTCACCCGAAGAGCCTCCTTTTACGAGAAATATATACTACCCTTTAATCCCCTGCTTCTTAAATTTTACTAAAGTATATCTCTGACAATCGAATCAAATGAAAGATCTTAAAAAAGCACTTAAAATTTTCTTTCTTTCTTTTAACTACCTTTTTATTTATTCCCCGCGTTCAGAACAAAAATCTGATCGTAGAATATTTTTTCCTAAAGTTTTCTTGAGATTCATTAATATTATTTTCTTCAATCCATTCGTTTAATTTAAAATGCACTATGTTTGCTAATAATTTATAATATTAGAGAGGAGAGATATCTCTGTAATTCTTTGGTAATTCCTTACCATCTGCTTTGACAATGGGAGTGATCCAAGCCATTCTCCAAGTATCTGAAAACTATCATTATTCCGTATAGCATTAAAAGCTTTTGATATCAAGATAAGAAATTATCCGGAGGACTTTTTTAACATTACATTTAAATTTCCTTTGGGTTGTATCTTCATTTTTTCCCCCCAATTTTCTTAAACTAATGTTAAGTTTCTTTATAGTGAAATTGGAGTCGGAGCCTAGGCTATTGTTATAATGACGAAGCTTGATGTAACTTATCTTCTCAACTTACTAACTGCAAGAAAACTTATCAGAATTTATTATAACGTAAGGATAATGAATAATTCCGAGAAAACTCGCACCTTAAGCTCTCGGGGAATTTCTGAATGAAATGTTCTTCTCACAAACTTATGAGCTGTGAATTGATCTTGTTGAGTTTTTATCGTGGTTAGAGTAGGTCCTGATAAAAAGGACAAGCTATATAGCGGTCGCGAATGCGAAGTTATTATCAATTTCACAATCGATCAGGTCTTTGAAGAATAATTCAGAAACAATTAATTCTCATGTCCTTTGCACGGATTTGAAGTTTAGAAAATTTTTTCGTTACAAACGTAAAGCCTATAATTGTATCAATGAGCTCATATAGTAGCTTTCGTCATTACAAAACAAAAATCCTTTTTTTCACTTATAACTTAGTTTTCTACATATATGGTTTTAACTTGAAACTATCTGTTATTGATATTTTTTAATTCAGAATTCAAAACTTAAAAAGCGAATAACAAAAGTAAGTCAAACGATAACTTTGCTATCTAACAGCCTTGAAGCTATGCGAGAACTTTTCTTGTCAGTGAGTTTGTGAATCATGAAATTCAGATAGTGATAAGAAGAGATTGAACATTTTCCTCAAGAATACTTTTCTTTAATTATTATACATTGTTATTATAGAAAGAGTCTAATATTTTAAAACCTCAAGGACTGAGCTAATTTTGGAATTTTTGTAAAGAGAATCAAAAACAGACTGTTTCAAGGTTCCTACCTGTCATCAGTTTGATTCATCCAATACCCAAAGCTCAATGAGATCAAAGTAAACATATACAAAGAACAAGCATAACAAAATAATGGCCCGTCAATTAAAAAACATCAAAATATAGATTAGGACTAAAAAGGGCGGTAAATTAATCCCCGCAACAAACCGCTTAGCTTATGAAGGATTTTTTTATTCTTGGTTTGATGATCTGGAGATGTAAGGTTCGATTCTGCGTGGGGGACAAGTGTTTTTATTATTATTATTATTATTATTATTATTATTATTATACTTAGGTTTAAGTATAATACTTAAACTTGTATCTACTAAAGGCTCCAGTCAGCGAATTTTTGACTGATTATTATTATTATTATTATTATTATGTTTGTATGTTTCAAACCTTGGGTTTCCCCAGCAAAAACAATATGGCGGGTCAAGGACCAAAGCACATATTGCCAAGTGTAAAGACGTGTGTGAGAATGATTAGGGATGTGTGGTTGTGTCCATAAATTTCCTAACTATGCGTGTAGTGTTGATTACCACAGCCTTATTATTATTATTATTATTATTATTATTATTATGTAAAAGTTTCAGGCCTTAGGTTTTCCCAGCAAAGACAACATGGCGGGTCAAGAACCAAAGCACATACTGCAAAGTGTGCAAGGACGGTTAGGGATGTGTGGTTGTGTCCACAAATTTCCTAACTATGCGTGTTGTGTTGAGTACCACAGCCTTCTGGAGTTGCGCATAATTGTTTTTTGTGAAGTCCTAGTGTGCTAAGGCTGAGGCACCAGACCAGTGCCTCAGCCCACTAAGGACTGGACAGGACGATAGATACAACACGTACTCGTTCCTGCCACTGCTTCTGTAGCTCGTATGCTAGGTCGGTGTATTTACTGATCTTGTCTGCGTGAGTTTTCTCCATGTTCTTGCTGACAGGCACTGCAATATCAATGAGATAGGTCTGTTTGTTGACCTTATCAATAAGTGTGACGTAAAGTCTGTTGGGATGTATGGTTTTGCCTGTGTGAATGGGGCAGTCGCGGTACACTTATGTGAAGGTGACTCTAATACGCTTTGTGATGTGTACTTGTAGTTACTGAGTTCGTGACCATGTCTGCGATGGAGTTCCTTACGAGCCCATGATTTAAGCAGCTGCTGAATGTGGGTGTCGTAGGTGGTGAGTGTTGGAGAAAGGTTTTCAAGGTCCAGGGGTGTGAGGTGTGTGTCAGTCTTGACAATGGCTGAATGGAGTGAGGAGTGTTGTGCTCTTTGGTGGAAGTGTTCCCTAAGTGTATATGTTGATGAGGTTGATGAGTCCTCGGCCTCCCTCCTTGCGGGGACGAGTCATCCTTTCCGTAGCGATCTTGGCGTGGTGCATGTTGTGTATCGTGAATGTAGTGCATGTTGTGTTTAGAGTTCGATGTTTGTCCATGGAATATGTCCGAAAATCCTACGGTTTTCAGTTATTAAAGAAAGAACATACGGACACATCTGTTCGATATAGTCAGGTTATTAGCAAGTGTTGAAACTTTCAGCAACTCAGAAATTCATAAGAAATGTTCAAAAATGTTCAAAAATGTTCTCCTCATGCTTCCACACACGCTTGCACTCTTCGGATCATGGACTGTCGCACCCTTTCAAATACACTACAACCTCGTTTATCCGGACTAACTGGTACCAAAGGCAATTCGGAAAATCGAAAATCCGGGTAATATGGGTAATAAGCAAAACAAATCCTTCAATAAACAGACTTACCGTTTATTTACGGTAAAACTATGTTTTGTAGCTTCAACGCCCTGTGACACTCTAGTAAAGCTTTCTGAAACTCGACAAAAAGCATTTTATTACCATAATTTATTGTACAATTTATGCAGGAACTGTACATTTAATCAAAATAAAAAGCGAATGTTTGGCGTACTTATAGTTATGTTCTTGTTATCGTAGTTAAAATTATTATCTATGTGAGCATTAAATAAAAAAATAAAATGTCTAAAAATCTGATCCGGATTATCCGGAGAAACGAGGTTGTAGTGAAACTCCCATATTGTGTCCAACGGTTTCGCATGCTTCCATGAAACATTGATAAAGTGTCTCTGCATTAGGAATATCTGCTGCGTAAACCAATTGTTTGAGGTGGCCGCACAGATAAAAACCCAAAGGATTGAGGTCGTGGGAACGTGCAGGCCATGGCGCTGATCCTCCCCTACTTTTCCATCTGTCATGATAGATATCAGCCAGTGCATCTCGAACAATGTGGCTAAAATGTGCTGGAGTCCCCTCATGGATAAACCATATGTTTCGCTTTATTTGCAAGGGCACATCCTATAGCAAGGCCAGAACATTCTGAATCAAGTCCCTGTAGATAGCGCCTGTCAGACGTGTGGGAGAACGTATGGACCTACTAGACACCTACAATTCCCGCCCACATATTAATCTTAAACTGCTTCTGGTGTCTAGCCTGAATTGTACCACGAGGATTTTCATACACCCACCAATATTGGTTGTGAAAGTTTGTTAGTCCATCTTGTCCAAATGTTGCCTCATCTGTAAACAAGACTGAAGAGACAAACAACGGATTGGCAGTTTGTGAAACAAACCAACGGCTTAAGTTCTCCCGTGGTGGGTAATCGGCAGGCGAAAGACCCTGCACACGATGATACGGTTACAGGAGCATCTCGTGAAGTAACCTCCATACGGTAGTCGGAAATGCATCACATTCTCGGGCCACCTGTCGTGTGCTCATAACCGGATCTTCTGCAACCACCTGTAAAATGCGTTTTTTCTCTTTAGGCGTACGAGCGACTCTAGGTCTCCTCGATCCATAGTTCGTGGTACTACGGATCCTATCTCAGCAACACGACGATAAACAGCAGCAAATGCTGGATAATTTGGCTGATTGAGGTCTGGAAACGCCATCTGATATAACCGTGCAGCCCCACGTCCGTTACCGTTCGCGCGGCAGTACATAAAAATCATATCTGCCCGCTCACGAAATGGGTATCCTGCCATGGTTCAACAGTACACGTTTCAGTTACAGCACTACTACAACTTGAAGACAGACTAACTCACTACTACAAATATTCACCAATGACACATGGAAACAAATCTCCTTGGCAACAACACAGCGTTATCTAGGAGACAATCAGTTCAGCAGCAAACGTTGAGTTGTTGGATTGTATCTTGAAACGTGTTGATAACTGAAAACCAAAGGATTTTCGGACATATGTTTATATGGACTTTAGTTCTTGTTTTGGTGTTAGGAACCCACCCCCAAAGTATGTAAAAGTATTTCTGAAACTCCCTGAATATTAGGTAGAAAAATAATACAGGGTGCAGCAGATGTTTGAGAACAAAATAACATCCGCGGAAAAAATGAGCAGAGACTGAAGAAAGAGCATTTAATGGCCATTGAACGTTATGTATATGGCAAGACAGATCCAATGCAGGACATCATTCAATAAACCTCCATCTGCCGCAATAACCAGCCTCTACACGCTGTCGAAACCGTCCGCAGGCATAAATGAGGTGGTCCTGGGAATGTTTGTCATGGCATCCACAATAGCTGCCCTGAGAGCTTCTCCGGTGTTGTGTGGATGTTTATTGGAGGCCCTCTCAACCACGCCCCAGACGTAATAGTCCAGAGGGTTAACATTAGGGGAGCTGGGGGACCAACATGTTTGGAGTGATGTGGTCGTGAAAATTGGTGGCCAACCATTCTAGGGTTGAATGGGCCGTATGGGCTGCAGCGGAGTCCTGCTCAAAAACATACGGCCTGCCACGTGCTACAGCAGTAATCGAGGGTTGCACAACCGTCTTCAACACATCGGTGTAAGCAACGGCGTTGACTCTGGCACCTTGAAGAAAGAATTGTCGCCCTCACTGCTCACGACAGCCAGAACCATCATGGAGGCGGGGAACTTGGTGTGCACCCTTCTTGAACACCCTTCTTGGTCGGAACCTCCCCGGGTGTTTTACACAGCCACCGACCATTTCTGTGGTTCACCTTCTGGTCCTGGACGAAGTTTTTCTCATCCGAGAAGAACCACAGCATTCCTGGCTGCTCCGGATGTTTCAGCTTGTTCAAGAGGCGCTTGGCTCGGGTCACTCTGTTCTCCCGGGTGCTCGCGGACATGAACTGACCACTCCACATCACGTACGACTTGTAACGGAGGTCTTCATGAACCACACTCGTCAACCTGCATCTTCCTGCCGAGTGCCCTCATGGACTTCCCTGGATCAGCTTCGACAGCAGCTTGGACGGAAGCGATGAAGTCCTGGTTCTTCCGAGCGCCGACAATGTCGTTTCCTGTGGGAAACGGTTTCCACATCACCACTGGCGGCCTGCAGCTCTCTCCGAATGTTGAAGACGAATGATCGGGCGAATTTCAGGAAGGCAGCAATTTCGGAATCGGAGTATCCTGCAGCCAAGGAGACGATGACTGCATGCCTCTTCATTTCCTGGGTTAGTCTTCATTTCCTGGTTAGGTTCTGCCATGTTTACCTACAAAACAAAGGGATGACGTTCAGGATACTGTGTCACTTAGAATACTGTGTGTTCTCAAACACCTGCTGCACCCTGTATACGATTAGAAATAAAGAAATAATATTCACCTTATTTTTTTATTGGAAATATTTTAATTTATTAAATGGAAAAATAAGGCATGTACTGTATATAAATATGCAACTTAACTCACTTGTTTTTTTAATCTTATCTTTTTTCTTTCGTACACTAATACGCTTTTCTCTTGATAACATTTCGAACAGACATGTTGTGCAGCATATTTTAACATGTAAGAGAAAGATTAAAAGCATTCAATAATACTTTCATCACATAAGTTTAAAATAAAAACTGAAAGCATAAACTAAAAAATACATAAATGATAAAAAATATAAAATTAAGTAAGAAATCAAAATAATAATAAAAAAGGTCTATTAAGCGAATCATAAAATAAGAATTAGAACAATAATTTAAAATAAAAACATAAGAAGTAAGATAAAAATATAAAAAATAAAAAGCAATCCCGCCAGCAATTTTTTATTATTTATATTTGTAATTTTTTTTGTTTGTTTGGTTTCGGAGATCACAGTCGGATGTGACGGTGATCTTCACTTATGTTCTTGCCTTTCTGAGTTCTTTTATCGGGGAGGGCGGATCGGGCTGATGAGTCCCTTGCAGAACGAAACGGCCGTGCCTGACTCCCTCTCGTAACTGAACCAGAAAGGCATTTTATTATTCATTGTGCTGCCCTTGTTTTGTTTTTATGATTTATATTTGTAACTAGTTGACCCGTGCGAATAATTCGCAACAAAAACCACTTTTGAGAAATAATAAACAAATCCAAAGCTGTCGTGCATGTTAGTCAATAGATGGCGCCTTCTCCATTTTTATAAAAAGGTTGACCCGTGCGAATAATTCGCATGATATCTTGATCAGTCACCGAATAGTAATGTGGAAGTAATTAAATGAACAGTTTGTCAATAGACGCCTTCTACATTTTTATAAAAAGATTTTTAAAATAAAGTTTTATAACGAAAACATTAATTTTAAACAATTTGTTTAGTTTTCGCCATTAGCGTATTTTTCGTAATCTTCAAAATGATATCTAAATCATTGATTTTGATGAAGTATTAAGGGAAATAAAAAAAAAAAAAAAAACCTTTGAGAAATAATATATGAGAAGTTGCAAATTTTTATATTTTTTATTGTAATAAATCGTTTATTTTTATTAAAATATAAATCTTTGTTTGTTTTTTATCTGTTCTTATTCAAAAAAGGATATATTTGAAATTTACGACGCTATAACATTACTTGAAATGTTGTTTCGCTTTCGAAAAATAAGTTGCTTCTGTTAAAGCATGTCTATATTTTTATAAAAAGGTTTTTAAAATAAAGATTTTTAACGAAAACATTAATTTTAAACAATTTGTTTATTATTCGTCATTAGCGGGGGACGTAATCTTCAAAAGGATGTCTCAATCATTGATTTTGATGAAGTATTAAGGGAGTTCTGCCGTACCGACACAAAAACACCTTTGAGAAATAATACATAAAGATTGTTTTTGATTTTTTATATTTTTATCTTACTTCTTATATTTTTGTTTTAAGTTATTGTTCTACTTGTGATTTTATGATTTGTTTTAGGCCCTTCCTTCCTTTTATCGAATTTGGCCAACTAGGGACCACGTAACTAGCTCAACCTGACAACGTCAGGGCGAGGCTAGTGAAATTCAAGAAAGGGGGGACGAGAATTATATCCCGTCCTGGATAACCCTGAGATAGTAAGTCCCAGGTGGGAAACGGACGAAACACAGAAGAAAGAAAGAAACAGCCATGCCACCACCGGGATTCGAACCCGGTTACTGGCGCATCGGCCACAGCGGCAGCCCGCCGGCTAAACCGCACGGCCACGCCAGCACGGCTTTTAGGCCCTTCATTATTATTATTTTTATTTATTTTATATTTTTTTTTCTCTTATTTATTTTTTTATTTTATGCTTTCAATTTTTATTTTTATTTTAAACTACGTGGTGACATAATTATTATTGCATGCTTTTAATTTTTTATTTATGTCGGAGAAATTTCTTTTCGAAATTCATTGGAACCAAATCTCACGCAGAGAACGATTTCGATCGTGTTTTGGGATTCTAAATTCGCCATCGAAGACGGAGCACCCCTGTGCAACAATTAAATGCACAAATGTTCTGGCATTTTAAAATTTTTCAAACTTTAACGTCCACACAACTCTATACAGGGTCCACAGTAGTATGCCTCCAAAATGGCGGTTTATGGTCACGTGATCGTATGCTGACCAATAGCAGAGCAGCTTTGTCTGCAAATCCCTAGGAAAACATGTCGCTACTTTGGTATATAGGGCTTTACATGAATATACAGTGACTTAATTATTCACAGTGGCGTTACAGACTCTAGGTATTTTTCTTTATTACATCAATTACAAAAATGGTATATTAATGAAAACTCAA